>CM077239.1:7373848-7893848 GCA_039654775.1 Spinibarbus caldwelli | reverse complement strand
ACAGATGGAGGTGTGATGGAGGGGGGTGGCACATTACTGATTTATCTGGTCAGTGTAGGTGAGTGTCTCTCCTTCTCTTTGTCTCAGAAGCAGAAAAAGAAATAACAGCCTCGTGTTTCCCAGAGGCAGTGGGCTGAGACAGAGAGCGTGGCGTGTGTGGGCTCAGAACTGTGGGCAGCCACCCACAGCCACAGGCAGAAACACCTTCAGACGTCTCCATGTGTTCTGCTGCTCTGTGACAGGACTCTGTTTTAGAGCAGAAGGGGTTTGTGCTAGTGATAGACAGACATATATCAGCCAGGCCCATTAATTGGCCTATATTTGGCCAATTTTGGCTGATAATCATGCTGTTTGGCTGTTTTTATCATGATTGGCCATGCCATTTTATTTTCCTAAAATCTGCAGATAGCCTTGTAAATGGATAAAGAACCATTTCTGTTTTTGAAATTTTTTGGAATAGCTGATTCTGATATCTTGGACAGTCTGGCCAATGACCAATATAGTTATTGGCCAATATAATGGCTCATTTGCTTTTATTATATTGAAATGTAAATAATGTCATAGTTAATATACTTAGTAAATCATGATTAATCATAGAAAACTGTAAGTTTGGGGTTGATAAGATTTTATTTATGTTTCTGAATGTCTTTATTGTTCACCAAAGTTGAGTTTATTTAAACAAAAATCCAGTAAAAACAGTAATATTGTGAAATGCCATTGCAATTTAAAATAAGTCTTTTCAAAAATGTCATTTATTTACATTAAAGCTGAATTGAATTTTTATCAGCCATTACTTCAGTCTTCAGGGTCAGATGGTCCTTCAGAAATCATAATACGCTGATTTCCTTATTATTAACTTATTTATTGAAAACAGTTGTGCTGCCTAATGTGTGTGTGTATATATATATGTGTGTGTGTGTGTGTGTATATATTTATATTTATATTTATATTTATCTATATATATATTTTGAAACTGTGACATTTTTCTGTATTTTTTGATAAAGTTTGAAAGAAAGGTAGCGCTATAAATGTCGTTACATTCTCTTATGATCAGATTAAGAGTGTTTTTTTTTTTTCAGAAAAGAAAAATCTTACTGACATAAATCTTTATTTATTTTTTGATTATTTTATTTTTAATTATTATTTTTAATTATTTTTAAGTATCACTTATATAATTTAAGTTATATATATATATATATATATATATATATATATATATGTATGTGTATATGTAATATATATATATATATATATATATATATATATATATATATATATACATACATACATACACACATATATATATATATATATATATATATATATTTTTTTTTTTTTAATCCATTTTTTAAAATTATTTATTTAAATTTTGAAGCAGAACCAGGTACAAACTACTCAAACTACTTCATTTAATTAGGCAAATAAATGTTTATTTAGTATTTAGTTAGTAGTGTTAATTTTACCAATTTTATGCATGCATCTACATCATATTGGCCACCCTGCTGTCTAAATAAGAGCATTTTATTATTGAAAAGTCAATATATTGATTGACTATTAATTTGAATTATAGCACTGTTCAACACGACACAGCAGCAAAAATATTGCATGTCACATTTGTGTCACTATGACAATATTCTAGAAGTTCTTTCAACCCCTGTCACTATTGTATGATGCACATTGTTCCAGACTACAAACACACAGACACACACAAACACAGAATCATTTATTCTGCTGATAAAATGTCTGAGGCTGTTTGAATCTAGGGTGTGTGTTTGAGCAAGTTATGGGAAGAGAGTTCCACTTGTAGCGGATTTCACTTGGGGCTCGACTGCAAATGCGAGAGTGTCCGTTAGGACACTCATTCTGTGGACCTTTTCCTCGAGCAGAAAGCTCTCGACGTGACCCACATACTTACACAGGCTTCTTAAAAGAGGGCTGGAGTGAGGGAGAGAGAAAGGGAATGAGACAGTGGGCGGAAGAAGAGAGAGAGTTGAGGGCTCAAGGCTGATGCAGCACCCTGCGGGCTCGTACAGATGGGAGAGAGGGGCTGGGGTCACTCAGATGGGACACAACTCTCTCATTCCCCCCCTCTCGATTTCAGTTTTCAATTTCAAAATGTTTTTTGGCATGATTGTTTTACACACTGTATTTCTGAAGAATCAATAAAACAAGAAAGAACTATGACAGTTAGTATTTAGTATAATAAAAAAAATAAAATTGGAAAATATTATAATAAAATTGTAATAATATTTTTATTTAAAATAAATGCATAATTAAAAATGAAATTAAATAATAAAATAAAATACAAATGTGTGTTTCTCCATTTAAAGACTACGTTTTGACTGCTTCATGCTTATGTGTTTTATATTTAAAATATTTAATATAATAAATAATATAATAAAGAATTAATATTAAAAATAAATGTTTATAAAATAAAATACAATTTTTAAATTTTTAAATTGCATTTTGGCTACTTGATGTTTATGTTTTGATTTATTTTGTTTATTTTATTATTATATTAAATGAGGAGTAGTCAAAATGCTGTTTAAATATGTGCTGATACTATTTTGTTTATTTTTAAAATAAACATTTATTTTTTCATTATATTATTAATTTTTCATTATTATTATAATTTTTATTATATTATATATTCTTTATTTTATTTATGTTCTTTATTAACATGTATAACATTTTTTATTTTATTATTATATTTAATTATATTTAATATAATACATAATATAACAGATTTAATATAATAAAATATGTTTATTATATTATATTATATAATGTTTATTATAAATAAAAAAATAATAATTAAAATAATAATAAAAAAACTAAATAAAATAAAAATTTGTATCTCCTGTCATTTGACTGTTATCAGCACCTACCCATTCATCTGCCCACATCTTCAGTCTTACATTTTTAGACTTGATGGTCATATGTTCTACAGCATATAAATATATATTACATATATTTCTTAAATATCTACACGTATGTGTGTGTATTTATATATACATATAAATATACACAGTACACACATATATTATGTAAACACAAACTTTTATTTTGGATACGATGAATCGCGATTAATTGATTTGACGGCACTAATTTTTTATAGAAAATTTATTTAAACATTATCAAAGAATTATTTTAAAATAATGGTAAACATCATTTTGGTTATTGTTATTTGTATATTTTGTATTTAGTAGTATTTTATTTGTAATTTGTAGTATAATATTTGTGTAATCTGTAATATGGAGAATCATTCAAGTATTATATATGCATACATATGACACATGTATGCATATATAATATGACAATGACATAAATATGACAAAAGGTCAGATTTAGATTTATTTAGATTTATTTTAGATAGTCATTTACATTGCAAGGAAACAAATTAATAAATAATTATCAAATACTAGTGTGTGTTAAGTCTGCTCAGCATATTTTTTTTTTCATTTTACTGAAAACATTTGCCAACTATATATAACTTGATATACCTGTAAAAGCATGGTCAATCCAGATATTAATAATAATTATTAATAATACCTGAGCTAATTAAAGTTGTCATATGAACAACCAGTCAGTAATGATACTGATTTTTCACAGATTTTTGTTTTTGTTTTTTTTACTGAAGTTGCTCAGTGATTCACTAAAGTATTTGTTAGACTGATTCAAACTGGTGAGTTTGTGAGTCGATTCACAATAACTGAGTCATAAGAATCATTTGTTTGTGAATTGGACTAAACACCTCAGTGAGCCATGTTGATTTGGTAACCACTTTGACTAATTCACAGAGTTCATTCATTAAAGAGTTTTCAAACTGATTAAAATTGGTAAGTTGTGAGTCGATTCACAGTAACTGAGTCAGTGAATCAGACTACACTGCTTGCGCAGATTATGAGAACAACTCATTAGAAAAATGTGTTTTGACATTGTTGTGATACATCTTATCTTTTTACACCCAATTCAGACTTCAAACTCAAATTCACAATATGGGTAAAATAATAAATCTTAGATCTCATCTTATAATATAGAATAAAAGTTTCAAATTCAAAACAAGTCCTTATTTTGCTGTATCATGCAAGATGAGCATAAGCTCTCACACATGTCTATAACAGTGAAATTTACAAAGAGAGGATCATCAGTTCACTTTTTTCCCTCACTCTCCCTCATTCTCCACTTTCTGTCTTGGGAATGCTAATGACGGAAGAAAAGGGAGTTGAGAGAGTGACAGCGTCGTCAGCGATTTCCTCTGCATTTTGAAGAGAGCAGGAGAGGGTGAGGTTCACAGGGCCTTGAAATGAAAGAGCACTCCCACAAAACGAGCACAATAAAAGGGAGGACTATTTCCAAGGTTGTTTTAGTAAGTTGTGGAGAGATGACCCCACACTCCGACTCCGTGGAGATGAAATCTAAACAGCTCCCCTTGACTCCCTCATTCTCTTGTTCTCACTCCTGGACTGTTTGTTTTATCTCTGTCATTTACCTCCCTTCTCTTTCTCTCTCTTTCTGTCATGGCAACTCTTTTTTTCCTTCTTCGTCCTTTTCGCTCCATCTCTCTTTGCTTCACTGACAGTCGCAGGTGTGCGGTAGATGTCTATATGTACCCCTCGGTGAGCCCACCTCACACAATGTTTATTAAAATAGCACTCCGGGAACTTTAGGCATCCGCTGCTTTAGTGTGGTGTGATGACATGAATATTAAAATTGATTGCGAGGGAGTGTGGCCAGTCAGCGGGCGCTCAGAGGATCAAGGTTTTGTCATATGAAGGAGGGGAAAGGAATGGCGCTGACCGTGGGAAAACTGTACATAACTGAGGGCATCTTCTCTAACAACTTTGAAAATCCCACTACATTTTTTGTTCCTGTGTAGTCTTATTGCTGAGAATCATTTTTGTTCATTGCCTTGTTTTATTGCTTTTATGG
The DNA here is from genome assembly GCA_039654775.1 of Spinibarbus caldwelli. Taxonomy (NCBI): domain Eukaryota; kingdom Metazoa; phylum Chordata; class Actinopteri; order Cypriniformes; family Cyprinidae; genus Spinibarbus; species Spinibarbus caldwelli. The sequence continues at coordinate 7,888,916 of CM077239.1, read as the reverse complement.
CCATATTAATATTGATTATTGTGCTAGCAATATCATTTAGAATGCTCAGCTTCAGTGTGAATTATCTGATACTTGATTCTGTCAGCCTATTGCAGCGTTCATGGTTATGTGTTTTTGTATAATATGACTACTAATAGACCACTGTCCCATGATTGGCTACATAACTGTTATAGTTTCATGACTTGCATGTCACTCTGTGATCTCTTTCTTCTCACATAATAATATTTTATTTTAGTTTAGTTTAGTTTTTGTATTTATATTTTATATTAACTACTATTTTATTTTTTATTTTATTTTATTATTTTGTATTTATATTTTATTTTAACTATAGTCCTATTTTATACTTTTTTATTTTGTATTTATATATTTTATTTCAACTACATTCATATTTTATTTTATTTATTATTTATTATTTTATTTTATTTTTATTTTTCAATTTTATTGTATATTTTATTATATTGTGTATTTTATATATTTTATTTTAACTACATATCTGTTTTATTTTATTTTATAAACAGCCATGTAATAAGCTGTGATAATACTGTGATGGTACTGTGTTACATTATATATATATATACATATACAGTGGGTACGGAAAGTATTCAGACCCCCTTAAATTTTTCACTCTTTGTTATATTGCAGCCATTTGCTAAAATCATTTAAGTTCATTTTTTTTCCTCATTAATGTACACACAGCACCCCATATTGACAGAAAAACACAGAATTGTTGACATTTTTGCAGATTTATTAAAAAAGAAAAACTGAAATATCACATGGTCCTAAGTATTCAGACCCTTTGCTCAGTATTTAGTAGAAGCACCCTTTTGATCTAATACAGCCATGAGTCTTTTTGGGAAAGATGCAACAAGTTTTTCACACCTGGATTTGAGGATCCTCTGCCATTCCTCCTTGCAGATCCTCTCCAGTTCTGTCAGGTTGGATGGTAAACGTTGGTGGACAGCCATTTTTAGGTCTCTCCAGAGACGCTCAATTGGGTTTAAGTCAGGGCTCTGGCTGGGCCATTCAAGAACAGTCACGGAGTTGTTGTGAAGCCACTCCTTCGTTATTTTATCTGTGTGCTTAGGGTCATTGTCTTGTTGGAAGGTAAACCTTCGGCCCAGTCTGAGGTCCTGAGCACTCTGGAGAAGGTTTTCATCCAGGATATCCCTGTACTTGGCCGCATTCATCTTTCCCTCGATTGCAACCAGTCGTCCTGTCCCTGCAGCTGAAAAACACCCCCACAGCATGATGCTGCCACCACCATGCTTCACTGTTGGGACTGTATTGGACAGGTGATGAGCAGTGCCTGGTTTTCTCCACACATACCGCTTAGAATTAAGGCCAAAAAGTTCTATCTTGGTCTCATCAGACCAGAGAATCTTATTTCTCACCATCTTGGAGTCCTTCATGCGGGCTTTCATGGGTCTTGCACTGAGGAGAGGCTTCCGTCGGGCCACTCTGCCATAAAGCCCCGACTGGTGGAGGGCTGCAGTGATGGTTGACTTTTCTACAACTTTCTCCCATCTCCCGACTGCATCTCTGGAGCTCAGCCACAGTGATCTTTGGGTTCTTCTTTACCTCTCTCACCAAGGCTCTTCTCCCCCCATAGCTCAGTTTGGCCGAACGGCCATTTCTAGGAAGGGTTCTGGTCGTCCCAAACGTCTTCCATGTAAGGATTATGGAGGCCACTGTGCTCTTAGGAACCTTAAGTGCAGCAGAAATTTTTTTGTAACCTTGGCCAGATCTGTGCCTTGCCACAATTCTGTCTCTGAGCTCTTCAGGCAGTTCCTTTGACCTCATGATTCTCATTTGCTCTGACATGCACTGTGAGCTGTAAGGTCTTATATAGACAGGTGTATGGCTTTCCTAATCAAGTCCAATCAATATAATCAAACACAGCTGGACTCAAATGAAGGTGTAGAACCATCTCAAGGATGATCAGAAGAAATGGACAGCACCTGAGTTAAATAAATGAGTGTCACAGCAAAGGGTCTGAATACTTAGGACCGTGTGATATTTCAGTTTTTCTTTTTTAATAAATCTGCAAAAATGTCAACAATTCTGTGTTTTTCTGTCAATATGGGGTGCTGTGTGTACATTAATGAGGAAAAAAAATGAACTTAAATGATTTTAGCAAATGGCTGCAATATAACTAAGAGTGAAAAATTTAAGGGGGTCTGAATACTTTCCGTACCCACTGTATATATATATATCATTGTTGTTTTTTAATTTATTTTTGTATATTAATAAAATACAATATTCTATACAATAATGTCCTAATTGTTTAAAAACAAAGCATAATGGCACTAAGAGATGCAGAGTTGTGGACTGCAATGAAAAGCGGGGCATCATCTGTGTCTGTGGTTATGAGTGGTGGTCCGTATTGAAGGTCAACTGTGATCGATGCTTTTTGACATGCCCACACAGAATGATGTCAGAGCCTCAAATAGCAACTGAGTGAGCATGGGCATGCATGTGTGCATGACTGAGGACTTCAGAAGAAGTACAATTCTTCACTCTTTCACTGTGTGTGATAACCTTTGCCTGACCTCATATCCACAAAACCATTTACCCCAGAGCAACCTGGTGATTATTTGCACACTGCAGTGGTTCCGATGGGTGCGAAGACCTTCTGAAAGCAGCACATGTTGCTCCTGTGCTTGTTTGCACTATGCTGAGTGGCATTGTGTGCAAGAAATGACTCCCACAGCATCGGGCTTGCCATGCAGATATCAACACCAGGAACGGATGTTTGCACTTGTGTGCATAATGTCACCCTTGCATACATGTAAGCTGTGCAATGACACGCATGCAAACACAAACACACCTGCAGGGTCACAGCCTAACAGCTTTAGCAATGCAAAATGAACCACAAATGAACTCTCCGTATCACATCTGCATGTACGGGAGCTCATATTTCCGTGTGTGTGTGTGTGAATCTGGAACAGGGCTGTGAATTTCTCACCACAGATTTTTGCATTACAAGCAGACGTTTTATACGCGAGAGAATGAGGATGATATTTAGTGCCGCACGTGTTTGTGTTTATCACACCCGCTGAAAGTCCTGCATCAGCAGCTGCTGGTCTGTTTTGCATATGGCATTGTAAGAAGGGAGAGAAAGATTGAAGTGGGATATGCATTTGCATACGTGGCGGCCGTAATACGTCCTCAGTGTCACAGAGATACTTTGGGCTGGTAGCGCCATGGATTATTTGAATGATATCGAGCAGGCACAAGGTTGTATGCGATGACATCACTTCAGAAGGGTGATGTCATGCGCTATACACCTAGCATGAGAGCCAATGGGAGATTTAACTGCCAAACTGAGTCTTTTCCTGCCCTTGAGTGCCTGTCAGAAGTATTTTGTTTCTGTTTTGTCCCAGATGTTTCTTCTTTCCTTCCTTGGGAAAAATAGAAATAGAAACAAATGAGATGTCAAATTGTTGGGCGAAATATGAAAATAGAAGACTAAAATTAATGTGGAATTCATAATTTATCTTAAGGATTTTTATATTGGATATTAATTTTAATATTTGATTAATTGTGCATGCTTATTTCCTCTATTTTTGCTTTTAGATTACCTTTATCAACATTAAATAAAGTTGATTTCTACTAATTATTTAATAACACTTTTGAATGTAATCTTTAGTAACCCCCCCCCCCTCTCTATATATATATATTAATTTTTCATACTGTACATTATAATGTGTATATGCTTAAATTGCTACCTAATCTCATGATGAAAACGTACCTGTGGGAGCTTTTTTGCAAGGCGCAAAATACGTACCAATAAGTACATATCACTGCAGTTTCCAACAGAAATGAACACTAGAGGCGGTAAAACATTGAGCACTTTTAATCGTTTTCATACACATTTATGATTACAGCTCCATATGTTTCACTTTCCAGACGTAACAAGCTTGTTCAGTAGTTCAGTTGGCACGGAATTGGACATAGAATGCAGAATTTTTGGGTACGAAACCCGATCAAATACATGACTCACGATGAAAGAGCTGAGAGATGAGAGATCGGAAAACAAGCTAAAATGGCATGCTTGTGATTGCGTTTTTACGTCACATTCACTTGTTCATACTATCGGGTAGGTTTAGGTGTAGTGCAGATGGTACGTTATTTTAAAACGTCACAAAGCATTAGACTTATAGCACCACTCAATGGACATTTCAAGTCAGAACTGCAGTGACACGTATAAAACCAACGTCACATAAAATGTACCATATGTACGTTCATCTGTTCCAGGGGGAAAAAAACGAACACTCTTTTAGTGCCACCCAGTGGACATTTCACATCGAATATGTCACAAAACGTACATGGCGGTACGTATTTTGCGTCTTGTGAAAAAGTTCTCACAGGTACGTTTTCGTCATGAGATCAGGTTGTTAAATTCACTTGTATGTGATTTCGATTTTAAGTGTTTTTGTTTTTTTAATTTATTTAGATAATATACTCTTGGTAGTAGTGTTATTTATTAAAATTTTATTTATAAATGTATTTATACATTTTATTAATATTTTATCAATAAACTTTCATTTTTATTACAATTTGTAATGTTTTTCATTTTTCTTTTTATTTCAGTTTAGTCCATTTTTTCAGTTATTTCCGTTTTATTTAAGTTTTTAGTCATTTTGTTATGTGCTTTTGTCATTTTTATTAGGTTTGTTTGTTTTAATTTTCTAAATAGCTTTAATTGGTTTTTAAGTAGGTATTAATTTTGGTTAACAATAATAACACTAGGTACAGGCTGTTCTTCCAATGTCCGTTGTTGTCTTTACAAATAATATCTAAAACTGAGGCAACAGCTCATTTACTGTGTGTGTATAAGTGAGCTGTATTTCTACCACCTTTAAGGCTTGCTGAACATCTCTCCATTCCCAACATCAGTCTCTTTGTCTTTCCACAAATTTCCCGTTCTCTTTTCCCTCCATATGGCATTTATTTATCTTCAATCCCTCTATCCAAAAGAGTGGCCCTCTGTCTATCCTCAGAATGATGATTCACAAGCAGCGCCCAGAGTAATGCCGTGTCACGCGCCGTCTCTCTCCTCCCGCCTTCACCCGCTGTGTCCGTGGAAACAAAATGCATTCAGTGTTTGTCTTTATTACTTAACTCAGTCAACTTAAATGGGTACAATGAGGTCTTACGGCTGCGACGTAACCAATGCCAGCTGAGTGGAACAGGTTGCGCATGAACTGGTTTTGGGCTAAAAACTTCTCTGTTTCCCTCTGGCCCACTGTGGTGAAGGACAATGCAAATGCTCCATAAATGTGCACTTAACTAGACTTTTTTGAGATAATTTACAAAAATTGGGATAATGTAGTCTTTGTAATGTAATGGGATAATGTGTAGACAGCTGGTCATTATTGCTAAATAAATCTTTAAAACCGTATTTGTTTTGCGGGGATTCTATTTTTGAAGTTCTTCCATCACTTCTGTGTGTCTGCAGAGCTCCAGAGATCATCCTGGGTCTGCCGTTCTGTGAGGCCATAGACATGTGGTCCCTGGGTTGTGTCATCGCTGAGCTGTTTCTGGGCTGGCCTCTCTACCCCGGAGCGTCTGAGTATGACCAGGTAAGATTTGTCTAATTCTTTAATGGATTATAATGGAAACAGAATAGAGCTGGGAGATGAAGTCATCCAAGGTTTCATAAATGCGCTGGCATTCAGCTTATCTGAGGTTTCCAGCAGTAGTACATTTGAGGGTATTTGTTGTACTCTATCCTGGCTGTTCCCATGCGGCTGTTACCAAGGATGGATTGGGACACTTGAGGCGCCAGCCTCTGTGGAGACCCTCCCTTGATGCCCTGCACAGCATAAAAATAGCAGAAAAACAAGATGTCTTGTTAATGTATATACATGCAAACATTTGGGGTCAATAAGTTTTCGAAAGAAATAAATTAACATTACACTTTATTTTAAGGTGTCATTGTTACAGTGTAATTATACATTTAAGTATGGAGTAGTATTAATTAACTACATGTATTTACTATATGGTTAGGGTTTGGCTTAGGGTTACTTGCATGTAATTATGCATAATTTATTGTTATTATAATAGTAAGTACATGTAACGTGTAACAAGGACACCTTAAAATAAAGTGTTAGCGAAATTAATTTATTTAGCAAAGATGCATTGATCAAAAGTGACAATAAAGAATTTAATAATGTTACAAAAGATTTCTATTTGAGCTAAATGCTAATACATTGAAGTGATAAAAAGTGAGTGAAGATTAAAGACATTTAAAATGTTTCAAAAGATTTCTATTTAATAAATGCTTTAACAAATTTAATAAATATATTTGATAAATGCAAATAAATTCTGTTCATTGAACTTTCTATTTATCAAAGATAAATATCCTGAAAAATAAAATGTATCACCATTTCCACACAAAATATGAAGCAGCACAACTGTTTTCAACAGAAATTTAATTATCAGAAATGTTTCTTGAGCATCAAATCAAATTTTAGTGATTTCTGAAAGATCAATGATGTAATGATGCATAAAATTCTGCTTTGCGTCACAGGAATATTAAAATTAAAATAGAAAACTTTTTTATATTTTATAATAATATTTCCCCAATAAAATTTACATTATTTTGATCAAGTAAATACTGCCTTGATGAGCAGAAGAGATTTATTTCAAAATCATTAATAATTGTAATATTTCCAAACTTTTGGCAGGTACTTTAATAATAAAAATTATATTAATATTTTTATTATATTATATTATATATTATTAATTATTATCATGTTATAGGACAATAGTATGTATTATTACAGTACAAGATATATCTCTTAATGTGATAAAATATGTATTTTTTAATAATAAGTGCTGGGGGTGTGGCTTTGGGCGAGGTCAGATTTTCCTGCTTTTTTTTTTCTCTAGCTGATCACATGCCTGGTAATTCCATTTTCTTTTGTTGGAAATTACATCTTGCATCACAAATATAAGAAATTGAGCAGCAGTTGTGAGAAATATTCTTAAAAGTCACATTTGCAGTACAAACACTTTATATTTAACACATTGCAACAGTGGCAGCACTGTCGACTTATACAGCAGTCACTGGCACATATTTAAGCACTGTTTAATATAAATCCTTGCATTTCAGTGCCTTATTTTCAAATGTCAGGCCCCTAGCATTAAGGGGCCCGTTGACCCATGCTATAATCCATCCCCGGCTGTTTCTGTTTTGTAATTCAGTGGTCAGTAATGATACAAGTAGATAAAGAAATAATGTGTTTCAACTGGAAAATTATTTATGAAATGAAATTCATTAAGCGAGATGGAGCAGAGGAGTCTTGCTTTTTTATGTGTGTGAGATTGTGTGTATGTGTGGCCCTGCCCGAGAGAGCCATCTCCTTTCTCAGAAAATAGCTGCGAAAACATCCCTCAATTACTGTTTGTGCTTAAGAGTGAGAAAACAAATCTGACTGTTGGCTGGGCCCCTGCTCTCTCAGCTCTCCTGAAGTGCTGTGTGTTTGTGTGGAAGTGTGTGTGTCGTCTCTCTGACTTTCATCTCTCTCTGGCCCCTCCGTAGTTCTGGACACATGCCACAAACTGCCCAATTAGCCCAGATCCCGAGCTCTACAGCGAGGCCTTCTCTTAAAAAAAAGGATTCTGGCCTCATGGAACAGCCCAGGGCCAATGTTCTAGCTCTAAGCAAACCAAACCCGTCTTTAATAAGCTCTTAAACTTAATCTTATTTTTTTCAGCCCCTCATTTGGAGCATTTATGAGGTCTTGTGATTGGGAAGCAATCGAATGTTAAGGACTCATGGCATTTCACCTCAACTGCCCTGTTTACTTTTGATTTTCACTTCGAAGAAAACTTGCAAAGTTATTTCCAGTCTTTGCCGCTCATTTCTAATTACAGCACTTTGAAATCACCTCAAAAAGTCAATGGAAAAAAAAATCTGCTATTCTGTTTCACAAGACGGTAAATGAGCCAAATGCGGTGATCAAGGTCTCTTGAGCAGCTATGAGCTCAGTCTCAGGATACGAGACTGGCCGTTTGGCAGGGGCCGTGGAAGAGATTATTATTATTATTGTGGATTCCTTCGGCTGCCAAGCTCTTGTATTTATGTCTTTCAGGTGTGTGAATGGCATTCTGTGTAATTGCGGCACCCGGACAGACCTGTAAAAAGAGGGTTTGATGGGAAATCAGTCTCATGGTGACAGCATTCATCACAGATGCTGTTTACTCAGCTTCTAATGCTGGAATGTTGAAGTTGTGTCATCAACGTGGCAGCCAAGTGACTTATATGTTTTCGAGCAGACAAAATGTCATCAGTCTGTCTTAATGCAGCTCACTGTTGCTTTTCCCAGAAGTCCGCTTACAATATTAGTCAAGGTTTCTTGCACCAAAAACAGAATCATATCATTTTTCATGACATTTCATTTCCACTCTGATTATTAGAATTAAACAGACTGTTTTTGCTACTGTACTAGACCTATTTAAATAAATAAATAATAATTATTATTATTAACAAATATGTAATAGAACTGTATTAGAAACTGTAATCTGATTATGAGCATTTTAAAACGTAATAATCTAATGACAAATTCTAATTTTTTGTAATCTGATTACGTAATCCGGATTACATGTAATTAGCTACTACCCAGTACTGAAAATTGCAAACTATAGTCTATAATACATTCAAAATAAAATTTATTTACAAAATCTGCTCCAATTTCCTGCAGTATTACATGCCGCATTAAATCATGCTGCTTTAAATTTTGTATTGGGCCAAGAGGTTAGTCTATGATGTTTAGATCCTCTGCTAGTTTAAATGTCTTCTCTATACAGATTTGCAGGTCAGAGATCTCCAAACTTGAACTTTACTCATTTTATTATCATTTTTATTTTATTTATTTATTTTTATATTTTTATAAAGCTTTTTATAAATGTATTTTTATTTTATTTTATTTTTTATTTTTTTTTAAGTCAACCAATTGCAATTTGCAGGCCTTTTTACTTCCACTATCTGAAGTCAAACTGGATATTTAACAAGAAAAAATGTATTGTAAAAATGTCATTTCAACTTTTGGACATGTTGTCTTTAATACTATGACTGTTTCTGATTGACTTGTTTTTGCAGCCTAGCTTCATTAAATTGACTTTGCATTATGACTGTATGTCTACATATATTAAACATCTATATATAAAACAAGTACAAAAATCTCCTTTTCCATCCCACTTTAAGTGTTCAAATAGTGAATATCCAGCACCAAATGTGTGACGTTAGTTGTAAATCTCCTATCGCCTGTGTTTATGTCTTCCACCAGATCCGGTACATCTCTCAAACGCAGGGCTTGCCAGCAGAGTATCTGTTAAGCGCAGGGACGAAAACAACCAGGTTTTTCAACAGAGACCCCGACTCCACCTATCCTCTATGGAGACTGAAGGTAAACTCCCTCACCCTGTTTCTCTTTCTCACTTCCTTAATTAGTCTGACTAGGTTCACATATAATGTGCAGCGACAATGTTTTTTCTCTCTCTCTCTCTCTCGTTCTCTCACTCTCTAAACTAAGTTAAATTGACGCATCCACTACACCCTGTAAACAGACCAAGAGGCTAATGTGAGCTAAATGGGTTTTGTGTGAGAGGACTTGGCAACCAGAGCGACGTGGGATAAATCCTGCTTAATGTCCCATCCTTATTCTTCCCTCTTTCATTCTTCCGTCCCTTTCTGCTCTGTTTCTCTCCACATACCCCCATCCTTACTGCGCCGGTGGCTGGTTGCCCAAAGTCAATAGAGTTTCTCTCTAGATTAACTTTTGGTGAACTTCTCAAAGCTTCACATGGGGAAACTTTGATATTATTGAACCCCAATGCAACTCCAAGCTGCATTCCTAACCCCCCATATATACGATACAGATCCAATAAAACTAGAAAAACGTGTCCTCCTGTATAGTCAATACCCCCTTAAACTTTCTGGCCCTCAATGCTTGAGTCTTGGACTGTAGAAATACTCAACCCAGTGTCAAGTACTTCCCAGAGATAAGGTTTTATCCTTCATAGTTCAGGAATATTAATGGAATTTTCAGTTATGTTCCGTTTAAGTGTCAGCTTGGCCTCAGATGTTTTTATAAAAAAGGAAACATACTGTTGACTTCAAATTAATATGGATAGCATAGCCTAAATAATTTGGATTTGAAAGGGATTGAGAAATATTTAAGTTCATATTGAAATCTCGGACTTATTTTGATTACAAATTTGGTGTTGAGATCTCTTTTCTAGAGAAAATTAAAAGAAGCAGAACTCTTCAGCATATGTCTCAATTTGCTCTTAATTTGCTCTCCATTGCTGCCTAGGAGAAAAACAATTGAGTTATGAATGAGATTTAATTTGTGAGTTTCCTTTACTGTGGGTTTCATACCAAATTTCTAAATTTCTTTACTTTTCCCAATTGATTTGAAATGTTTCATGATGTTCCTCCAAGTGATAGTCCATCCAAAAATTAAAAGTCTGTCATCGTTTACTCACTCATGTCATTTCAAACTTCTATGCAATTCTTTCTTCTACTGTAAAGATATTTTGAGCAATGTTGATAACCAGTTTCAGCTACCGTTGACTTCCATTGTATGGACAAAAAAATAACTATTTGGTTACCAGCATTCTGCAAAATATCTTCTTTCGTGTTCCACAGAAGACAGAAAGTCATACAGGTTTAAATCAACATGAGAGTGAGTAAATGAAGTTTCATTTGTGGATGAACTCTCTCTCTCTTTATTAATTTTTTTTGCAAGTGGAGGCTATGTTGAAACATGAATCAGGATAGTGCTGACAGTATTCCTGTTTGTATTTGCAGACACCAGAGGACCATGAGGCAGAGACGGGGATCAAATCTAAAGAAGCTCGCAAGTACATCTTCAACTGCCTGGATGATATGGCACAGGTAGGAGTTTCGTACCTTTGTTCGTACCACAAAACCTGCTTCAGCTTCAACAGGAGAAGAAATCTGGCTCCTGGCTAATAATAACCTCCCTCACCCTCAAAAATGTTTTGTCTCCAACTCTGTGTGGCAAGTTTCCAGTAATACTCGCACCTCTGTTACGCAGAAAACTTTATGTAACGTAACTTAGGACATGACTCAAAAGCACAATGGTGCATGGGAACCTTATTCCCCTTAGAGCTATTCTGTGATAAGACACATGACTTGCGACCTTTAGCCTTCTGTGAGTTATTGAAATCAGCACGCCTCATCACCGGCCGGTCGTCAGATGTCTGGACGGGCCGGGTCACGCTTTTGCCAACAATGACGCAAACCTCAATTTAGATTTTTCCCATAAGAAAGGACTTCATCCCAGTTCATCAGATAAAAACGGCTGATCTAATTCACAGCAAATCAGATGAATTCATGGAAATATTCTTATGCTTGGATACACTTAATCTATAATTATCCATGTTCATGTCCTTTCATAACACCCTTGTTTTACAAGAATTACATCAGAGCCTCTTTTTCAGGTCAGGTCCTCTGGTGTTATGATCTAAGCACTGACTTGCTCTGTAGTCCAGTTTACTGCACTGGCTAGTACGCTTTCTAGTACACTGCCGTGCAGTCGACAAAATTTCAGTAAGCTTCATTAACATAAAAGAAAGAAAAAAGTATATTTTCAATAGAATAGGAAGTATCTTTGATAAGCTGGAAGGTACTAAGCAAAAAATAAATAAATAAATAAATAACTTGATAATAAATATAAATAATAAATTGATAAAACAAAACAAACAATGTGAAAATAAACAAAATAATAGTAATTTAATTATTATAATATGTATTATTATTATTATTGATATTATTATTTATTCATATTTATTAATAGCAGTCAAATAAAAAATGAGTTATGAGTATAAAATGAGATTTATTTATTTATTTATTTCATAATAATCATAATAAATGAAAACATTGATAATAAAACAGAAACAATGTGAAAATAAACATAATAATAATAATAATAATAATAATAATAATAATTTAATTGTTATAATATGTACTATTATTATTATTATTATTATTATTATTATAATGAATTAATTTATAGCAATCAAATAAAAATGAGTACTTATTTCATAATAAATCATAATAAATGAAAACATTAATAATAAAATAAAACAAAACAGAAACGATGTGAAAATAATAATAATAATAATAATTCAATATAATTTATTATTATTATTAATAGCAATCAAATAAAAAATGAAGCGTTCTGAGTATAAAATGTGTATTTATTTATTTCATAATAAATCATAATAAATTAGAAAACTATTTGAAATCAAACAAACAAAATTAATAATAATAATAATTATTATTAGTAGTAGTAGTAGTAGTATTACTAATTTGTTTGATTTAGATTGTCATCATCATTATTATTATTATAAATAAAAACTAATTAAAATAAAAAGTAGACTAAAACTAAATCTATCTATCTATCCACTTATAGTTAAATAAATAAGCCACCTTCACTCAACAGTTAATAGTTTAGAGGTTAAAGAAATCTTTAGAACATAGAATATGACTTTAGAACAACTCTGTGTGCATGTGTGTGTGTGTGTGTGTGTGTGTGTTTTCTCAGTTTCCGCTGTTGCAGCACTGTCAGTTTGTATGTGGAACATCTGCACAGCTGTCTTCATGATATGCACCTGTCTTTAAATTGTTGCACTCAGAGATACAATTCTTGTGTATTCAACCGATTTAAATACAACAGTCAGATGTGAAATGGAGAGCAAGAAGAATGATTGTGTTCAGTTTCATCATCTTCAGCAGACAGTTCACTAAGTGTGCGTGCATAACTGTTTTTGCAAGATTTGTGTACGGTAGCTACGCAGTCACTCCCCTCGCTTGCAGTTCATATTCTACATCCTGAATGATTATTTTTCCTCTCGTGTCAAAGATTATTTCTTTATCGTGCAGCAGTGTGATGGAAAACAGAGAGAGACAGAGCAGGACTAAAATAGCATGTATAAAAGAGGACTGTGATTTGCGCTGGTGACGGGCGGTTTATCTGATAGCTCGGGGAGGTTAGGCCACAGATAAACAGCATGGCGGTATGAAAAATGCGTTAGCCATCTCTGACAGGGATTCCCAATAATAAAAGCTCTGCTGCACTGCTTTTCACCTCTGGCAAAATATCCTATCAGACAATAAAAGCATGTTTCTTTAAATACAGGCACTTTTATGTCCCAGGGGTTGATTTTCATTAACAAATTAACTGTTTTTAAATAACTGTTTATTTATATATATACATATAATTTTTTCAAACTTTTTTCATATTCTTTTGTATTTGCTTTTTTTAATTTATATTTAGAAAAATATTTAGTTATATTTTGCTTTGCTTTTCATATGCATTGTATGTCCAGATTAAATAGTTTTTTATTTATTTTTTATTTTATTATTTTATTTTAATATTGTCATATTATATTTAATACTGTCATATTATATTATTATACATGTATATTTTTCTATTATATATTACAGGTCACTATTTTAATATGACCTTAATGCAAAAAATAAAATAAATAAATTAATAATAATAATAATAATAATAATAATAGAAATATTTATTGTAAAAAAATTAAAATAAAAAATAACATTTTTTTTTATATATTTTTTACATTTTTAAATAAATATTACTATTATTAATATAGCCTTAAAAACTTTTTCCATTTATACATGCTTCTTGTATATATCCCTAGTATATACTGATATATTATATTATATTAGAATTTTATATTTACTCTCATATTATATTATTATATATGTATATTTTTCTATGATATATTACAGGTCGTGTGCTATTACGTTGTGCTGCTGAGAGGTTTGCAATTGCATCCAAAAAAATTAAAATCTGTCACCAAAATAGGCACCAGACGCGCATTCAACACACATTCGGCTACTAAGGATGATTTATTCTGCAATTATGGTAGCTAATTTACCCTACCGCCTACATTCATGGATTATCACTGTCCAGTGCATTTACAAATATGAACTTTTTTAATTTTGCATTAAAGCATTACAGAATTAAACTTATTTCTGCAATTTCTTTGCTGATTGACCTTGTGATTATTATTTTTAGTATGTGAAATTCTATGGAATTCTTTGGGATACTTTGGGATCCCTAAAGTACTCGTTGGTCTCTGTACGTCAGTCATTCTGTCTCTCTCTCTCTCATTTCTCACTCTCATCTTCTCTCTTTTGCTGTGTGTAGGTGAATATGACCACAGACTTGGAGGGCAGCGACATGCTGGCAGAGAAGGCAGACAGAAGAGAGTTTATTGACCTGCTGACCAAGATGCTGACCATCGACGCAGACAAGAGAATAACGCCCATAGAGACACTCAACCACCCCTTTGTCACAATGACACACTTGCTGGACTTCCCACACAGCACACAGTCAGTTGAACTACACCAACATTAGGGTTATTTAGTTTGATCAAATTATGTTTAGATAGCTGACTATGTCTTTTTTCTTGCAGCGTCAAATCCTGCTTCCAGAACATGGAGATTTGCAAGCGTCGGGTGAACATGTATGATACAGTCAATCAGAGCAAGACGCCCTTTATAACACACGTAGCCCCCAGCACCTCCACCAATCTCACCATGACCTTCAACAACCAGCTTAACACTGTGCATAGCCAGGTCAGTATCCACACCCACACGCAGAGACTTCCTATTATATTGTTCTTAAATAAAGTTAAAGCTCTGACCCCTATATTATTATTATTTATTTATTTATTTTGTCATGTAAGTTTCTGATCTAGCTGGGTTAATTTAATTTTTTATTTCTTTTTAAACACATTTGTTAATTTTAGCTTATAAAATTAACAAATGTGTTCAAAAAGAAAATTTGTTAATGCACACACTATAAATCATCAAGATAAATGTACTTGAGAATGAAGATAATATAATTAAATAAATTGCAAAGTCATAAATATTTAAATATTATTTAAATAATTAAATATTTGTAATTTGTAAATAGTAGTTTATAATAAAAGAAACATTTGCCAAAAAAGTATTAAAAAAAATCAATTATTTATGCCTTGATTTTCAGTAAAAATGTCCTTAAAAATTCTTAAACATGATAAATGTATTTGAGAATGAAGATAATAAATGCAATTAAATAAATTATCATAAATCATAAATAATTAAATGTAATAATTAAATGATATTTAAGTTTTATACATTATTAAATATTTGTAATTAATAACTTAAATAAAAAAACTGACATTTGTTAAAAACAATCAGAATTTTTTCTTGATTTCCCATTTAATATTGTTTTAAAAAATAAATGGAAAAAAACAGGGTCAAATTACAATTACAGGGTCATAAACAATAATTTACAATTTACAAAAAAATATCTTTTATTTTAAACATAATTATCTCTAAACTGTGTTGAATATTGTGCTTATAACAAGCAAAATTATACAATTTTGCTTCTCAAGTAAATATTTTTAATTTTATGGATGTTTAGATGTTTTACTGAATAAAAGTAACATTAATATTTTTGTGAAGTTTGGACTAGTTTCATTTTTTGAGCACATCCTAAAAAGTGGATTTTTGTTTATTTTTGATAATTTATTAGATAATTATCATGCAATTTCAACCTCAAAACTACAGCAAGGTCAGAATGCGCACAACACCAAGCTATATGTGACTAAAAACTTGTGACTTTGTGACTAATTTTAGTATATGTGGCTAAAATATGTGACTTTGAATTCAGTTAAAACGATCCCTAGTTCAGTTTAGTTTCTCTTAAAGCTGCAGATAATTAATTGTATTGCATGCACAGACTCATTAGCAGTGGGACAATCCAAAGAAATTAGAGTAACATTGGCCCATTGACCACTGGCAGTATCGGATGACTTCCTTCAGTGGACAGAACACTAGTCATATCATGGGCCATTTGGGCTCTTTGTGTGTGTGTGTGTGTGTGTGTGTGTGTGTGTGCCTGAGTGTGTGTTTCCAGCCTTGCAGCCCTCTGTCACAATGTGCTGATTAACAACATGACAGCCTCTACTTCCTGCTTGGCTTGCATTTTACTACTTTGCAGCCTTAAGGATTGCACCACTTTGTTTCCTTCTCTCCTTTTGTTTCCTCCTGTTTTGCCTCAGTGCAGTTTAGCTTCACCAGGGAGTGTTTGTCTAAACTGCTGACAGAGGGCCAGGCATGAATCCCATAATGCCTTCATTTTGAGTTCTTAGATCGGCTCAAACTGTGACTTTCCCCTTCGAATAAACATGTCTAAAGTCAAAAAGTCACACAGCTGTAATGTTATAGCGTTCCGGCTTGTCTCTAGCGTCATGAGAAGAACGTTGTGTAGGGCATTCGAAGGGAAAGCGTGTGTAGCATTAGCCAGCTGTGAGGCTGAAGTGTTTATTTTGTGTGATGAATGCCATGGCGGCGTATTGATTAACTCTCTCCCCTGGTGCTCGTCGGCCTTGCTAAACGGGGAAAATGAAAAATGAAAAGCGCTGTACTGAATTCTCCCCATACAAACCTTAATGAAAAGTCTATAATTACTAGTGGTGGCATGAGGTGAAACATTATTGCTCTGGTAAAAGATGAAAGTAAATAACACTAGCCTCTATTAAACAAACAGGTTTTGATGGTGTGCCAGCATTTAGGCACATCATCTTTTTTGTCTGTTGTATTGTTCAATTTCGTTCATATCTTAGAAGAAATGACAGGCATTTACATGGAAATGCACTCGTACCATCTAGACCTATTCAGACTTGACCCTTGACCTTGTGTTTCTGGGATTTTTGTGCCTTTTTATTGTCAGAGATAGTACAGGAAGACGTGGAAAGAAGGGGCTCAAACCTACATTTCTTACATCAGCTCCACTGCTTAGTATTTTAATGGAGAGTGTGCACCGACCACAAAGCCACAGCTTAGATCATTTTTTATTTTATTTTGGAAGTTCTAAACAAGCAAATGGAATCATGCATAGGCCAGGCTCAAACTTAAATTTTCCAAATGAGCTCCAAAGCTCAAAATATTGATGTTGGAGCATGTGCGCTGACTGCTAAGTCATGGCTCACACCTTTTTTTCAGTTTTGAAAGTTTTGAATTGGCATATAGGAACAAGAGCAGCCCAGACTCAAACCCACATTTCTTATATTAGCACCAAGGCCCAACATTTTGATGTCTTAGCATGTGCACAGACCGCTAAGCCATAGTTCAGACCATTTTTTTTTTTTAGTTTTGGAAGATCTGAATAGGCGCATGGGACCATGAATTGGCCAGACTCAAACTCAGATTCCCCAAATAAGCTTCAAAGCTCAAAATATTGATGTTAGAGCATTTTTGCTGACCACTAAGCCATAGCTCAGACCATTTTTTTGTTTGTTTGTTTGTTTTTGTAAGTTCTAAAGCAGGTCAGACTCAAACCCATATTTCTTATATTAGCACCAAGGTTCAAAATTTCGATGTCTTAGCATGTGCGCAGACCACTAAGCCATACCACTGACCATTTTTTAGTTTTGTAAGTTCTGAATAGGCGAACTGAACCAAAAGCATGTCAGACTCAAACCCACATTTCTTATATTAGCACCAATGCTCAAAATTTTGAATGTCTTAGCATGTGTGCAGACTGCTAAGCCATAGCTCAGACCATTTTTTTATAGTTTTGGAAGTTCTGAATAAATGCATGGAACCATAAGCAGGCCAGATTCAAACTCACATTTCTTAAATTAGCAACAATGCTCAACATTTTGAATGTCTTGGCATGTGCGCAGCCTGCTAAGCCCTTTTTATTTTTAGTTTTGGAAGTTCTGAATAGACATATATAACCATAAGCAGCCCAGACTCACACTTTTCCCAGTTGAGCTCTAAAACTCAAAATATTGATATTGGAGCATATACACTAACTACTAAGCCATGGCTTGGATCTTCCTTTTCATTTTGAGCAGAAATCACGCCCTTTCCCCCTCTCTGGCGATGTTACCGCACTCATATTTTTACTTCTGGCTATATTTTTGTCTTGTGTTTCCATTATAGAGAGAGAGTGACTATGATGAAAGGACCTGCACAATTCTTTTGAGAAGCACATTCGGTTCACTGTTCTAGATGGAGGAGAGGGAGTTCCCTCGTTCATCAAACCTCCTAGATGGCGCAAATTCCACATTGATAGATGAATAAACAGATGAATGTGCTGCAGTCAGGCCGGATTAAAAAGCACTGGAGGGGAAATCTAGTGCAGAGGCTTTGAAGAACAGATTTTCTCTCCCCTCACCAGTTAGATCTGTGTGTATATTTAATCATAGCTTTAGCGCAAAGAGGGATCATTATCTGCTGCTAATGAGACTGAGCAAATTCAATGAGTTGAAGGGTCCCTAGCATTGATGGAGACTGTAACACAAGAGCATTGATTGAAGCTCTCTCACCTCCTCTTTCCTCTTTCCTTAAACTCAATAAGTCATTTTATAGAAAATACCTGAACCCTAATGCTGTCTGCACACAATAACAGCTAATAAAGCATTTTAGTTGAAGTTGCAGAACAGTGTTGTGGTATTTGCTCTAAGAAATTACTCAAAATTTGACATGAAACATGCTTACTGTGCTTGCTGCCTGCAGTTTTCATCGGCTAACATTTTTTGTACATCCATCCTGTATATCAAGAAATATTTTTATAAGGCGTTTATGTTCATCATTTGCTATTATTTGAAATTTTGCCCCTCATCCTTCATTGTTTCTCCTCCCAATCCCCACACCCACTTCCTCATGCTTTTGTTTGTTTGTCTTTGTTTGTTCATTTGATCCCATCGGTTCCTTTAGGCCACCAACCTGGCTCCCTCTTCCACCAGTGCCACCTTTTCCCTTACCAATCCCGATGTCTCCATACTAAATTACCAATCTGCACTCTACCAGCCTTCTGCTGCCCCCATGGCTGCCGTGGCCCCCAGGACCATGAACCTCCAACCCAGTGCGCCACAGCTCTGCGCCGCCCGACCCGATCCCTTCCAGCAGGCCCTCATCGTCTGCCCACCTGGCTTCCAAGGTACATGCTAATTTAATTTATACAAAACCCTGGATATTTCTGATAAAGGTTCGGCTTAGCTGTATATTATAGGACTAGTTCACACAAAAATTGCAATTCTGTCATTATTTACTCACCCTAAGGTCTTTTCAACCCTGTTTGTTGTTATTGATTCTATTTTTAAAGAATTTTTACCCAACTCTTTCCATATGATTGCAGGTCATAGTATCTACTTCAGGCAAATTGTATCGTAATAATGGTCCATAAGACTGGTGCTGCTATATTCCAAGTCTTCTGAAGTCATACAACAGATTTATGTGATTGTCAGTGATAATATTTCACAGAAACTTGCACCAAGATTCAAAAATGAAAAATTGAAGCTATGAAACCATTCAAATGTTTGGAGTCAGTAAGACACTTTTTGTTGTTGATGTAATTAATAGAATAAAAACAATAGAAATTAATTATTATCCAGCAAGGATGCATTCAACTGCTCAAAAATGACAGTAATGGCATTCATAAAATATTTATTTTTAAACTTTTCTATTGAGCTTTCTACTCATCTAAGATTCCTTATAAAAATCTTGGTTTCCACAAAGATATGAAAATTCAGCTTTGCCATAAGAGAAATAAATTTCATTTTAAAATATATTAAAAGTTATTTTGAATTGTAATAATATTCCACATCGGTCCTGTTTTTATTGCAATTAGTGCTGTCAAATGATTAATCGCGATTAATTGCATCCAAAATAAAAGTTTTTGTTCATATAATATGTGTGTGTGTGTGTACTGTATATATTTATTATGTGAATCCCATAATAAAATGTTATGTTTATATATTAAATATATTTATATATAATATAAATTATATGAATATAAATATATACATGTAAATAAAAGTAAATATTTTCAAAATATATACTGTATGTGTGTGCTTTTATATATACATAATGAATATACACAGTACACAAACATATATTATGTAAACAAAAACCTTTATTTTGGATGCGATTAATCACGATTAATTGACAGCGCTAATTGTAATATAAAATGAATATTTTTGAACAGTAGTGTAGTTGTATGAGCTACTTTTATGAGACTTTCATAGTGTTTTATGTGGTCATTGAGCTGTGTAAAGATTCTTTTATACGTTTGCAATGAGTAAATACTGACAAAATTTTTATTTCTGATTGAGCTATTTCTTACGTTTTGCCATCTAATGGTGTTTTCCTTGTTATTTCTTCCCAGGTTTGCAAGCTTCACCCTCCAAACACACTGGCTACTCGGTGCGGATGGAGAATGCAGTTCCCATAGTAACACAGGCCCCCGGTGCCCAATCTCTACAGATCCAGCCAGGCCTTCTGACACAGGTATAACCAGACATTGCCCCCATTGCCATAGCAATACAATGGCACATTTCCTAAACTAATTACACCCCTCAGCCTTTCCCAAAATCTCAATTACATCCGAGTTTGGCTCCAACAAAGAGCAATTAGCATGACCTACTTTGTTTTAATGATATAAGTATAATTCACTTTCCCTTCAACAAAATTGAGAAGACACTCTCATTTCGTGGCCAATAGATTAATTGAAGCCGGGTTGGATTTATCTCGGTATGCTCTGCTGTAGTAACTGGAGTGACCTGTCTTTTCCCACTGGAGATTTTACCCCACTGATGGTTTGCTTTCCTGCTTCCACTAAGGTCCAGGCAACTGTGATCCTTTCCTGGAGTTAGAGGAAGTCATGCTTTGATGAGCAAGACTGAGATTGTCTTTAAATGAGGTCTGTGGATGCTGAGGGATTTGCCTACCCTCTGGAGCCGCTAGGCAGGGCCCAGACGGCTTTTAAATTTGAGACAGGGTGGTGAGGTTCAGAGCCGTTTAGCTAATTTGTAATTTATCCACAACGTTTTTCAGTTTTGCTGAGCTGAGCTCTTGTTGCTTTTTGAAGACTCTACTCTACTGCTTAAAGGAAAGGTTCAGCCAAAAATTTAAATTATTTATTCGCATTCATGTTGTTCCAAACTTGTATGACTGACATACTTCTGTGAAAGATAAAAAGTGAAATTTTTAACAATATTCTGTTTACACTTTTCAATTTAATGGAAGTGAATGAAAACTGTGGCTGTGAAGCTCCAAAATGACCAATGAAACACCATAAAAGTACCAAAAAATTCCATATGACACATACCGAATCTTTGAAGCATTGTGTGAGGAACAGACCAAAATTTAAGTTGATTTTTAATGTCTTGATATCCATTATAGCATGTTTATGCAGCAATATTTCAGCAAAGAATGAATGGATCATTCTCTTGAATCAAATCAATGAATTTGATCCAGTTCACAAAATCAGTCTGAATGATTCATTCACAAATAGACGTTCAAATTTGAAGTTCACAGCATTTCACAAAGCTCATTTGAGGAAAAGACCATCAGCGAATACCAGGCTAAATTTTGGTCTGTTTATCACAAAAAGCTATCATATGACTTCAGATAACTTGAAATATGACGTATGAGTCATATGTACCACTTTCATGATGTTTTTGCAATCTGTTTGAAGTTTGAAGCTCCAGTCTCCATTCATCTTTATTCCAATGAAAGAAAGAAAGTCATACCGTTATGAAACAACATTGTGGTGAGTAAATGATAAGTGAGTGAACTATTTCTTTTAATAACGTCTATGGACACTGAAAGCTAGACTGGATGTTTTTTTTTTTATTTTATTTTTTTTTTTTAACTAGGATGGTGAGGTTCAAAATCATTTCGTTAATTGTAATTCGTCAGAATTTTTCAGTATTGCTGAACTTTGCTTGTGTTGCTGTTTCATGGCTTTACCTGACTGCTTATGTACTATAATGTATCTTTATTGTTCCTCACGTTCAGGAAAACCCATGCATAAATTCCACGGGTGATTATCAGAGTGATGCATTAGGAAAGGCGGATGGGGATACTTGTTCATCAGTACTTCAGGGCCTCAACTGCCCCATTCTCCCCCCTTCAACCCAATCAGCCAGACCACATCGCTCGTGGTGCCAGTGGAGTGGGTTTCTAGAAGGCCTCGGCCTTTATCTGAAACAGGAATGCAGAAAATGCGAAAACAATTGGCGCGGGAGCGGTGGTGCTTTCAGAGCCCCGGGGGTGACAAAAGGCTTTCACCCCGTGAGGGCAGAAAAGCTGTTAGGGGGGTCATTGCCGAGATGGCCTTGCATGGAAAACTCTACTCTTATCTGGGTTAGCGTTCCAGGCCAGACGGTACAATTACACAACCCAACCCAGAGTGAGAAAGGAGGATGCAAAGTGTCAGGAATGTAGGCAAAGGGCTTTAGGGACATAGTTCTGATGAAATTATTCGTGTCACTGTTGTCATGGATGGAAAAAGCTTGTTGAGGTGTTGAGACATACTCAAAGTATGATTTTTTAGACCTTGTGCAACAGGCAAAATTAAATGGAGTGCTAAATGATAGTTTCTTTCTTTCTTTATGCTGACATGAAGTATTTCTTAGGTCAGTTTATAGATTTATTTTATTTAGCTGAAATGAGAAGGAACTAAATAAATCCAGTTTCTCTCAGGTCAGCTTTCTTTCTTTCTTTCTTGCTTGCTTGCTTGCTAAAATGTATCAAAAGCACTTTCCTCAATTCAGTTTTGAAAATTTAGGATTTTATTTTCTATTTTATTTTATTTTGCTGAAATTAAAGTGTGAAAAATAAAAAATTCCAGTTTCTTCTGTAAGCTGTAAAAAAAAAAAATAATTAAGCTGTAAAAATTCATTCATTCATTCATTCATTCATTCATTCATTCGTTCAACTTTGAGGCTAAATTAATAAAATAATTAACAATTATATAAAATAATCAAATAATCAGTCATATAAAAATAAAAAATGAAGAAAATTTTAATAAAAATAAAACTTTTTTAATAAAATTGATAAAACACAAAACAAATTAGTGACAGGATGATTATTGTTTGAAAGTAACTTTTGTTATTGCTCTAATAATTTCAGTCCAGTGCACTCCAGAATGCTGACCTCAAATAGCTGGAATTGCAGAAAAATGCCAAGATTCGCTTCTCTTACAATGCTAAATGTGTTATCACAGCCTTTCAGACATCGTAAAAGCATTTTTTCATTCTTCCCCGTCACCCTCCCTTATATGTGCGAGTGCTGTGGCCATTACTGATGGACTGGTAAATAGATGTGCAAAGGGTATTAAAGAAACAATTCATTAGTTGTACATTAAACTGCTAATCAATAAAGCTGCATTAAACTATTAGAGCTGCAGACACTCTTCTTCAAGCTCACATCTCTGGGCAAATTATGCCTGGCACTCCCCACGCTCCTCACCCACCATACAAAGCAGCTCCTCACAAAGCCTCTGAATGGGGCCCCTGAATTTAATTAAAGTCGGAGCTGATTTGGAAAATGTCTAACACATCAGCACACTGCCTGGGAGATGCCACATCTCTTTATTAAGGCAGGGTCTTATCTTTTTTATAGGCAGGAGCCAAGGCCGTACGCAGTATGCAGGGCCCCATCTGAGGCCGTCATCTAGATACCGGTGCCAAGGAATCGGGGGAGGGAAATGAATGAAGTTCCAAAGAAAGTGGCACAAGCTTTTTGTTATTCCAGAGGGAGATCTTTTATGCTGTTCATAATTTGCTGCTTCATAGCCGTCCTGCTCACATCTTCATTTGCAGACCAAGAGAATAATTAGCTTAGAAGATGGATGGGTAATAAAATTGTTTATAATGTATCTCTTCTGTTCATATTTTGTTGACGATTTCGTTTAACGACATCTCTTGAATCTAGACCTGAACGCTGACGCTACTGTGTCTTAAATAACTAAATGACCCCTTTGGTGGTTGTTTGGCACAGTTTAGCACTTACTAGCGGTCATTTCTCTAAATAGCCGTATCCTTTTTCTCCTCTCTCTAAATCTGTGGATGCAGTACCCTGGCCTGTTTAGCTGCACTGCAGCCCTGCGATTTGATGTGCCAGGTTATGGGGTCTTCACACTGAGGCCAATTAAATTGCAAGAGGTCACTGAGTCCGGGTGCTGTTGGTTGCTAGCTGGCGTTCATATCCTACTCACACATGAGGATCACATGAGCTCCACTCTCTGTAGATGTTCGACCTTCTGCTGGAGATGTACCTGACCTCTGTACACTAACCCTGTGTTTTCCCTCCATCCTCACTCTACAGCAGGCCTGGCCGTCTGGTACTCAACAGATTCTCCTTCCGCCGGCATGGCAGCAGCTCACACACACCTCCGTTCAACATGCCACCGTCATCCCCGACTCCATGACCAGCTCGCAGCCTCTGGCCAACTGGAGGTGAGAAACCAACATGCCGTCACTGCTAAAGAGGACTACTGTGCTTGCTACAGCACATAGGGTAGCCCATTTATTCTTAGGCCATTAGTGTTTCATTTTTCGGTTCTAACCCAAAGGGATAGTTTACACAGAAATGAAAATTCTGTCATATTTACTCACTCATATAGCTCCTAACCTAATAAATCCTGAAACTGCCAGAACCCTTAAAAAAAAACAAAAAACAACAACAACAAAAAAAACTGATACAGATTTTTGGTCAAACCGCTCAGAACTTTCCAAACTTGTATGTGTTCTGTGAAACACAAAAGAAGGTATTTTGAAGAATGTTGGTATCCAAACAGTTTTGGGTCCCTTTGACTTTCATAGTATGAACAAAAATATTATAGAAAGTCAAAGGGACCCAAAACTGTTTATTAACCAAGATTCTTCAGAATATCTTTCTTTGTGTCCCACAGAACGCATACAGGTTTGGAGCGACATGAGGGGAAGTAAATATGACAGAATTTTCATTTCCGTGTGAACTATCCCTTTAGGTTAGAACAGAAAAAAGCATCATTAAACATTAAAAATTTAAAATGAAACATGAAATTAAACATTCTCATTTTTGTTGGACTATCCCTTTAATATGCTCAAAACTATTGTAAGTAAACCATTTGGACATTCTCAGAAAAGATGTTGGGTACGTACTACTCTAAGGTACTAATATGCCCATTTTAAGGTGTAGATAAGGTACAATGTTGTCCCTTTAAGGATACTGCCCCAGTGACAAGCTGTTAAACCCATAAAGGTACCATTTTTGCTATTTTTTTTTTCTCTCTCACAGTGTGGGTTGATTTCCCAGTAAAGTGTTAATACTGTGGCTTTGTGGTGCTTTCAAAACATTGTTTTTTTTACTGCATCCTGGCCCATGGACATTTGTCTCAACCAATGTGAGTTTGAGGGCAAGACAATCATTTCGTCTGGCCATTGGCAGATGGGGAGTGTTTGAGAAAACCATTATTGTTTTTGCAATAGATTGCAACAGTGTCCTCCCAATTTTTCAGCAGCCTTGGTTCCAGAAAGCATTCTTTTTTTCGCATAGAGTTTTATAAAAAAAAGGTCTTTGTTTAGAAATTATAAACCATGAACTAAACCAACCAGATATGAGGTGAATCACAACATTATAAACTTTGATTTGAAGCAAAAAAGGTACAAAACTGCAGCGCTTCATGGGAGAGGGTGGGTTCGAAAGTGTTCTTTGGGCACAATTTGCTTTGTTGCAATTATCTTATTGGTGTAGATTTCTATGTGGAATTATGGATAATGTATTTTTTCTGCTGCTGAACATGATTATTTCAAAATTAAATCGAAACAATGTAGGCTGATGGCTTCAACAAAAGCATTTACCCTCAAATATCAACCTTGTAGCTCATAGTAGGTCTGTCTTTAAAGGTTTATAAGTTATTACTCAAAATCAGTTCCCCTATGGAGAAAATAAATGAGATTTTTACTTCTGGAACCGACTGTTACACTCTATTCCATTTAAGCTTTTATCTTAAGTTTGTTTTATTTAGCTAGACAGATCTGGTACAATTTCATCATGTTTAATAGGGACTCCATTAGCATTTTAAAATCAATTATATCCTCACGAAACATACTTATACCATGCTAATTATAAACAGGTCATGTGGAACTCAACCGATCTATTTTAAGATACCATGACTGGTGATCCATATATTTCACAGCAGTTTGGTACCGCAACACTGGGTTTTCATAATCTCCTAGATTATGAATTAAGCAGATTGAATTATCTAGGTTGCTTAGTCTACAAATGCACCTACAAAGCCAACATGCATTTGAATTATTCATTTGGAATGAAGGAACGGAATATTTTAAATCTGATACTCATTATATTCTGGATTCGTTTAGAATTCTTGTTGGTTTCTTGTATTAGAACAGGGAGTGCAGGAGCGTGTCTCTGGCTAGGACAGGGTAATGGAATCAGGTCGTGCTGTCCTGCATGAGGTAAACGTATTACAGATGAACGTGTGCTGATATCTGCAGATTATCACATCAGCGCCTTGAGCTCAGCCCGGAGGTCTTGGTACTCCTTAGCCAGTCTGGTTGGAAAAGTGTCGCACTTCTACTGCAGAGAGAGGGATTTCTCATCTGAGATCTAATGCTGTTCTCCACTCTTCTGCTGTTTGCTGCAGTCACTGCTGCCCCCTCTGGCCAAATTTTCCATTGCATTTATTCTTCATTTAGAATCAGAACCAGAATCAGAAAGGGCTTTATTGCCAAGTGTGTTTACACACACAAGGAATTTGTCTTGGTGACAGGAGCTTCCAATGCAAAGAAAAAGTACAAACATAGTGCAGACATACATATAATTTGACATACATATAATAGACAACAGTACATATAACAGAGAATAGACACATTTAAAAAAATGTGGCAATAAAAATATGGAGGAAAAAACAGTTTTAGTTGATGATTAAAGATAGTACAGATATCTAAATGCTAGATATTAAAAAAAATGGAGTGTTTGTTTCTATGTATGAAGTATTTCAACATGACAAGTAGTGCTGTGGTATATTAAAATATTTTGGAAAAAAAAAAAAGTTGGTGACCATTGCCTCTGACATTAAGTTACTTAAATCTGTTTTATCTGTAGCATAGTTTTTGTACTGCAGCAGAGCTTTGTATACTGTAAAAATCCTATTTATAATCAATGTCAAGTTGACAGTAAGATATTTAAACATCCTTATAACAAGGTACAGTAAATTTAGGCTACATGAGAAGTAAAATATCATAAAATGTTAAGAATAGTTTGTAGAGAATGTATCTTGAATCAATGAGAAATACATTTTAGATTCTGCACTACCGAGAAAAAAAAAAAAAAAAAAAACTAATTAAAATTACATTTCTAAAAGCAAAATGGAAGTTGAGTTTGAACTGTCAGTAAATGTATATTGTCTCAATCCATTGTATTTTTTTTTTTCATATTCCACTGCATATTTTTGTATTAAGCATATCTATGTGTATTATCTTATGCAATTCTGTCCGATGAATTTAAATATACACTGCTTTTCAACAGTCTGGCATTAGTAAGCTTTTTTCAAAAAAAAAAATATTACTTTTATTTAGCTAGGATGCATTAAATTAATCAAAAGTGAAAGTAAAGACATTTATATTGTTACAAAAGATTTCAATTTCAAAAATTTAAACAAATGCTGTTCTTGTGAAATTTCTAACCATCAAAAACTCTTGAAAAAAGTGCAACCAACATTGATAATAACTAGAAATGTTTCTTGAGCACCAAATCAACATATTAGAATGTTTTCTGAAGGATCATGTGACACTGAAGACTGGATTAATGTGTGCTGAAAATAAAAAGGAATAAATTACATTTTAAAATACATCATCATAGAAAACAGTTATTTTAAATATTTCATAATTTGTCCGCTTTACTGTATTTGCGATCATATAACAGCAGCCTTGATGAGCATAAGAGACTTCTTTCAAAAACAGAAAAAGTTAGTCTTTAAAGGGCATGCTTTAATTTTTCTTGTTTTGATTCAGGAATTCACATCCCCATGGCAGCCATTACAATCCCATTATGCAACAGCCAGCCTTACTGGCAGGTCACGTCGCCCTGCCATCTCAGCAGCCTCTCAATGTGGGTGTGGCTCATGTCATGAGACAGCCATCAAACAACAGCTCCTCCTCCAAAAAGAACAAGCAGCACCAGATGAACAACAGGTCAGACAACCCTTACTCAAAAAATAAACTACTATGGTTTTACCATGGTGAAGTGATTCCATCAGGTGCTAATATTCATATATGTTATGATATTGAATGACTTAACGTATAAAAACCTTTAAAGTACTGATGTGAACCTCATTCTTTCTTAGGAACGTGTCAGCATACGACGTGTCCTCCACCCAGCCGGTGACGTCACCTCAACGCTCCAAACGAGTGAAGGAGAACACCCCCCCTCGATGCGCTGTGCTTCAGAACGGCCCGTCCTCGACCTGCGGCCCATCACAGACCTGCGGAGGTGGTGGAGGAGGGGGGTGGGGAGGCGACCAGGCATGTAGCACTACTCGAGACCACCACGGTCAACACAACCCACCACGCCAAACCATCGTCATCCCTGACACCCCCAGCCCAGCCGTCAGCATCATCACCATCAGCAGCGACACGGATGAGGAGGACGACCTCAAACAGCCCAATAACACCAGGTCAGAAAAATGGGACGAGCGATTTCAGTACACAGTTCTGTAATGTGACATATTTCTTGAGTGAAAGCGGGAAATAATGTAGGACAGGACTTGATTTTATCCATCAGGATTTGATTGGATTGCGTTTATGTTAGGATGTAATATTATTGCTTAATATTTTTTTCTGTCTGTGTGGGCTTGGTTATGTCAAAATCATTTCGGAAGCAGAGAAAGTTATTACATTTTGATGAAATATTATAAAAACAATTTGTTTTCTGTGGAATAACTGATGAATCATGCGCAATAATACCAGGGACATTTATTGAGTAGATAAATAGGGTAAATTTTGACTTTTAAATGCTTATTCAGCTTAGGGGAAATACTGGATAATCCCTTGGAAATGACTTTGGTGGTCTTGGGAGTTGGAGTTGAAGGTTTTACCTAACAAATATGACATTGTGAAGTAGGATTACACAAAACAATGCTTAAATATTATTCGTATTGTGCATACACTGTAAAAATTATCATAATTTTAACAGTAAAAAAGGGCCGTTCACACCAAGGACGATAACTATGAAGATAACGATAAAGATGTAGTTCTAAAAATCGTTCTCAATATTAAAGAATAGCAGAGTCCATGCCACAACTATAGCGATAAAGGCACAGAGAAACGATATCACTTTCAGAACAATTTTTTTCCAGCTGATGAACAATAAAAACATTGACAACCAATCAGAATCAATCCTTCTGTGACTACCTCCAGAATTTTTTTGAAAAAAGAACAAGTCGCCTTAAAATATACAGTGATTAAAAAAATGGTTTAAATTGACATTCCAAGAATTCCCTGTTAAGTTTTTTCTTATTAGTTATGTACATTATTTACTGTAAAGTTCTGGCAACCACAGCTGCCGTTTTATACCATAAAGGCCCGTTCACACCAAGAACGATAACTATAAAGAAGATAACTATATTAGCGTCCCCACCAGCGAATGATATCGTCTGTTTATTCTAAGCACTCTCTCATCTGCCGCTTTAATTCTCTTGCTCGTTATAGCAGGATGGGTTCTGATTGGGTGTCATTGTTTTTATCGCTCATCAGCTGGGAAAAAAAAAAATCATTCTGAAAGTGATTCCAACGATATCGTTTCTCTGTGCCTTTATCATTATAGCTGTGGTGTGAACTCTGCTATTCTTTAATACTGATAACGATTTTTAGTATAGTTATCATTCTTGGTGTGAACGGGCCTTAATTTCACATTTTTTCTTTACAGTGTATAATATAGTTTTTATTTCCATTGAATCCTTCCTAACCTTCCTGTTTTGCCTTCTCAACAGCACGTCATCCAAACAGAGGAAGAATGTCATCAGCTGTGTGACGGTCCATGATTCCCCCAACTCTGACTCCAGCAATACCAGTCCGTACGCTGTGGAGTCCCGGCCTAATGGCCCAAACGCCAACGGCTACGACTCCAAAGGCGCTGTCCTGGACAACTACAGCAACGGGAACCCCCGCACCATCATCATCCCCCCACTGAAGAGCCAGACCAGCGAGAATCTGGGAGAGTGTGGCAGACTCCTGCCTGGTGAGACAGGGGAAGGGCTGATAAGCTGGCAGAGAAAAAGGGACACCTGGCAGAGCCTGAATCAAGCATCAATTTAAAGTGACAATTCACTGACAGCCACTTGATAGGCAGCGTAGATTTATTTAGGAGATTTATGTGGCATTTCAAAATCTATGGGCAATAAAAACAGCTTAGAGAGGTGATTCAAACTACTCAGATCTGTTAAAAATTGTCAGAAGATATTTTATTACAATGCAAGCTTAAGTGTGATCAACAGCACTGGTTTTAAACCTTATTATGCAGCTTTCTGGAATACTAATTGATTCTAATTGGTCAGTCACAGAATACTGCAGGTTAACTATTGTTTGTATAAGGACTGCTAAACTATATTGATATAGGCAAACGATTTCATACGTAGCTGTGCTAATTTCAGTGTCGGAGAGGTTACGTTGGAAATGTAATAGGTTACAGATTACAAGTTATCCTATTTAAAATGTAATGAGTAGTGTAACTATTTCAATAACTTTATTAAAGTAACTGATTACTTTTTGATTACTTTTTTAAATTTCTAACGAATGTTCATTTTGAAACATTTAAACCA
The DNA here is from genome assembly GCA_039654775.1 of Spinibarbus caldwelli. Taxonomy (NCBI): domain Eukaryota; kingdom Metazoa; phylum Chordata; class Actinopteri; order Cypriniformes; family Cyprinidae; genus Spinibarbus; species Spinibarbus caldwelli. The sequence continues at coordinate 7,858,239 of CM077239.1, read as the reverse complement.
GGCAGGGTTAACCTTATAGTAGGATTCAACACTGATTACTGTCAGACTTTCAAAATCCTCCATCACTTGAATTAAGATTATAAAAATGTAATTTTAAAGCACAGCCACCACAAAATCAGACTTTAGCAGCTCTTTTTGCTCTGAGATAATTCTGAGGTTAAATACAGATTTAAAATAATAACAAGAAATAATTTAATAGCTATGATACTGTTTTTGAAATCAAATCTTTGCATAGCTATGACAGGAAACACTGGCAGCTAACAATGCCTTGGAAAAAATAAAGCATGTACACAAATCCAAACAGGAAATAAAAGTTATTAAATAAATAAGCATTACAGCATTAAATAAATAAGTATGCGTCATATTCTGTGTCCTAAACTCCTGAAACATTGGTGTCTCATATTTTAGAGCAGTCATTGCAATTTGGGAAAGAAATCAAATCTGTATGTGTGTGAAAATATTCAGATGTAACCCCCTTTGTAATCGTTAACATTTTCATAAGTAACTATAATTTAATTACACATTTTTTCTCCATAACTGTAATAGATTACAGTTACATTTATTTTGTAATTAAATTACGCAATTCTGTTCTAGTTTCTCCCCAACACTGAATAATTTCATTTCTCTTTTTTCACTCTATAATCTCTGTCTTGTCACATAATAAATACATTTGGAAAATTTGTTGAAAATATTAATTATTTTTCCAATATTTTCAACAAATTTTTCCAAATGAATTTATTTTCATTTAAATTTTTACAATTTTATTTAACACTTTATTTATTCCACACAATATAAACTGTTTTTTAAATCCCAATTATTTTTTATTTGTATTTAGTTATCACAATATAATCAATATTTACAACATTATTTCCAAATTTAGATTTACAATTTTCTAACATTTATTAATGAATGAATGAATGAATTTATTTATTTATTTATCCATCCATCTAAATATAATCAATATTCCCAACATTATTTCCAGATTTATTTTTATTTTTTCAATTTTAATTACCGCAATATAATCAATATTTTCAACAATTTTCTAACATTTGTCTTATCTATCTATCCATCTATCCATCCAATATAATCAATATTCCCAACATTAATTCTGATTTTTTTTTTTTTACCTGTTTTATCAATTCCAACAGACACAGTGAACCACCAGAACTCCACCTACAAGTTCAAAACCTCCAATGGGGGCTTGTCTGGCAACAACCACTCTTCAGGAGGCGTGGGTGGAGGCGGGTTATACCGGCAGCAGCGCACAGGGCCACACCCCTTTCAGCAGCAGCCTCTCAATCTCAGCCAGGTATTTCAGTTGAGCATTTCTTACCTGGTTCTTAGTTCATTTATTTATCCACAAATGTAATATGGTGATATCCCCTCATTTAGGCCCAGCAGCACATGGCAGTTGAGCGCAACGGAGGTCACCGGCGGCAGCAGGCCTACATCACCCCCACTATGGCCACCCAGGCTCAGTACTCCTTCCACAACAGCCCCACCCACACAGCTAACGTTCATCCCCACTTGGCCGCTCCTCATCTGCCCGGGCAGCCACACCTCTACACCTACACTGCCCCCACGGCCCTGGGCTCCACCGGCACGGTGGCCCACCTGGTCGCGTCGCAGGGTTCGGCCCGTCACACAGTCCAGCACCCTAGCTACCCGCCGGGCATCGTCCACCAGGTGCCTGTTAGCATGGGCCACCGCGTGCTGCCATCGCCCACCCTGCACCATGGCCAGTACCAGGCCCAATTTGCGCACCAGACCTACATCAGTGCTTCTCCTGTCTACACTGGATACCCGCTGAGCCCCACCAAGATGAACCAGTACCCTTACCTCTAAAGCTGAAACACTGGAGCCCAGCCAATCGCTGCTTACCATTTCTACCCTTGACCCACCTAGAGACAGAGAGACATGCTGAAGCCTATCGACCCTTAACCCCATCCCCTTGTTCCTTTCATGCTTAAACTTGAAGACAATGAAGACGCCGATGGATAGAGGAAGTGTACTCTCGGAGGGAACGGAACGGTACTGAGGAGTTTTCCTTTTTTTTGAGTTCGCCTTCTCAAAAGAGCCAGTTAACGTTTTATTTCGTGATCTGGAGGTTTTGTTTCTTTTAAAACAGAAGAAGGAGATTTTGCTTTCGTAGTTTTTTTACAACAAGGTCTCATCAACAGGCCGTTTGGGAGAGACAGACTTTCATTCGAGGGAGTTTTGTTTGCTTTTCCCTTTCTTGAATTCATTCACCGACTGTTGAGCCGAGGTCACGACGTGGATGTTTTGAGAATTTTTTTGGATTAGGTGAAATACGGATTTCTGCTGCTCTTCAAAGAAAAAAAAACAACGATGGCCTTGAACTGTCTTAAATGTTTCCAAATTGCACGCGGCGAGCGGTATCGTGCATATTCCGCCGCGCTCTCCAACAAAAAACACCTGGAGGAATCTTCTGGAAATAGGACGACAAAACTTTCTAGTGTATTTATAGACTTTTCTTTGTTTGTGTTCACATTTAGAAAAGAAAATACATTTGTCATACCGTAGAACATTAGCTAGGCCCCTCTTTGTAGAATGTAGCAGTCTGCACCCGTTGATTTCATGAAGAACCTTTCTGATACCAATAGATCCTTGTTTTTCCTCTTTCAATGTGATTGCACACAGTGGTTACAATAACATAGGCATGTTCAAACCGGTAGTCGGTCGTGCGTTTGCGTGCATGTGTGCGTTCAGCGCATCTGTGCGACATATTCCTCCACAGTCTTAGGTTTATCATTGTTACCTTGTAGTGCCTTACACATATTACAACAGTTTACTTGGCTGGAAACCCTCTAGAACCAGATGCTAAGTCAGAGAGTTGGCTCCTAGGTTGAACATCTTCATCCAAGCTGTTTCGTGTTTTTTTAAGTTCCAGGTGTAAGCGTTAGCCCTAAACGTTATTTAAATGCTTCTCGTTTAGCGTGCATGAGATCTTCTACATTTAAAGATACTTGCCTGGGGTAACGAACCAAAGTCGTCATTTAAAGATAAGTAACTTTTTTTCTGGATAGTGGATATAATTATATATAGCGTATTTACTGTACATATGCGTTTTAGTACTTGCAATCATTGCAACATGGAGACTAAATGTATATCTGATGGGAAAAGCCAAGTATCGTTCAATCAGTTTGAGACTGGGCCGCGCTATTTGTCTAAAAATCAACTAAGACATACCAGGTTTGAAGAGGTTGTCTGTTTATGGAAGGCTTGACTTGGTTTAGAAACCTGGGAGGGTTCGAGAAGGAGAGTCTTGTTAGGAGTAGGAGGTGCTTGTGGATTTTGATGGGAACTGTTGGGAAAGCGAGAGGGCAAATTCCACATTTTTAATGAGAATAGCATGTTGGCTTTGAGCACGTTGGTAGATGCCGAAGGAAGCCGTGCAGCACGACTGCATACCATACTCTGATTTAAGCGCTCGTTCAAGGTTCTACGAAGATCTGTGGGGTTTTTATTCTCACGTACACACCGGGGTTCGAACTGCCCCTGGTTGCATGAGGATATCTGCAACAACATGCACTGGAAATCAATACTGGCTTCATCTTTTTCACTGTTTGTCTTACCGTAGGAATCACTTACGCTACAGGTGTCAGAGATAACGAAAGAGTAGAAAACTGTGGGCCAACGCTTGTCTTTTTTTTGCTGCTTATTTAACATTGATATGCTAGCCAATCATTTACACTGTGTCCTAACCATGTGCTCCGCAATAGCACTATTAAAAAAATCTAAGAAAGTTTATATAGTACTTTATATAACATACCATTGAAAAGTAAAGAAATTTTGTAAAGAAATTAATACTTTTGTTCAGCAAAAATGCATTAAATTGACTAAAAGTGGCAGTAAATACATACAGAGATCATAATGAAATATGTTTATATTTTGAATAAATCCTGTTCTTTTGAACTTTCTATTCATCAAAGAATCTTGAAAAATGTATCTCCGTCTCTACAAAAATATTATGCAGAAATAATAATAAGAAATGTTTCTTGAGCACCAAAGCATCATATTAGAATGATTTCTGGAGGATCATGTTTTACTGAAGACTGGAGTAATCACAGGATTGCTATCACAGGAATAAATTACATTTCAAATATATTCAAATAGAAAATAGTTATCTTAAATTGTAATAATATTTCACGATATTTATTGTATTACAGTATTTTTTTGTTAAATAAATGCATCCTTGGTGAACATAAGAGACTTAAAAAAAAAAAACTCGTAACACTTTATTAAAATGTATTTTAACTATTATAATTATCAAAGAATAAAAGGAATACACAATAATACAAATAAAATAATAAAAGTTTACTTCAAATTGGATTCAAATTAATAAAAAGGTAAGAAAAATATCACTTCTGTTTGTTGTTTGTTTTTGCAGTGACAGGACATTTTTGATTGGCTGTGATTATGTGTCAATTATCCGCTTGGTTAGGACACAGTGTATTTTTTTTTTTTTTTTTTTCGTTTTTATGTCTTCTGATGGGCACATGCTTATGGAGTATCAAATATATCCTATTCTGCCCTCACATCATGCCACAGAACTTGCATTTGAAGTAGTTTTTACTTTGAAATGTTTCTATTTTGTTGTTTTACTTTGCTAGGTATATTGTGTTCTTGTAGAGAGTGTTGCAATATTTTTTGTGGATGTTTATTAATTTCTTTATATGTCAAGCATCATTTGTTTGATTTCTGGTGGTCGATATGTAACTGTGATGTTTAGTATTCATATGTGGACCCTCGTCTGGTAGGAAGCGCAGACTTTGCCCATGTGCTCGGCCAAGATCTGACACCAGTTATGTTGTACCCAAGCCTTCGGTTTGCTAGCTTGTCAGATTGATTCATAAAGCTGTGTGTTATGACTTAGGATGCCAATAGATTTCTTTGTTGTTATTGTCATATATTTGTTTAAGCTTAAGTTTGATGCTCATTGAAGCACACAGTTGAGAAAGGCTCCTTCGATGTTAGTTGCATAAAACATTCCATTCTGGAAGGAGCCGTTTCTGACGGCACTGATCTGTAGTCTCCAGTCTGTCTCACCTCACAGGGACCGGCCAACGACCAAATCGGGACTCCGCTGGCATTTAAGGACTTTTTGTTCTTCCCACCAAAGAATTTCAGCATGTCATTGATGCACAGATGTGTCCCTTGCTGTAATGGAGAAGACAGAGTGAGTTTCACTGACATTTGAAAAGTGAAAACATTAAAAAATACAGGTTAGATCAGGTCCGTGTCAGAAAAGAACCTGTAGATGGCAAAATAGAGATGCACTCTCATGAACTTAGTGCAGTTGCTGTTAGCACAGTATAATCAATTGTTTTTGTACCTTTCTCATACCTTTTGTCAGTGTTAGTGTGGACAAATCTCCCATTTTTCAATCTAATAAGAGGATTTGTGTAAGAAATAAGGCCCTTATGTTTTTTAGAAATGCCAATGCTACATTAATGCTTTCAGTTATTAAAGCTGCTGTGTGTAGTTCTTATAAGAGTATAAACACTGAACATTGCTTGCTTTCGCACAGCAGCATTAGATTAACCAATGGTGTGCGACGTGGGCGTGGCTGTTAGTCCAACCAATGGAAAATTGGGTGTGTTTGTTTGTTTCCGATTCTTTTTGGTACAATTAGTGACGCATAAATTACACACTGCAGCTTTAAATGTCAGCTTTTTATTATTTTGGTTTTAACTACATATGTAAGAATCACAGTGTTTCAGATAATGGCCTGTGAATTGAATCCAGTGCCGTTTATGAAATGGTCATTAGTACAAAATGAATGTAAAATTTCAGACTAAAATATCTGATCAACACATGATTACTATTGGATTGCTCTGGCTAGTAATCACTGAAATTGATCTAGCAATCAATTTCACTTGATCTAGCATTCCTTTGACCCAAATTATAATTCATTTTAATCCAAATTATGCAGTTTGAAGTGTTTTAACTCATTTAAATCATAGAAAGCTGTATTGACTCTACAGATATATGAATTATGAACAAGACGTCTTTTTTTTTAATTTTTTTTTTTTTTAGATGAACTGTATACATTAATGAAGACAGTAATTTTAAGTTACCAAAATGCACCAGAAAGAAGCATTAATGCAATTTACGATTTTGTTTTCCATCTTATGTCAAAATCTCTTTTATTAACTGCACATGAAGCTTTAAGGAACCGTGAATATGTGTTGTATTGGGGTTTTGTTACACATTTAGCTTCATGAATATACAACCTACAATCAAAATCCAACTTCTGACGTTACCGAAAGCGATGGATTCTGCCGCTATAAGGACTGAAAAACATTCCTAAAGGCTCATTGCCAGTCAAACCCCTGCTGGATGGCACCCAAATCAACACTAGTAAAGCACATGATCATGAATTTACACCAAGCTTGCAGAAATCACAATGGATTATTATTATTTTTTGTCATTGAAGTGACCACAGTACTTCCACAATTGTAAAGCTCCTTTTGTTCTGCTTGTTTTCGTCTGATTTTTCTCTCATGTGTGGGCTGCAACGGAAGCATTAGGGGTTAATGCACCATTGAACTTGTGTATGAATGTGCTAAGAGGCCAAATATGACAATATGGCCATCTTCATATGTTGTTTTAGAACCAAAAAAAGCTAAACAATAATCATTACGCCCAAGAACACTCATCGGTCAACTTTTTTTTTGTTTGATCTACAGCATAGTATCTGTCAGGAGCGCATATTACAGAGTGACATTACTACGAGCGTGTAAAGCGTATTCACACGTAGATACGAATCACCAGTGAACGTATTCGTGCAGAAACGTCACTCATCACACGAGTCGCCACAGTAAACCCGTTATGTAGCTGTGATGCACTGTAGCCGTTTGTGCAGCCATCGAAGACGTGAACAATTTTCTACTTGCACAGCAGCGAACATTCACAGTCAAATGTAAAAACTAAATATTTTTCTACAATGTTTCAAGACCTAAGAAAGCATCCGACCCCCGACCCCTGATTTTTGTCGATTGCTGTATGGTTTTCTCAGTAGTTGTTGTCAAAGCTATTGTGTGCTGCAGTATTTCCAGGTATACTTCTTTGTTTATTGTCCTTTTTTATTATAATTATTATAATTTTGCTTTGTTTATTGGGGATTTGAAGAAGTGTGATGTCTCATTATTTCAATCTGTTAACGTAGCATTATATGTACCCTGTACCTTAGGCTAATATTATTAAGTATGCTATGAGAATGGATATTTTACTGGCTTTATAGAATGTTAAAATGAATATAATAATGACAATAATAAGAATGATTTAACTCCTAAAAATTGAGTACTTGCTACTAAGCGCTTGTGTTACCATTACAAATGTTGTGTGCTTCTCTTAATAATTTTCGTTGTAGAAAAAAAAAACCTGAGTGAATTTTATTAGGCTTCAACAACTAATGATAGCAGTGTAAATTCATGGAGGATTTTTAACAAACCCGGGGGTTATAGAAGAATATAGTTATTTTAATCGTTCTATTTACTAACTGTAGGGTGTGAAGGGGCTCGCGTCGTGGTGAACTATGTTATAGCTTGTTATTCACTGTTACTTTTGATCATTTTTCGGTCTCCAAGGTGAATCGAGTTATTAAAGGAAATTTGTATGCTCACATATGCATATTGTATATGTGTAGAAATGTAATCACACTTTGTCTTGGATTTACATTAAACTGTTAAGTCACGGCATCAGTCTTGTATTTTCATGCTGTCATTGTGAGTTTCTTTCTTCTTTCTTTTTTTTGTTACAGGACAAAATAAAAAAGACTACACATTTGCGCACCCCAACCAGGCATTTTAGAAACCACCAAAAACAATGCTGGTGAACCAAAACTCTTTTTCCTTTTATAAAAGAATAGTAGTGTGGAGATTGGGGCTAGCTGTCTCACCAAGGGACTATATTTCAGTAATTATAAGATTTTGAGTTAAAAAAAATCTAAATATTCAAACGTGTATTTTCTCTAGCAGTGGATATATTCTATCATTCTGCATAAGTGATTTCATCATAATATCTATATTATTTTCAGGTGATATTCTCTGGAAAAAAATCTGGGTTATACCTAACCTAAGCAATAAATAATTAAAAATAACACAATTTAAAACAATTTTTACAACTTACCCTCTATCTATCTAGACTCTAATGTTGCGGGAGCCGCGAATAAAATGGGTCTTTGAAAGTAATGATACGCTGCAAATAATGATTGTATGTGTTACATTATGACTGTATATGTTACATTATGTCTGAATCATTCATTCAAGAGATTCAAAACGAAACAAGTCTTCATGTATCTTCATTTATTTAAAATGTTTTTTTGTTGTTGTTGTTTTTTACATAATTAGGCTAATTCGTTTAAATTAATAAATATTTTTAATTACTATAACATTAATAAAACATTTAGTCAGAAACTCAAATAAATTACATATTTTGTCAGAATCGTGGAAGAATCATAGCTTTAAAATACATAGGTTAATATATGTGGCATCTAACTTTAGTAGTAAAATATATTATTTATATTATAATATTTTTTATTATTTTATAGGTAATACAACTACTGTTTCTAATATTAAAATTAGCTCTGCAACCCTCCTCTCCCCTCCTTTTGGTTTGATCCGCGATCCTTGTTTCATGCAATTTCTGTTCATGCTGTTCATGCACAAAAATTTGCGTCTTCAATAGCCACCAGAGTGTGCTGTGGCATAACCAAACTCGAACACTTTCTCGTACAGAATCGTTTCAAAATAATCAGAATTCTCAGATTTAAAAAATAAAACATGTAAAACCTTCCTAAACAATTTTTACCTGGTTTAGGAGAAAATTATATAGCCACACAAGATCCGGTAACAAACCGCGTTGCCGTGAAACCACAGACGCCGGCGGAGGTGTCAACCTAACCCGGATTACTGAAGGACGGCGCGGGGAGCCAATGACCGTCGAGCCCACACAAGAGACTCCAAATCCCGCTGTCAGGGGAGGATTTAGTGCAATCCCGAACACAGAGTGGTTGCATCTGAGAAAGTGAGTGATGCTCAAACAGGATCCAGACACTTATGGAAAAAAATCACCCGTTGTGTCATGCAAGTATGCAGAAGAGAAGCTTTAATCCTGATCTGAAACTGGATATGGACGCTATCGATTTCGGACCGTTGTAACTGTCTGCTTTGAAGGTAAGGAGTTGCTTTTCGAGGATGTGCATGCGCTAAAAGTCTTTCTTTGCTTTAAGATAAACTGATATAAATCCGATTCAGACGCAAGATTAAGTTTCTAGACGTATATTTTGCAACTACAAGTTAACTCGAGTTAAATGCATCATCAATCGATCAAGTATATGGACGGTGACTGATTGCAATCGTGTCTGTAAAAAAGACTCCGTTCTGTGCCATACAGCAACACATCTGAAAGAGTATGTCTTCTTAGTTCCAACAGCTAATCAAACTAGGTGTAATAACGCAGCGAAACCCTAAGATTACAAACTATTTCTCTCTTAACCATCACGGTTAAACAGTTACTGGAAATCCCGACTAGAAGCCTAATCCGCGTGCAACACGCGCGTTTACCGGGGCTTTAACGCACACGGGTCTAAAGCATGCAATATATGTCAATGTGTAAGTTTAGTCTTTTGAAAGCTGCACATAATGCAAACAATGTTTGGATCTTGCTCTGTGAGATTCGGTTCGTGTGTTAATGCACAGTAGAGATGTTCGAATCTTTAACGAATCTCTCTTTTGAACTGAATCTTTTTAATGAATCTCTTGATTCGGTTTAAAATGATTCGTTCGCGAATCTGCCTGAATCAGTCCTGGCGGTTCTTGAGTGTTCAATTTACCGACTCATTTGAGTAAAAAATCATCTTATCCGAACTAATATTAAACATTTGGAGTGAATTGAGGATTTGATAAATGTGACTTTAATAGTCGAATAGCAGAAATGACGCAAATAAAACGTGCTAGAAACATGTTTACGACTTGTATGAGTTTGTGTGAACGCAGACACATACAGAACAGATTGAATCATGTCTGCACCAAACAACAAGGACTTTACAATTAACACACTTAAGATTAAAACTTATTCGTAAAAATGTAATAAACAGCTGTCAATACCTACATATGACTTTACTGGAACGTTTAGAGTGTAAAATATGTACCAATATTTATTATTATTATTAATGCCAAGGTACCAAAGATACAAGTACAAAAAAAATATCAACTTTACGTACAAAGAGGTGACATTACATGCAAAGCAGCATTTATATACGTATGTAACAATAAATTAGTAATACAAAACGAAAGCTTTAACAGAATAAATTAAAAAGATGAAATTAACTGTTTTAAGAGCTGAAATATGTACCGACTCAATGCATGACGTAACGCCGTCGTTCTTGAATCGATTCTTTGAAACGAATTGTTCAAAAGAACCGATTCGCGGAAATGAGTCGGACAAGTTAAGGAACAAAGGATCCGTGAGGTCCGCGCTCAGCACGAGCACTTGTAGTGTCACTCAGTCATTCACTTTAGTGGTTAAAGTCTACAGCTGCGATTTAAATTTCGGTTTTTAGTCATATGCAAGATGTCATTTGTTCGGTTTAGGATTAAATCGTTAAGATTTGGTTACGGGAGTGTTCGTGAAGTAACGCTAAAAATGTGACCTATATATTGTTTTCATCTGCTGCAGTTCACGGCGACTAGTTAAAAGCGTGGATAATCTCTCCTCGGATCACCTTGGACGAAACATGAGTTTCACTAAATGCAGGGTCTAATGATGGAGGGACGTAGTCAGGTCACCGCGTGCGTGCTGCTGATGTTCGTCTCCATGGTGATCGCTGATTCACCTGCTGCAGGTAAGTGGTGTCATGGTCTGCTTCATTTGGCATGAGTGATGAGTTTGCAGCCGGTAACTGGATGAGTTTATTGGCAAGATGACAGGAATTAAGTCTTTTGTGGGAGATGTTTAAAACTGCTGTAATGCAATGCAACGTTTTGAGGACATTGTGAAAACATTTCGGTGAAACTTAAACGCAGGTCGCAGTTTAATTAATGTGGTCTGCATAAATCATATTTATCCTTTATTAGATGTTGGATATTGATTGGAAACGCAACAGCAACACGCGTTTTCCGTTCATTTTATATCATATAACTGCACAGTTATACTGTATAGTTAGTTACGTTTTTTTTATTTGCATATTTAATATTTTCCCCTCTAATATCAGCGACTTTATCCTAACAAACCTTTGACCTATTTTTTGGCTATGTAATTGTTTTACACCTTTGTTTACAAAATGCAAGTAAATATTTAAAACCTTAACTGTAAGAGTCTCACATCTTTCAGAATCTAAATCTCTGAGGTGCATGATAAAACTGTCTTTTATTTTTACCACAAAAAAAAAAAAACAGGCTGAAGGCATCTTTTAGTCTTTGAAACGCTCTCATTTTTTAGCCTAGTCTTTCCAGAAGTTTTTGGCAGTTATCTGCAAAATATCCACTTTAGTTTAAAAAGCAGGTCAGATCTTCTTCAGTTTGTCAACATGATGACGAAATACTTTTAAGGCTGAATTTTCTTACTTGTGTGGAACTTCGTCTGCATTAGTTTTAGATTTACCCAAATCCATGTCACTGACTCAAGCTTGTCTGAAACCCAGGAAATCCCTTACGTTTAGAGACAACTGTACTGGATTAATATCTTTTTTGATAACAGTAATAATTTAGGGTAGATTACAAATTGAGCACACTGACTGGCCTTGCCTGTGTGTTGAGAACTTATGGATCAAAGAGCTCTATGAAGACAGAATAAGAACAAAAAACTAGGCTACTGAAAAAAAATATTGTGCTGCTAGATGCTTTTTGTTGGTTGAAAGAAATCTTAAAATGGAATACGATTGAAGATTGTAGTGTTGTCCCAAGTGCAAACTCAAGACTCGTGGTGAAGTTTCTTATTCATTTTTAAATAAATTGTGTTGATCATTGAAGAAGATTCTTGTAGATCAGTTTTCAGAGTAGACTGCTATGTGTTTCATCGTATTACCCGTCTGTTCATGCTGAAAATCAATATATTAGAAGCTTATAATTGAGGGAACTGCGCAGTGTTGACAACCCATTAATATCCATTTCAGCATATCACAAGCTGTATAAAAGAAATGATGTGGAATAGTGTTTATTTTCACTGATACACTTCTCTGATTCTTAAAGGCATAGTTGACAATAAAATGAAAGTTCTGTCATAATTGATTCCCCCTCAATCCATACCTGTATGACTTTCTTTTAAGGAGCACAAAAGAAGATATTTTGATGAACTTTGGAAGCAAATCAGCTGTAACAATTGGAAAAACTTCCATGGTATAGGCTAGACATTTTGGTAACACTTTATTGTAAAGCGCCCCTATTATGGATTTTTGAAAATGACCTTTCATGCAGTGTGTAACACAGCTCTAAGTGAATGAAAACATCCTGCAAAGTTTTAAATTTGAAACCGTGTATAAAGTTATTGTCTCTCAAAAGAAAGAGTCAACTGAATCATTGAAACGATTCATTTTTAAACGAATCCCAACTCGTTTCATGTTGACGTCAAAATGAAATAATAGCATATTGCCCGCCCACTTGTTGCGCGCAGACCTGGGAAAACGTGATTTTCGCGTTGGTCTGAATAAAAATGCAAATTCATTCTTTGCCACTATGTGCCACTTTTGAAGCGTTAAAAGCTCACAAACCCTGCTATAAATGAAATCGACCAATCACCGCAGATTAGGGTCGTGCAAAAGAGGGGTTTGGAAAAATGAATCATTGAACGAATCGTTTGGGAGTCGTTGAGCAAATAAGGTAAAAACAGATGCATATTATAAGAAAATGAAAGTGTTTTTGACCTTGCATGCATGTCAACTTCTTGTTGGGAACTCCCAAAACCAAAATAGGAACCTTTCGTAACCCATAATGGGGCACTTTGTGTCCTTGTTACACGTTACTATTATAATAACAATAAACTGTGCATAATTGCATGCAAGCCAAACCCTAAACCTAACCCTAACCATACATGTAGTTAATTAATATTACTCAGTACTTAAAGGTATAATTACACTGCAACAAGGATACCGTAAAATAAAATATAACCAACATTTCTCAAAATAGCTTATTTTATGCATCACAGAAGAAAAAGTCATACAGTTGTGGAACAGCATGAGGTGAGTAAATTCATTTTTAGATGAACTATTCCTTTAAGACAGGGCCATATCTCATATTCAGATCCATCAAAACATGTAATGAAATTCAGCTGGGTCAGTCTGTTGTGACAATTTATTCAGTCTCAATCTGTCACGTTCAGAACCTGAAAGGATCTTGTCAGTTCTGGGCTTCTCTGAAACTGAGACAGAATCTGTCTTCTTGTGATCTGAGAAAGCCTGACGTAAGAAGCCCTTGAAGGCTAGGGAACGATAGACAGCACGAGAACGGGGTTGAGTTGGGTCAGCACCTTCATTTATAGGTAAAAATTTTTATTTTTGTCCAGAAAATCTTTTTCTAATGGGAGCTGTCTAGTTTCAATGAGTCAGTACAAGGGTAATAATTACGCATGTAGTCAATTACTGTATATTTGTCAATTTTGAGGGCGTGGTCTCATATATCAGGCACATTTATATGATGCAATATAATTACTACAGCTTATCGACTCAAATGCTTCCATCGTCTGCTAGTTTTTTCACAGCTGTTTTAGTCTGACTGCATGCATTTTGAAATTGCTCTGCAATTTTATACTTCATCTTGGCACTGTGATGTAGGCCAGACAGTTTTTTTCCCACTACATAATGATGGGAGAGGCTAGTCGTAATTAACATCAAAGGCATTAAACAGATCTGTGAAGAGCTGACTGTGAGCATCTCGTATTCTGAGCACATGTTGCTGGTTTTGAGCAGAAGCGGTTGTGGGTGGGGTGGAGCCATCAAACTCCGCCCAACAATTTAGAGAGTAGGTCAATAAGGCATGCTGAGGACAGTGAGTGTGTGCATATACAAATTATGATTTCTTTTAATTGTGGTTAAATTCCCAGCCATCTCAAATGGTGATATAGAGACAGCTTTCCTTGGCATAGTTTTTACAGCTTCGACTGTCACTTTGACTGGCATCTGAATGATGTGGATGTACAGAATTTAACCTTGAAAGCTGGGGGTTTCAGTACTGAATAAGTAGACTGACAGTAATGGAATATGTGGCTGTGTAAAAATTTGAGTCATTTTCTTATCCTTAGGGTCCTATGATTTTCAGAATGTGAAAAAGGTGGACAGAATCCAGTCATAAAAATGGAACTTACAGTACACAGAATTCAGTTGATTAGCCATGATTTTTGATGATTGAAATGTAATTAAACTTTGAAATGTAATCCAGAAAATGAAAATGGAAACCACAGGAAAAAAAAAATTAAAAAAAGAATTTATGAGAAAAAAAGAAACAGATTTCATAGGGCCCTAAAAATGTAATTTTTGTGGATCTTTTAGTATATTGTTACATTCACGATTTCAGTTAATTAGACATGTTTTTTAATTACTAAAATTAGTAACCATTAAAATGGAACCCAGATAAGTTAAAAAACAGAATCCAGAAAAAAAAAATGAAGCTGATTTCATAGAGCTCTATATTCTGCACAATTTCTGGTTCAGTCTAAAACACTATGCTAAGATACTTGTGTGTTTTGAATGGTCATTTTTATGCAATTTCTAATTAGTTTTGAGTGGTTTTAAGAGTGTTCTGGGTGGTTATAATTCAAAAGAGGCCACTACCAAATATTCTGGTTCCTAGATATGGCTGAAGGACCTTTAAAGTAAATCTAGGAGATATTTTTTCACCTGTTTTATTGTCTGCCAGGGAAAAATTGTAGGTCTGATTGCCTAGAGAGGTAATAGCACACTTCTCCTCAACAGGCTACATTGACTTTAGGTGTCATTTATGTCTGTAGCACAAAAAGAGAAGTTATACACCAAAGTTTAATTTTTATGGTTAAGGATGGGGATTTCTTCAAATGTATGAGCAATAGCATTAGTGATGATTTCCTTAGCATGCTCCAATAATGTTTCTGATTCAGAGCTGATTCACTGGGCCGCATGCATCCATGTGGCCCTGCTTTCCTCATGGCAGGTAGAGATGGCAGATGTTTGCTCAAGCCCATTAAGCTGTTAAAATAAGAAGAAGCTTCAATAAGAAACAAGCATTAATTAAATAGCTATTAAGTAACTCAAGTGGTCCAAATCAACGCATCCCAATAGAGTGCAACAGTGTCTGCCCACCTTTTCAGCTTGAAAAGTTTGCAAAAGTATGTTTAGAACTCAATTTTTGGGACAAAGAACTATGCGGCACTTAATGATTTTTAGACAATTATAAATACTAAATGTAACATGATGTTTAGTGAAAAATAGTTCATTATATATTTACTACCATTCAAATGTTTGATGTCAGTAAGAAATGAATGTTTTCGAAAGAAGTCAAGGCTGCATTTATTTAATTAAATGTACAGTAAGAACAGTAATATTGTAAAATAATATTACAATTTAAAATAACTTTTATATTTGAATATATTTTAAATAGAATTTATTTCTGTGATGGCATCATTACTCCAGTCTTCAGTGTCACATGATCCTTCAGAAATCATTCTGATATGCTGATTTGGTGCTCCAGAAACATTACACTAATTATCAATTTTGAAAACAGCTGTGATGCATTTTAAAAACAGCGTTTATTACAAATAGAAATCTTTTGTAAAATTATAAACTGAAAAAAAAATCTTACTGAGTTCAAACTTTTGGAAAATCTATTTCTTTATAGAGAAAGTGAATGAGATTCTACTTCCAGAATCTGAGTATCGTGCTCTATAGGGCAGCCTACTATAAATAAGGTTTCTTTCAAAAACATATGCAAAAAGTGCTTGTGTTGTTTTATCACAAGTGGCAACTGGTGCATATAAGGATGTTCTTTAGGCAGAGATGAGAGCACTCGTGGACTCACAATCATGCAAGTGTAACCCTACTTATTATTCTTGTAATTGAAAAGCTCTTTCACAAAATTCACACCGGGTGTCAGAGCCTCCTGAAGAACATTGTTGAGTTTTTGGGAGTGTGTGGAGCTCGGCGCAAAACTCCTGGCTAATTACAAGTGTTGCCTCTTTTACACGTGAAACCTGATCTGTGAGGGATGACAATGAGTGCATTCATTAGTCATCGCCTCTGGGACCGGGAACAGATC
Source organism: Spinibarbus caldwelli (assembly GCA_039654775.1). NCBI lineage: Eukaryota > Metazoa > Chordata > Actinopteri > Cypriniformes > Cyprinidae > Spinibarbus > Spinibarbus caldwelli. The sequence goes on along the minus strand of CM077239.1, from coordinate 7,841,995 downwards.
AATACGCCGGACCCATCAAAAGCCACAGGAGCTGGATGCTGAGGCCACTGGCTGCTGGACAAGCGAACAAAGTCCCATTGAGAAACAGGGACGGTTGGATACCAGTTTCTTTGATGATGAACTCATGCATTGCCAAGGAGGAGTTTGTGTGCATTTGAAGGATACTAGTTTGGATTTCACCATAGGGAAACCATTTCACCATTGTAGTCAAGGTCATGTCCATTGAAAGGTAACTTCTTTCATGTAAAGTAAACATAAGAGCATTAAAATCAAAGCCATTCAAATATAATTAATGTCAAATATACACCAATATGGAATGAGATTTTGGACCAATGAGATCTGACCAATGAGAACACTCGACTGCCAACGTAATATCTTGTTGGACATCGCTTATGTTTGTCACCGGTTAAGACAAAAACTTTCATAAACAGAGGATATTATTCTTGCTTATGGTTTCGTGCTTGGTTATCATCCTGTAAATAAGATTTTTGTGATTTTTACTGTTTACATACTTTCTTTCATGTTAATTAGTTGTAATGAAAACAATTTGTCCTCGTCGTAGTGAAAGTGTGCAGTGCTGTTTCTGCACCATTGTTCTAAGACATCTGCAAGTAATTTGGCCTTTTTGAGGGCTAAAACCCCTTTAACAAGGTCGTTTTCCACAGTCCCATAGATTTTACATTCATAGACCAGTTCTTCTCATTTTATGGCCTTTATTGACGTCAAAAAAATCTAAAAGCCCTGGTATGCAATCACGCCTAGCAAGTTTTTAGTGTATGTTTTTAGCACGCAATCTTGACAGGCTACCCCGCTTCAGCCAGCAAAATGTAAGAACATTTAAGGTGATGTCGTGAAGAGAAGCAGTTGGTTTGTTTGGTGTTGCACACATTTATTTTGTTTTATTTATTTTTTTTTTTAAGGAGACATTTTATGTCTTTTTTTGTTTCTTTTGTGTGAACAGCTTTTCTTCATTATGAATTTCAACAAAAAAAAAGCACGGAGCACAACTCAGCGCTGAGCACCTCTGGGCTTTTTTGTGAGTTTCATCAGTACAAGACATTAGGTCTGATTATAACAAACTGATTTTAGTCTAAAATTTCCTGTTTTATGGGGGAGGTTTGCAAATAAGTCTCAGTTTTAGTCAATGCGCTTAGTTCTTTTTAAGGAACGGTCTGTACAAATACATTGTGATAAATACAGTTTAACATGCAATATAACTAAATAATGAACTGCATCCCATGTGTCTTAATGTGTGTGTGTGTGTGTGTGTCATATATAATATATAATTTTTTTTTTATTTATTTATTTTTTCTTTCTGACTAATAATAACATTGCTCTACCAAATTACTCTATCAAACTACCATTTCCAAATCATACATGATACCTTTTTTTGTGTGTGTAAAAGCCTAGATTTGTGGTCAACACTTATTTCCCAGCATTTGTTCTGTAGAGCACTCATTTGAAGTGACACTCAAAGATAAGAGGGCTCTATTTTAGTTTTTAGTTTTTAGTGTGAGTGAATGGAGGTCTGGAAGACTGAGATAGCGCTGGGCTCATATCAGCTACATCAAAATTCAGTCTGGCTATTTTAGACCACCCATTCAATTGTGATCTCCACTACAGATCTATAGACTGATGTTTCATTCATTGCATGCGCGCCAAACAGACGGAACTCAATGAAATAGGAGCGCAATAACTCTGACAAAAATATACATTTTGCTGAAATATTTGTAGTTGGACAATAAATGTGATGTATGTACAGTTTTAAAGCTTAGTCTGTGCTTTTTTATTATTTTCATTTTTAGTTTAGTAAATTTAACCTCTGCTTTAAAAGCATGTAATGCTAATGTAAAGAATGTAATGTGATTTTAACCCTTTTTTGCACATAATATATGCCTACATGGTTACATTCACTTTATTTGTTTAGGCCTATTTGTTTAATCCAAATACAAAATACTGAGAGATATACCGTATACCGCAAATCAGCCAAAAAATACAGAGATATGAATTTTTGCTCATATCGCCCAGCCCTAATACTTCACTGTAGTTTGATTAGGATTGTTTCTGGTTTTTGTAGCTGAGTTTATTCAGTAATATTAAATGTAGTCCATCAAAGAGGACCTAAGTGTGAAATTCACTCACATGGTTATTATAATTGACTAATGTGGTCCCAGTGTTGTGAACTGTAGTTGAGGTAACTCTGACAGCCTGACAGAAGGCTGACATGCATGCCCATATTGCACTGGGCTCACATATCTGTACGGTTCAGCACACGTCTGGACCATCTCTCTCTGAACAGATGGTTACATCTGAGCACAGTGGGGTTTATGGGGAATTAATTCATCGATGTGAAAATTTAATAAAATAGATTAAATCATACATTTCAGAAAACCATTGGAATTTATGGTGGATTTTAGAGTATTGAAAAACCTCCTAAACTATCAAAAGTTTGGTATAAATAAGTTAGTTTTAAGGCTGCATTCATTTGATCAAAAATACAGCAAAAACAGTAATGCTGTGAAATATTATTGCCTGTTTATTTATTCTTGTGAGGAAAAAACTGAATTTTCAGCAACCATTACTTCAGTCTTCAGTGTCACATAGACATACGCATACTTCAAAAATCATTCTAATATGCTAATCATTCCTTTATTATTATTATCTATGTTGAAAACAGTTTTTACTGCTTAATATTTTTGTGATACCCCAAATTTTTGAATGGTAGTATAAGATTAAAGTAATGATAATAATACTTTTATTCAACAAGGACGCATTGAATTGATCATTATAACATTTATAATGTTACAAAAGATTTATTTTTCAAATAGATGCTGTTCTTTTGAACTTTCGATTAGTCAAAGAATCCAGAAAAAAACTGCATTTTTCACAAAAAAAAAATGTTAACAGCAAAAGCTGTTTTGAACATTGATGATGATAATAAATGAAGAAGAAAGTAATAATAATAACAGTAACATTATTGATAATTGAGCACTAATAATAATTGATAATAATTGAACACCAAATCAGCAAATTAGAATGATTTCTGAAAAATCATTTGAAAATTCAGCTTTGCCATCACAGGAATAAATTACATTTTACAATATATAAAAAAAAACAAAAACGGTTATTTTAAATTGTAATATTTCACAATATTACTGTTTTTGACTGGGAGTGAAGGGCATGGACACACTCATTTTGCTATTTTACTGTTGAAGAATCATGAATACTAAGAGCTTAGTAACAGTAATACCATAAAAGTCTCATCCTACTTTTTATAATCGTTATAATTTGCACCATGTTTTACAGAGTTGTCAAAAGCTCTCGCCTGATGGAGTTTCAGTGTGAGAGGTGCGTCTCTCTCTCTCCTCTCTATAGGAGTCTGGCTGCTTTGTAGTCGAAGGGTCCAGAAGTTTACGCAGTGAGTTCAGTCCAGCCCTGAGCACGAAACCCTCACAGTGACACAGTCTTCAGGGCCTCTCCAGTTACAGGCCTGGCCTTCCTGTCTTTCGAAGAAGGCTGAGGGAGTAGGGGGAGAACGTGCAGGGAACTTGAGCGTCCTCCAGTGAATTACACAATACGCCAGCTATGGAAAAGTCTGCTTCTCTGGAGACCATCCCAATGTTAGGAGTTAAAGCGTGTCCCCACCTTCCTCATTACATCCCCTCCCCTGTCTCAGATGTTTTTTTTTTTCTTGTTCTCATCTCTCTCACAGTCAGAGTCTTTCTGCACCCAGTTTGCACTCAAGTTCAGCTCTTTGCCTCGAGTGTATTAGCACACAGGAACAAGGTTGTGCGGCATTCAGAATTGATTTGACAATGCCTTAAATTCCAGTTCTAATTCAAATTTAAATTTAACAGGTGGTTCCCAAAGTCCTTGAAAACTTTGAAAGGTCATGGAGATTCATTTAGCCAATATAAAATTGTGTATTTAAGCTATTTTGAATTTTTAATGGCTAAAAAATTGTAATGTTTTTTTTTAAAGAAGTCTCTTATGCTCATCAAGGTTGCATTTATTTGATCAAAAAAACGGTAATCTTGCAAAATGTTATTACAATATAAAATAATGTTTTTTATTTTAATATACTTTAAAGTATAATTTATTAGCATAAGAGACTTCTTTAAAAAACATTACAAGTCTTACTGATCCAAAACTTTTGAACGGTAGTGTAGTAGCAATTACATATTCAGTAAATTAACATTAAATTCCACATTCTGTGATTTAAATTTAATCATGAATTGAAACCGAGCCTGTTCTTAAATTCTCAGTTTTACCTAATGCTGTGCAGGAGAGATGGACTCTAGCATTTATGGTGAGCATCAGCAGACATGACCTCAGTCTGATCGATGGAAACCGCCAGAGAGTCAGTGTTTCGCCTGACGTGACTCTGCTCTGCCTGTATGCCATGTTAGGTAACACGTTCCAGCTTGATTTTACTCAAAACACAGTCAGCCCCTCAACCAGATGTTAGGCTATAAAATTCAGGTGAATTTGACTATTAGTACTTTTTCACTTTGGAAAATTGTCTCAGGCTTATGCTTACAATAACAAGACTGTTCGAGACATGAGGGAAGCCACTGGTGTGCTGTGTTTATGCTGTTCTTACTCATTATTTTCTCTCTGTACTCCGTAGTAGTTCAGTCTATGGCTGTACATGGGAAATTTCAGTCATCCTGAGCACTTAGCTGCTGATAAGACAAACAACAGAGCTCTGTTCAGTGTCAGAGGGGCCGATTTTATCCCTCACATCACTCTCACACTGCTCTTTTTTTCATTTAAATGTTTTTTGGGGGAAAGAAGTTACTTATTTTATTCAGCAAGGCTTTAAATTGATCAAAAGTGACAGTAAAGACATAATGTCACAAAAGATGTTTCAAATAAATGCTGTTCGTTTTCTATTCGTCAAAGAATCCTGATCACGGTTTCCACAAAAATATCTAACAGCACAACTGTTTTCAACATAAATATAATAAAAAATGTTCCTTGAGCACCAGATCAGCATATTAGAATTATTTCTAAAGGATCATGTGACACATGACACTAATGATGCTGAAAATTCAGCTTTGTCATCACAGAAATAAATTTAATTTGAATATATGTTCGAATAGAAATTAGTTATTTTAAATTGTAATAATATTTCACAATATTACTGTTTTTGCTGTATTTTTCATCAAATAAATGCAGCCTTGGCAAGCATAAGAGAAAAAGCAGGCAGAACATTCTGCAAAACATATTTGTGTTCCACAGAAAAAAGTGATTGGGATATAATATTGGATTTCCATTTTAAATTGTTGTCATTCTCAGCTTAAATTGAGTGTGTAAGTTTACAAAAATATGCAGAAGTATATACTACAAACAAGACAGTTGTCTGGTTGAACGATGTAGGACACAATACTGCATGTTGTAAATGTAATATAAGAGAAACCACCTAAAATAACAGTGTCTTCCCTTATAAAGGCATTCTGAGATAAAACGAATGTCAGCACAGACTCTGTCTTGATTGTTCGATTAGGCAGCGCATGGGGAGTCTGTGCCAGCGTTAGGCAGAGGCAGTCACGCAATGGGATCAGCTTAAAACAGAAACATGTGTGGGCAAAGGGGCTTGAATTAATACCAAAGACCTTTCCTTTGCTTCTTTTTTCTCGTTTACCCTTTTTCTCTGGAATAGCAACAACCAGCAAATGAGACTTTCCCAAAAATGAGCCTGGCAAATGGAAGGAAATGACATCATTAGGGGGGTTGTAATTGATGTCTTTGTGTTTTCAGCAGTAGGTCTTGGCTATAGTCTTACTTGTTGTGTGTTTCACAGCTGCTCCCTTCAAATTAGACAGTGTAGTTCAACCGTAAATGTTGCAGGTACGTCCCATAAATTGCTCAGTGTGTTGATGCTGAGCGGTTTAACAAATTAAACTAAGATTCCGTCATCTACCAGTTTACACAAACAACAGAAGTACCAAAAGTTATCATAGTACTTCTGTGGTTTCTTGGAAAAGATACTGTTAATACTATGTTTTTTGAACATGTACCATAGTATTATTTATTCAAAACTTTATAATTATTCAAAAGATCTTTTGAATGTTTGTGAAAGTAGTGTTTTATGCTCACAAAGCTGTATTTATTTGATCAAAAATGAAATTATTACAATTTAAAAAGTGTTTTTCTATTTTAATATGCTTTAAAATGTAATTTATTTCTGTGAAAAAGCTACATTTTCAGCAGTGATTACTTCAGTCCTCAGTGTCACATGATATCGTTTTAATAATTGGTGCTCAAGAAAAATGTCTTACTATTATCGCTGTAAATTGCGGTGCTTAATATTTTTGAGAAAAATTATGATACTTTTTTTTTAAGATTCTTTGATGAATATAAAGTTCAAAAACAGCATTTATTTGAAATAGGAATATTTTGTAACAATGTAAAATTCTTTACTGTCACTTTTGATCAATTTATTGCATCCTTGCCGAATAAAAGTAAAATAAAAAATAATACTGACCTCAAACTTTTGAACAGGAGTGTATATAGGCCTTATATGGCTCAATTTGTGCCAAAATACAATTTTAATGTGATGCCACCACTGTACCAAGGTACCACTACTTTTTTTTTTTTTTTTACAGTAGTTTTTTGTAAGTTGACTTAAAGATGAAAACAAGTCTCTTTTCTGAAAAGATCTTCAAACGGAGTTATTGTAAGTGTAAGCCTTATTAATGAACGCTATCAAATGATTCAGCCTCACAACATTAGCACTGATTATTTGACAATAAGAGGTTATCATATGTCAAACAGTGTAGTGTCTGGCTCATTGTTTAGTGTATTTGTTGGTGAAAAATCATTCAAAGAGTCTGTGATTGTTAGGCAAATGATCAGATTGTTTTGGTTTTGTTCGGGATGGGTTTATTGGGTTATTTCTCCCACTTACCACTGGACAGGAGTTTAGGGAGGAACAAATTACATTTGGGTGTGCTAAACTGAATCATTTATATGGGTTTGATCTCATTTTCAGCCTCCTTATGGTTTAAGTCTAAGACGTCATCCTTTTCTCAAAGACAAAGAGAGAGACAGACGGAAAGACATACTGACATTGAACGTAATCCAGTTTCATTTAATTTTAAATCCCTTTGTGTTTTAGTTTGAAAGCATCATGAAACACACTTCATCCATTGTTCATAAAGAAAGTCGTCAATCGGTCATAAGCGTTATTTTATTAGCTGCGTGGCCATGAAGAGCTCAAAATAGAGTAGCTCACTGTTTCCTTTTGTGATGATAATCACGTCACTGTCTCTGAAGTTGTTCTTTTGTATTTGACAACAACAGCCTGTCTTTTAAACACCTTTTCAATGTTTTCCAACAGTTTTAACATCAAGCATCATGCAAACAGCAAAATCAGAAGTATTTCCTTAGGTAAATGTGAATCTCTCTTGAGCTTTCAAATGAAGTTTTACGTTATGTACTTTTAATTATATCATTGTGTTCTGTGCACTTAATTTTTAAGGTCTAATAACTTTTATTGGCTGGTTTTGCCATCATTTTAAGGCCAAAGGGCATGTACGCATACTGTGTATTCTAATTACTTCCATAAATTAAATAGCATTTGTGCAGAAACCATTATGTAACATAACATGCATAAGGGAGTGTGTGCATATAGAAAGTCCATGTTTTTGTGATCCTCATGAGATTATAACACATAGTATATATATGTGTGTGTGTGTGTGTGTGTATATATATATATATATATATATATATATATATATATATATATATATATATTATACATACACACACACACAGTCAGGTCCATATATATTTGGACACTGACACAATTTTCATAATTTTGGCTCAGTATGCCACTAGAATAGATTTAAAATGAAACAATCAATGTGGAATTGAAGTGCAGACTTTAAGCTTTAATTCAAGGGGATTAACAAAAATATAACATAAAATGCTTAGGCATTACAACCCTTTTTATACACAGTCCCCCCATTTTCAGGGGCTCGGATGTAATTGGACAAATAAATATAAGCATAAATAAAATCTTCATTTTTAATGTTTTGTTGAGAATCCTTTGCAGGCAACGACTTAAGTCTGGAACTCATGGACATCACCAGAGACTAGGTTTCCTCCTTTGTGATGCTTTGCCAGGCCTTTACTGCAGCTGACTTCAGTTGTTGTTTGTTTGTGGGTCTTTCTGCCTTTAGTTTTGTCTTCAGCAAGTGAAATGCATGCTCAATCGTGTTGAAATCAGGAGATTGACTTGGCCATTGCAGAATATTCCACTTTTTTACCTTCAAAAACTCCTTGGTTGTTTCTGCTGTGTTTTGGGTCATCGTCTATTTGAACTATGAAGCGCCGCCCAATCAACTTTGCTCCATTTGACTGAATCTGGGTGGAGAGCATATCCCTATACACTTTAGAATTCATCCGGCTGCTTCTGTCCTCTGTCACATCATCACTAAACACCAGCAACCCAGTGCCACTGGAAGCCATGCATCACACTGCTCCACCATGTTTCACAGATGATGTTGTATGCTTTGGATCATGAGCTGTTCCAAGCCTTCTCTATACTTTTTTCTACCAGTCATTCTGGTACAGGTTGATCTTAATTTCAGCTGTCCAAAGAATGCTTTTCCTGAAGTGGTCTGGCTTTTTTAGATGTTTTTTGGCGAAGTCTAATCTGGCCTTGTTTGCACCTTGTGGTGAACCCTGTGTATTTGCTCTGGTCAAGTCTTCTCTTGATTGTAGACTTTAACAGTGAGACGCCTACCTCCTGGAGAGTGTTCTTCACTTGGCTGGATGTTGTGAAACCGTTTTTCTTTACCACGGAGAGGATCAACCAATCATCCACCACTATTGTCCTCTGTGAACGTCCAGGCCTTTTTGTGTTGCTGAGCTTTTTTCTCTCAGAATGTACCAAACTGTTGATTTGGCCATTCCTAATGTTCCTGCTATCTCTATGATGGATTTTTTTTGTTTTTGAAGCCTAACAATTGTCTGTTTCACTTGCGTGCAGAGCTCCTTTGACTGCATGATGTGGGTTCAGAGTAACAGCTTCCAAATACAATTGGCACACTTAGAATCAACTCCAGACCTTTTACCTGCTTAATTGATGTAGAAAAAATGAAGGAATAGCCCATGAAACAGCTTTTGAGTCAACTGTCCAATTACTTATGGTCCCTTGAAAAAGGGGAGAGGTACATATTAAAGAGCTGTAATTCCTTAACCTTTCCTCCAATTTTGATGAGAATACCCTTAAATTAAAGCTAAGAGTGTGCACTTTAAGCCCATCTATAACTGTAACTTGAATATGTTTGGGTCAACAGCTAAAATAATAAAAATTGCGTCAGTGTCCAAATATATATGGACCTGACTGTATGTATGTGTGTGTATATATATTCAGAATGTATTTCTATTGTCACCCTTAATAGGTTCCCTGGGGTAAGCTTTATTTATTTATTTTTTTTATTTATTTTTTTTAAATCTAAGCATTATGCATTTTAATGACTGCTGATTTAAATTAAACTTGCAGCAAAAATGTTATGCATCACTTTTAAATACTGCAAGTAGTTTTTGTGGATATTCGTCACTATGTGCATTGTCCCATTGACATTTACATTCGCATCTGACACACATCTCTTGGGTAGATCTCGCTGTCTGTGAAAGCGATAGCTCTAACAATTGCCAGACTGTTCATGCGTTACACGGTTGCATTTCTGTACCAGGTGGCAAAGGGAGTCATTGCCACACTGTTGTGTGGAGTCAGGGTGTTTCCCCTGCTGCCCGTCTGTCGGACGAGAGGCTGCCTGCCATTACTCACGATGAACACTGCTCATTTAGGCTGAAGGTGACCCTCTTAAAATTAATTATTGAATTTCTCCGTCAATCAGGATTATTAAGTCACTCCATCATTAATTACTTTATTGTCTTTACTTGAATGTTGTCACAGTTTCTGTTGGTGCCATTTTACATCATTTGGTTTCATCCGGCTCACCCGCAAAAGCAACAACACAACAAGAACATATAGTTAGAGTACTGGTTTCAAACATCATACTGAAAGAAATATAAGTGGCCTTCATCAGACAACATATTATAGAGAAGAAAGACAATGTAGGTAAAATAATTGTAATATTTTACATTTTTCATTGTCTTTTGTGACTGTATTCAATATATCTTTATTTTGTTTGTCTAGCATATTTAAGAAAATATAGTAAAAAAAAAAAAAAAAAAAAAAAAAAAAATATATATATATATATATATATATATATATATATATATATATATATATATATATATATATATATATATACATACATACATACATACATACATACATACATACATACATACATACATACATACATGCATACTAATCCAGGAATGTTTTTCACATTTGAGGCATTTGTGGATCAGTTGTTTAGTAATTAATTCATTGAAATGGACCATTTGAACTGATTCTTGGAAATTAATCTAAACTTAACTACACTATACGAGTGATTTTACTACTTTAGTTCATTAGTTTTGTGTGTTGTTCTTATGACAAAGAAAAATTAAACATGTTAGTCTTTTTTTGTGGCTTAACACCAAGAACGTGATGCTAGAGTTCTAGGTTAGGATGCATAACAATCATTGAGATTTTATTCAGTAAATATCTTCTTGATTTGCTTTATTTTATCGCGCGTCAGTTTTTACGTAGTGATTTTAAACTATATATATTATTATTTTGACTAGAAAGCTGTTTGGCAGCACAACAACTCTGGCAAAGACTGAAACTCTAAAACATTTCCAGGACTAAATGTATTTAATTTTGTAGTCAGCTGCCACTTTTTCTAGCAGAATGACAAATACCACACTATCTACCCAACTAGAAATATCATATAGCTCAAGAACAACATAACCTACCTATTTGTTTGCTTATATCGTTAATAATAGTAGGGTACAGATTAGACTGTTTCACTTTCTGCAGGTTTTGTTTGACTTAGGACAGAGTCCTCTTTGCTTGTCAATCACAAATGTGTTACATGACTTTCAGTTGTAGTGTTTTCAAATCTGGGTCAACAACCCATTTTGATTGGCCTAGCACAGAATTGGGTGGTTGTGGCTGTAATGTTTTATTGAATGGCTCCTGAGGGAATAGGGATCTGAGAATAGAAATCTAAATGTCCGAGCACTCATCTGATGAGGTCAGAGGTCAGGCAGTAATCTGTGCCTCTTCTGTCCTGTTCATTAGCTTTAGCCTTGCTCAGTGACCGGAGAAATGGTGGATCAGCAATTGATGTATGGTAGAGAGAGTTGAACACATTAGCATTCACCCGTGTGTCATTTAAACCACTTATTGCCGCAGTAAGACTAATTAATGACTCTCGCATCCCTCTCAAAGAGACTCGTACATCAAACTGTGGATGTTGATGATTCCTGTGAGTTTTAGAGCTTCATCAATCATGCAGCTGAAATGCCATAATTTGTACTAGGTTTGTGGTTTCTTTAGAGCTGTACATCAATACTCTCTTTTGAATTTTCCTGAGTTGTCAGTGTACAGGATACGCTATACTGTGGCCCAATTTGCATACTAATACTAAATGGGTAGTATGCAAGATGAGAATCAATGTGTCCCAAAATCATAATATGATTTTAAAAATAAAGTAAGGTGTTATGATTATGAAGCTTTTTTGTGTGGCTTTTCAATAATTTAGATAAATTGCATGGGCTAATATTATCCTTTTCAACTTTTTTTTTTTTTTAATGAAAGTGGTGAGGTCTTCTTTAAGAATTTGTTAAATATTTCAGTTGTATGGGCTTAAGTTTAAGTAAGTTAAGTAGCTTTTATTTTCATACTTTTTCATTTTAATTTAAGTGTTTATTTTGTAATATTTCTATTTAGATTTAATATATTTTTAGTTCAGTTTTAGTCATTTTGGTACTTTATTTTATTTCAGCCAAGGCAGAATTTCTTAAGTTTTTCATCTGATATTTATATTTTATTTATTTCCGGTTTATTGCAATGAAAACCTTTTTTTAATAGTTTTAGTTTTAGTTAACAATAACGACGCTGAGTGTCAGTGTTCATGGTGTCTTTTAGGCTTTACCTACTTTTTCCTCACTGTCATTGTTAAGGTCTAACAACTGTTTCTCTTTATTCTGCTTCATACTCTTTCTCTGTTATTTAGTTGATCATCTGTTTTACACAGCCGCCTGCTTTATAGGGGCTTCAAACACTTGGCTCAGAGCATTGCACTGAGTAACACAGCCTTATAGACTATCAAAGAACTATTTACTCTGAAGAAGCCCAAACAGATCATATTGACCTGATAATGTAGCATAAGATGTTGTTTATTTTGCACAATGCTGTTGTGTGATTTATATTTGATAAAATTCAATCATATAATTAATGCCAAAAACCATTTCTCTCTTCTTTTCTTTCATTGTCTTTAAAGTGGTCAGTGGACTTGGCTAACGCTATGGAACTTTCTCTAATGCTGTTTCTTTTGATGACAGAGCCAGAGTTTTATATGAAGGCGTGTTCTCCCTTACATCCATATCTTATTTTCTTTTTTGGGGAGATCAGAAATCTAAATATAGAATTGTGGGTTAACAAGAAGACTGTATGAAGTCCATGTGTTGGGAGAAATTCTTCAGAAGGCTGAGTGATGTCAGTTATTGCTGAGTCACAAATCCGTCTGGCTTATGCTTTGAATCTGAGACGTTGTTGAAATATTACTACGTTTCTATGAATCATATTCAAGTTATGAGTTTCATTATGATGTCTACATGTGTAATCTCTTTTGAACCTGTATTGAGCTACATTATTTGTTGCAGATGACTGACTGTTCCTGTATTAGCATTTGAATATAAATGGCAAAACGGGTAGCATGAATGAAGCATTAAAAATGTGTAAAGGAACCTTTTTATGCTAAAAGTGGAGTATCTTCTGTGTTTTGGTTTATTCAACTTCTATGGTTTTGAAATCAGCAAGTCACAGTTCATTGAAATTTCTGTTGGAAAACAGTTGTATCTTTCATTTTTTATGGTTGGTTTGAGGCAAATTGTAAATAATGAGGTAAATAAAAGCATATGCATTGACTTCTCATTGATCAGTGCCACCTTGCAAATTCTCCTAGTATGATATTATATTGATATCTAGGTCATGATATGATATATTATTTTGATGGTTTGAGTAGGGCTGTGACGGTCGCCGTGCGTCACCGCAGTGGTCGGTTGTCACCGCAGTGGTAAAAATCTGCCACTGTCACAGCCCTAGGTTTGAGAGAATAGCGCATCCAGTGTGTTCCAATGTGTTTATCATAGCACTAAAACCCACAACTATTAGAAATTGTATGCTATATGACAGAATAAGGTGTGTATTGATGTAATGCCACAATATATGTGAAAAAATGTAGCTTAAAATGTTATTTTTTTGGCATGATATTTGTGATCATGCATTGAAATATTTACCTTACAGTACTGTGAAAGAATAAGTAGGTCCTAAATCCATAAAATGCACAATGACAAAATAAATGAGGAGGAATAATTTACCTAACCTCCTCAGGGAAAACTAGTCTCATCTGAATAGGGCATGAGACTCTTTTGCTCACTCATGCTTCATTAAGAAGCTTCTCACCTTTGCCTTCCATCCTTCGTCTCAGAATGGGTAATTTCATTACTGTGCAGCTGCTTCTGAATACCAAGCCAAACACTGCCAGCTTTTATGCCCAACCTCCGCACCCACCGTAAAGAGCAATGCAAATGGAAAGTTTATAAAACGTGTAGTGGAATGTAAACCAGACAGGCCGATACTGCTTTCAGGAATCCTTCTTGAAAGTAGCACACTTAATTATTTAAATACTCTCCTGTTTCGTGGCCTTGGCACATTCCAAACCTCCCGCACATGTGTGAGATTGTGACTTGGGTAATCACGACAATGCGACTTATGCAAGAGAAAAGGCCTTGAAGCATCTGGGTGCAATGGCATGATGAAAGTCTGTTTGATGTAACTGTGTGAAATAACGTCCAGTGATCTTACTCTGCATTTGTGTTTCACTCTGCTATATACTGGCGTGGCATTGATCAGTCAAGAATCAGTTCAAAATCAATATTTCTCCAAATTACTTAACCTTATTGGATCAAAGAGTGAATAGAGATGTGGTTAAAGGGATAGTTCCCCACAAAATTTAAATTCTGTCTAGGGCTGTGCGATTTTGGACTAAAAAACCTATCGCGATTTCTTTGATCAATTTTGCGATTTCGATTTTAATCACGATTTTGACACACACAGACAAATACATTCAGTGTGAATTTGAAACATATTTCCAAAAGAAAACCAATTAGAGCTTTATCAAAAAGCTGTAACATGTCTCTAGAACAGACATAAGGGAAAAATAATCACTAAGTAAAGGTGTAACAAAATGTCTCTAGAACAGACATTTGGCAAATATTATGGCTGTTTATCACAAACACAACATTTATCCATTATTTTGATTTCACATGCAAACGTTGACAATTCTCTTTTATCACAGTACAGTAATACAATCTTTCGTAGACTTATTCACGTTTAAACTCAATAAATATAATTTTGTTTTCCTACCTCCACGAGTGCCATCTATTATTGCCTTGTTTATCTAAAAGTGCACTTTTGCTTGTTTTAAATTTAGCCAAAAAGCCATGTGTTGACCGTGAAACAGTAGACTTAAATTATATGCATTTATGGTTTAATTACTACATTTCCATGTCAATCCATGTTCATTTTTACCGCGAACAATGCGCTGTCACTTTAATTCAGCATGTGCAGCACAGCAAAAATAGACTGTGCGGAAACGATCTTTGCACTGCTGCAGACGCACCACTCCTAGAGCGCACTGCCGGACCGCTACAGTGTACAGTGTGAACGCTTTAAACCATTAACATGGGCGCGGAAAAAAATACGCACCACAGACAGAGTATGACATTATGTCTGTCTGTATGCCCGGTCTGTTCTGTTCTCACGTTCCATTTGGGCGCGCTACATTCTGATTGGTTCGGATAGCATACTGCGGGCGGTCGGGGACGCTATAATATTGTGCTATAAAGTGATTTAGAAATCACCCAAGCTCAAATCGTGATTTTATGATGATTTCGATTAATCGCACAGCCCTAATTCTGTCATTAATTACTCACTCTCATGTCATTCCAAGCCCGTAAGACCTTCGTTCATCTTCAGAACACAAATTAAGATATTTAATATAAATATAAATTTAAAATAAATCCAAGAGCTTTCTGACCCTCCATAGACAGCAAGGGAACTACCACTGTCAAGGCACAGAAACATAGTTAAGGACATCGTTAAAATAGTCCATGTGACATCAGTGGTTCAACCGTAATTTATGAAGCTATGAGAATACTTTTTGTGTGCAAAGAAAACAAAAAATAACAACTTTATTCAATGATTTCTTCTCTTCCAGGTCAGTCTGCCACCATTAATGAGACTACTAGGGTTCTATAGAGTCAGGGTACTATTGTAAACATGTGTCAGAGACTTACACGGAAGAGAAGAAATCGGTAAATAAAGTCACTATTTTTGTTTTCTTTGCACACAAAAAGTATTCTTGTTTGTGTTCCGAAGATGAACAAGCTCTTATGGGTTTGGAACGACATGAGGGTGAGTAATTTATGACAGAATTTTCATTTTTGGGTGAACTAACCCTTTAAGGCTTGCACAAAGAGATTGTGGTAGTTTGTTACAGCAGTGTCTAACTATAGCTGTATACAACTAAATTATAATAAACCTTCCATATGTATAATTACAAATATATTAAATTGCAATGATTAGGTAGATATGTGCATTTAGCTATTTTCCACATTGATAATTTAATTTATTTGATTTTATTGTCTTTGTGTCTCCTTTAGTCTGGCCTTTGGAGGCTCCAAACCTGCCAAATGAGTCTTCAGTGGAAGTGCTACATAATGCATCCACCGCCTTGTCTGGATTTTCTCTTTCACCTAGTTCTGATACATCCAAAGCCACAGATAATTACAATAACAATGTTAACACTGGATCGGTATTCACTTACTCCCTGAACTCTGCCACAAGCCCAGAGCCTCTTGCCACACCTCCTTTACTTTCCCTAAAGTCTGGAGAGGGAGTTGGATATACCCCCAGAGGTTCCTCCAGACAGCCTAGACAACTAAATTCTCCAGTGCCTACCTCCCATAATGTGCCCTTATCTTGGTCTGCTATCAGCCCAGCTCCCCAAATATCACCGGCTACAGGTTCATCTGTGCCGTCTAGCTTGCCTTCAGTTGGACAGGATTCTCCTGACCAGCCTCCTGTTCCTTCCCCTCAAACGCAGTATGGGACGGTGGGAGTCAGTAACTCTGAGGTTCCTTTCGGAGACCGTTTGGAACCATCCAGCAGAATCCAAGACCTCCACTTACAAACCAGCCATGGCCCCAACACCCAGCTAGGCTATCAGCAGTTGGAGCCAAGTCATGTGGTTCTCATACACCATCAAATGACTTCAGTGTCTGTCGAGCCAACTATGAGCCCACCCGAAGAATTTTTCCCAACGAACACCATGGATGTGGACTATGGTTCTGGAGATTACCTAGAAACAATGTCCTTCATGGGATCTGAGGGCAACGACTATTCACTGGTTAGCAATCTACCCACTGATGTGTATGACTTTGAGGACTCGAATTCAGAGACCTATGACACCACGTTCCCCACAAGAATGGTGATGTCATTTTCCAGCAAAAACTTGTATCCATCTTCTACCAGTGTTACTAATTCTTTCTCCAGCAAACATATTGAAAGTTCCAGTTTTAATAGCAATTCAACCTCGAATGGAGCCACCGCTGACTTAACCAAACATGTAACAACCTTTCAGAGTTTTACAACCGTGGTACCCTTTACCATGTCAAGACTTCCAGTTTTCACCAATATTTTGACATCAGACCTTGGCCACACCATCCAGCCAACCAGAGCCCATTCTTTACCCATTCTCCCAACAACTTCAGATGTCTTAAACCAAAACCAGTCTGCCAATGAGATCTCAGAGTTGGCATCTGACTGGCCAGGCACTGTTACAGTCCAACCCACTGATGTTCTTTTACCAGACATGAACAGTTTAGAGTACTACACCATCCAGTTGACCAAGGACAATGGTAGTTTGCCAGAGCCCACTCCCAATCAGACAACCTCTAGTGTTTTCTCTTTCATTCCGGTTGGCACCACACATATCGTGAGCACTAGAACGTACACCATTGACCCAAGTTATATGCTAACAGCTTTGTTTGATGAAGATCTACAACCTACAGGTAACAGTTCCTGGACTGAGGAATCCTCAACGGATATCTCTGGATTTGAACCTTTTAACACCACTATCTTGGATCCCTCTGAAATTGGACCGAGTTTAACAGATACTACAGTGCCATACTTGGACCCATCATTTACACCAACACCCTCAACAGACCTTTCAACTTCATTGGGAGATATAAACTCAACCACTGATTGGGCTACCACACCTTATATACCATACAACACTTCCTTAGTGGTGACTACCCCACCTCCAGTGACCAAGGAACCAGATGGCATGTCTTCTGTTAATGATAACCAATGGATTATCACCTCACTTCCAACAGAGAGTAGTGTACTTCCCACTGTTTTAGTAACCAGCTCTATCAGTGTTTCTGAATACCCAACTGACTCAACCTTCAATAACACCTCCACCCTTCCTTCAACGGAGATGGCTGATGAAGGATTTGTGTCTGGAACAACACCTGACACCATGGTTACTGATAGCGATAACACCACACTGATCGGTAGCCTTACAACCACGTCCTCCCCAGTATTACATAATGACACTACTGTGACGCCTTTCACTATCACAAGCTCCAACAACACAACAGCGACTACTGTGAACGACACATCAGTTACAATCCAATCCACAACCCCTCCAACAACCACTGCCCGGAAATATCTCTGCAGCATCACTAAACCTGACACCTACTTGATCAGAGTTGGTAAGACATAACGAAAATGAATTTGCTGCACAGTTTTACACCAGGAAGATGCTCATGTCCATTTTTGAGGATCAGTGTGCTCAATCCGTAATGCACCTTAAGAAATAGTTGGATTAGCAACCATGCATGATTTAATAGTATTTTATTTTAATATTTAAAATGCTCCGTTGTAGGTTTTCCTCCAGGGTCCACTGCTGGATATGCCAAAGCCAAAGTCAGAGAGATTCTCAAAGCAGAATATAACCGCTCTGTGGAGCTACAGGTACTGTGGACATAATGAATAGGTCTATGTTTTTCTCCTTTTTTTGTTCATGTCTTTATTGATTTAAAGGAGTGATAGTAATTGTACTTCATCTAAAATTATTTTAAGTAATATTAGAATACAAATACCTTTATTATAAATACTATTTTCATTAATTGCTAGATTAAGAAATATTTGTTCTTTTAAAAATGTATTTGTTATTCCACAGCAATATTTAATTGCAAAAACAAAAGCTAAATATAAATATAAATATATACATTTTAACATAAAATATTTTTATTAAAAGAATATTATCTAGGTTTCTATGCATATATTTTAATGTATATTTAAGATATTAAATTGCACCTTGATGCAAAGAAACATGTTACCAGGAAATGGATGGAATATTGCGCACACACACACAAAAGTACTTTTTGTGATATTCCTATTTATTGCATAAACTGATTTTACAACTTTGTTGAAAACATAAGTATGGTATTTAGATATTAGGTATTTATTATGTGTAGTTTTATTTCAATTTCTCAAGAATTAACTATTGAAATTAACAAGAAAATTGGCTACTCAGGCTGAGAAAGCTGTAGGGAAATTATTATGATTATTTTTAAAAGAATTTAGCATGATATTGATAGTTTAACCTGTTTACTTTTGGTTTGAACCACAGAAACTTTAAATATGTTTTGTAATCCAGTGTTGTGTCAGTGGAACATATAGATAAAATCATCACTTCCTGTTTTATCTCTTGGGTCCTCATGAACAAACAACACCTAATTTGGCTCAATGGGAACCAACTGGTTCTTTGTAACTCTGCATTTAAACACAATACAGAATCAGTCGTGAATTTTAAAGGCCCAATGAAAGGCTTTTTGATATTTCTCCATGTCCTCTAAAAGGATTTGAAATTGCTATTACAAATGTGATGTACATATCCTTGACATCAAATGTTCCTTTGTGTGTTATAGGTAGTGAAGGCTCCTCCAGACTTTGTGTTTCGTGCTGTGTCTGGTGCAGTAATTTATACTGCCATATCAGTCATTAATGCCCTGAGAATCAGCAGCTCCTTTATCAGCGTGTCACCCATCAGTCCTGTACCAGGCCTGCAGTACCATGTTCATACAGGTAATTACAGTGGAAACTTCACGTCACAGTTCTTGAATATTCTCTCTGGTATTTATATGTTATTGCTATATGCATGTCTTTTGTCTGTCTGCAGTTCTTCAGTTTGTCCCCAGCCATGTAGATGTGCGAATGTGTACCTTCAGTGAGCAGGCAGAGAAGGGTCTGATCACAGCCTTAGCTGAAGTCCGCCGACGCTCACAGGAGGCCACAAACTTCACTGTGAATGTACGTTGACTGCTTTACCCAGATTATGGTATTAAGAGCTCAGTTGAGTTTCAAACACCAATAACCTGACACTGAACTCCTTCAAATCCTCTTAATTGCTCTTATTTTGTTTAGTTTTGCTTAAATTACTCCTTTAGCATTATATACAACTGCTATATAATGTAAATGATCCAAATGAGAATTACATTGTAATGTTTTTATCCTTGAACAAGCAAGTTTTTGATTTTAGCAAGGAGCATGCTTTTAACTTCAGTTATGTGATGTGAATTCAAGGCTTGATTGCCTTCAGTGCAGTGGGATGACATCATCTCCAGCTGTTTGCTCTGATTGGATAAAGAAAACGCGGGACTGCTCAATTCAACTGTTGCCAAGGCAACAAAACTAATGCCTCTTATTCATTTCATTCACTTATGTTCAGAAAGTGTATGCGCTTCTTTAATAGATCAGTGAGTGTGAATGAAGAGTCTTGTTGAAAATGTATGAGCTTTCATGGACAAAGTGTGTATGTTTTTATATTAAGATTTTTAATCAGTTTATTTTAATTTATATGTAATGGTATTTTAGTAACTTTTTTATTTAATTTAATTATTAATTTTTTCCATATTTTTAATTTTTTTATTAATTTAAATTATTTTATATTTTTATTTATCTTTTTATTTTAGTAGTTCACATTTTACATTAGATGCTTGAAGAGATTGATTGAAAACCTGAATATGTTTGGTTTATAAAATTGCACAGAAGTATATCTTGTAGAAATATGTCTTTTGGGGGTTGCTAATTTCTAAAATTCCTTTTTGAAAATGAGTCTCTAATTCTAATGTCTAATTGCTTTAGTTTCACATAATTGTATTTTAGAGACTGAATTGTTTTGTAGATTTTAAACATCACCACGAGTCCTGTGGATATGGCACCACAACAGCAGAAAGTTCCAGTGGAGATCACCTTTGCTGTGCGTGAAATCCGCGGGTATGTGCCAGGGACAGAGGTGAGCGCCCAGCTTCAACAACTCAGTGTGGTCGAGTACAGCTACTACCTGGGCTACCCTGTACGGCAGATTGCAGAACGTGAGTCTACACACTAATTTCTGTATAATTGCATAAATACACTTGCAAAACAACTGTTTTTGTACAACATAAATGCTAGCAGCTTAAGGTGGTCATACTGGGTTTTATAACAGTGTAGCTGATTATACTGTGGGCACCAACCAGTTTAGACAAAGTGGTCAATTTACTGGTATTCTAGCTTTTAAACCAGCTTCAGTGAGATGTGCTATGTGTTATAATGAAAATGGAATTATATTTGATCATATTTGATGTATTCCTTCTCTGCACTATTAGCTTTCCACTACCCAGAGCTGAACACAACCCAACTGCTTCGTTCCTCATGGGTTAGAACAGGTACTGACCTGCTGATGTTAAGCTTAACACACTGGTATTACAAAGTACGCTACTGTTCAAAAGTTAGGGGGCAGTATTATATTTTTTTGTAGAAATTAATATTTTTATTCAGCAAGGATGCATTCAATTCTTCAAAAGTGACAGTAAAGACTAGGGCTGACGATTTTACCAAGGTTTTGCCACGATTAAATTTTTTGTAAATCGAGGAATCACTATTTTGAATAGAAATATTTGAATTGGACACTTTGACAATATGCCAGTGATAACAGTAAAGAGAAAAGAATGATCCAACCAGAGAGTCACGTGACGTGCTCATGAACCTAGTCACACTTGAGTAGAGCTCTGTACATTTGGCCCCTTTTTGCAGATTTTATTCATTTTATTTTAAGTTTTATTCATTAATAATACTTTCCCTGATGGCATACAATCGGAAACAGTAGGAGTTGTCTCCGTCGGCTTCTCCGATTAAGAA
This sequence comes from Spinibarbus caldwelli, assembly GCA_039654775.1. Classification (NCBI taxonomy): domain Eukaryota; kingdom Metazoa; phylum Chordata; class Actinopteri; order Cypriniformes; family Cyprinidae; genus Spinibarbus; species Spinibarbus caldwelli. The sequence goes on along the minus strand of CM077239.1, from coordinate 7,820,544 downwards.
GAAATCCAAGCCACCGATCACGAGCGATATGGTGGACAAGATGGCGAACACTGTTACACACTTTGAGGACATTCTAAGAACTGAGTTGATGGCGATACGGAACGAGTTCGCTTCTCACATGTCAGTTGTTCAGTCGCTATGCTCTAAATTGGATCTTCTTACAGGGGAGATGAGAGAACAAAAGAAAGTTGTTGCAGATTGCGATAGGCGAGTAGCCGCGCTCAAGCAACAGGTTGTGGACTTACAGGATTGCAATAGGCGCAGCAATCTGCATTTGGTCTGATTGCCTGAAAGTTCCGAAAAGGATGACCCTATGGGCTTTTTGAAAAGATCGCTACCGACGTGGCTCCCGTCTCTGGCGGGCAAAGAGATTGAAGTGGAGTGAGCACATCGCGTGTACACAAGGCTCTCCTCAGATCGCGCTAAACCATGGGTTTTCATCTTTAAACTGTTGCGGTACACGGACAGGGGCAAGTCATTTTGCGGGTACACGGACAGGGGCAAGTCATTTTGCGGGCCACCAGACTTCACGCCCCGGTGAAAACATCCGACGGAGCAATGCTGTCTTTCTTTCCAGATTTTTCTCCGATCACTGCAAAAAGAAGTAGTGAATTTGCACCAGTTAGGAAGGAAATGAGAGAAGCTGGCATCCAGAATTTTCTTCTTTATCCTGCAACGCTGAAGGTCATTCTCAATCAAGGTGAACCTAAAATGCTATACTCCCCAGAAGAAGCAAGAGTTTTTCTCAGATCCCATTCATCCACCAACTCTCAGTGAGCTTCGGCTGGACATTTACTGTCTAATCGGAGAAGAGATGCTCTAAATGGTTAGGTGACTGTCTCTTTCACTGTTCACTTCTTAATTCATAGTTACTAGAAGTTTTCATTGTGCATACAGTATTGCTTACTGGTTATGATGTTATTTTATTTATGTTTTAGTTGTATTCCTTCTCTCTCTCTCTCTTTCTTTATTTTTCTTTTTCTTTTTTTAAATAGAGATACTACCTAGTCAATATGTGACTATGGGGCCAATGTTGGTGCTTCAGTAATGTGCAGGTTTTTGTTGACGCCACGGATCATATTAAGGGGTGCTGGCAGATCAAGGTTTGTTCTTGGTTTGATCTGCCATAGTTCATGGGAATGTATTTGTTTTTTTTTGTTTGTTTTTTAATAGTGACAGGAAGGGTGGGGGGTGGTTTAATGGTAGACTCAACAGGTTTTATTTTCAAACTTGTATTTTGTCTTATGCAGTATTTATATTCGATACCTATGACTGACCTTAATATTCTGAGTTGTAATATTAATGGCCTAAACGGCCCTCACAAACGTACAGGTTTTCTGCATTTTTTTTTTTGCGAAGAAGAAAGATTGATATAGTGTTAGTTCAAGAATCCCATTTGAAAGAGGAGGACATACACAGGTGTAATAATAAGTTTTATGAAGTGGTATCTCACTCATCTTTGGATACTAAAACCAAGGGTGTCCTAATATTGGTGCGGAAGACTTTAAATATTACTATTTTAGATAAAGGTTGTGATACAGACGGTAGAATAACACACATAAAAACAATAGTGGAGAATAGGAATATTGTATTTAATAGAATAGGAATATTGTATCTAAATTTGCACCGCTGCTTTTTGTTTTATACTACTGTTCCCAGAAGAAAATGCAATAAACAGTTGTTAACAAAAAAAAAAAAGAATGATCCAACCATATGTCGGCGCACGTGATTAACTGCTCACATGTGACGTGCTCTGTGAAGGACCGTAAGTAGAATATATATCGCTAGGTGCCATTCACACAGAATGTGCTTTTGTGTTGACAAAGATGCAACGTGGGCAGTGGAATAGGAAAAAATGCAAGAAGATGGGAGTTGAACTTCTTTTAACTTGAGCGCTGCATTTTTACAATGCCGTTTCATGCATGAGACGGCGCAACAGTCAAACGTGTCCATGTTTACATAGAAAAGAATTGAAAAACAGCGCAATCTAATAAAAAACCTGTAAAAAAACTACTACTGTATGTCTGATATTTCATGTTTGTATCATGGTGACAGGCTGAAAGCTGCTGTTCATTGTTTTTACAGAACATTTATAGTTAATAATAGTCTACTGGTGTTATACCTTCGTCAATTTGAATTTGAATTACGTTGATTTTTTTAAAGCATTTTCCTTGTATTATTTATGAACATATAATATGTATAAGACAAGTATAAGTAAAAGATGTAGTTTTAGTTCATGCATCTTTGTTCCAAAGATATTTAACAAGTGATTTGTTTAACATTTACATTGTTGACAATTCATGTGTGGTTCACTTAGAATAGAATTTTCTTTAACTTTTAATTAATAAAGAAAAAGTTCCTTGAATCATGTTGTAGTTACATTTTCAAGTTGACTAGTTAAAAATCATAAACATCGAGAATCGGTCAAACATTCTGAAAAAACCGAGATTTTATTTTTTTGCCTTATCGCCCAGTCCTAATACAGACATTTATAATATTAATAAGTAGTTCTATTTCAAATAAGTGCTGTTCTTTTGAAATTCTGTAAATCAAAGTTTGTTCATCGATCCTTAAAAATCTATCTATCACAGTTTCCATAAATGAATTAAGCAACACAGCTGTTTTCAGCACCAAATCAGCATATTAGAATGATTTCTGAAGGATCATGTGACACTGAAGACTGAAGTATGATGCTGAAAATTCAGCTTTGCATCCCAAAAATTAATTACATTTTAAAACATAATAAAATAGAAAACAGTTATTTAATGCAGCATTGGTGAGCATAAGCGACTTCTTTCCAAAACAAACCAACCCCCAAATTTTGAACAGTAGTGTAATGCTACAATGCTATTAAATATTCAGATGAATATCAAATGAGTCATTGCAATGCCATAATGTCATGTTTTACATATTCCGTTCAGTGTTGTTGGGAGTGTTGGACCAGCGTGTGAGTGACAAGATCTTCAAGGCCACGATTGAGAGGAGACTGGCTCAGTTGCTGGGCGATGCATTGGGTACGGGGCGCCGCTTTAAGAGAGCAACTAGTGTGGGAAACAACAGCGTGCAGGTTTGTAAATCATCTGTGTTACGTGACCTTATATTTTGCTTGCTTTCCACACACGAGCTCATTGGATTCATTTATAGAGCTCTTCCTGTGTGCATGTCTAATGCCTCTCTGGATTCTTAATCAGTCTCTGTCTTTGTGGTGCTTCCCCACACCTGCTCTCCCTCCGCACATCATCATCATTCAGGGACAAATAGTATCCATGGCAACACCCTCCTATTCATCCCTGGCCTGCAGAGCCACTCAACAACAACCATTTCACCCGTCGGCGCGTCATACTCCAGCTGCAATCTCAGATAAATTATTGAACACAGCTTGCAGACAGCTAGAGTGATTTTTAAACCATTAATTGCTTGTTCTGCCTACACAGAGAAGATTTTTCGTTTCATAGTGACCCGATTGCAGACTGGCTGACCTTATGGTTTCTAAGTGACTTGTGTTGATGAAGTCATAGTCTGTTAATGACCGCAAATGAACTGAGAATGAATCCAGCTGTGTTGATGCTCAGTGATGTCATTTCTAATTTTAGAGAGGTGATGAATTCTGGAATATCTTGCAAGGACTCTTAAAGTGAATGTAGGATGACGAAAGTCTGCTAAGCTCGGATGTACTGTTAAGATGACATTGTGCAGCCGTCCTCTGTACTGTTTCTGATAATGCACCCTGAGGTAGCAGCACTTTCAAAATTAGCTTTTAACGTCCCTGGCCAGTGAGGGTTCACTTCTTGGGGCTCTTAATGAAGGTCGAGCTCAGGTGAAGCCCACACATTGCCATGCTCTTTTTCCACCCCAATAACCCTGGAGACTAGAAACATTTATTAGACTCGTCTTTTAGATCCTCAGTCTCTCTGAAAGCCTTTTTGGGTTTTTGTCAGAAAGGCATTTAAATTTTAAGAAGCTAATTGTAGCCTAGTCAGAGTTCTGATTAATGTGTTTGCTTTTTAGGAACAATTATGTGGAATTAAAAGTTTAAAGGAATAATTTGCCCAAAAAGATAAATTCAAGTTCAAACATGTATGACTGACTATCTTCTGTGGAACATAAAAGGTGAATTTCTGAAAAATATCTACTGTTTTTAATTAAATGCAAGAGAAAGCGAACTGGAGCTGCTAATCTCTAAAAGCACCATAAAAGCATCATAAAGGTGGTTAATGCCAGTGTTGTTTTGTTATTATTTATACACTTTTACAATATTTGTTAATATTTTGAACTAGCTTATATTTTTATATTTTTTCAGTTTTCAATTTAATTTTAACTTAAGTTTAAATAATTTAATGCACTTTTGTCATTAGTTTTTAGTTTTTTATAACTATTTCTATTTAGCTTGATTTTTTTTTAATTTCAGTTTTAGTAATTTTGGTATTTGAACTTATTTAATTTTCAATTATTTTAGATTTTCGTCTAAGTAATTTTTTATCTAATACTTATATTTTATTTTAATTAACAGACTAAAAGCAACAGACTAAAATTTAAGATGTTACACACTGAAAATCATGCTGTGTTCATGAAACAATTCAATTAATCAGTTGATTCAATCTCAATGTGTCTGTTAATATTTTGAATTAGCTTATATTTTTATATTTTCAGTTTTCATTTTAATTTTTAACTTAAGTTTAGCTTGTTTAATGTGCTTTTTTCTTTAGTTTTTGTTTTTAGAACTATTTCTATTTAGCTTGATTTTTGTTTTTATTTTTAGTTGTAATTTTAGTGCCTAAACACATTTAATTTTCAGTTTTTTAAAATTGTCATGTTAATTTTTATCTAATATTTATATTTTATTTCAGTTAACAATTTTAATAGTTTAGTTTTTAGCAAACAATAACAACACTGTTTTATACACCGTCTTCTGTTTGTGAGGAAAAGACTAAAATATTGCTGTGTTTATGAGACATAATTCAATTAATCAGTTGATTCATTCTCAAAATGTGTCTGAATGATTCTTTCATAAATTGGGCTAATCCTAATTCAAAATCTAATATTGTAAAATGAAAACAATCTTGTTTTGCAATACACTAAATTTTTTTTAAAAGGCTAGGTCAAAATTTTAGATTGAGAAGATGCCAAATTACACAGTTTTATCTGAATAGTTTTTTATTATTGAATAAATAATAAATAATTATTTACCTCGGTGTTGTTTAATAAAGTGTTTTTAGTGAAGCTGCTTTTAAACGATATGTAAAAGTGCAATAAGGGCAATGCAGTGAATTGAATTGCACATCAAACTTTGTCAACAAGCCTTTTTGTTCCTTTGTTCAGATTGTACAGACCACTCGTCTTGTGGGCCCTGACAACCCATTGGAGATTATCTACTTTGTGGAAGGAGCTAATGGACAGAGACTTCCCGCTGCAACCACAGCCAACATGCTCAACAGTCTTGACGTGCAGCATGCAGCGATCATCATGGGATACCGCATCCAGGGAATATTAGCACAGCGTGAGCGTGCAGACCTTTAATTCTTTCATTTGAAAAAGATCAGTGGAAGAGAAACTATATAACATAACATTGCAGTGAACTAAGTCTATATCGGTAAAAACAATGATGAAATGATCATTTACATGATTTTGATTGATGGTAACATAACAGCCAGTGTTTTTTGTGGTTGCATTCTTTATTTCTACTGCTCTAAATGTCAAAGAGGTGAGTTCAGATAGCGTGACATCTCAAGAGAGCGCTGCCTTTTATGTAACATTTATATGTGGCAGGCTTACAACTGCATCACCCACAGCATAAACACTAGATTCATTAGACTAAATTTAGTAGCTTCCTGTTGTATAACATCTTAGACATTTGAATTTTAGCTCAAATCTCCAATTACAGGGAACTAAAAAACAGGACCAACCCAAATTATGGTTGTTCACTGTTTAGTAGATTTAACACCATACAATGTATGGAATTTTATATTTGCATTCAGTTATGCAAATAATCATTGTAAATGGTGTTCGAGATTTTAGATATTTAATTGTGCATGCGGTTTCTTTTATATTTAGATTGGCAATTATTAAAATACTAATAATTTAGTAACAATGAATACTAAATACTTTATATTTTTCATTAAGAAGACTGTAAGATTTTTTTATTTTAAAGAAATTAATACTTTTATGCATTATAGTAAAGACATGTACAATGTTAAAGATTAAAGACTTGAGTAATGGCTGCTGAAAATTCAGCTTTGCATCACAGGAAAAAATTACATGTTTTAAATATTCAAATAGAAAAGTGTTATTTTAAATTGTAATAATATTTTAAAATATTACTGATTTTACAGTACTTTTGTGCAAATAATTGAAGCCTTGATGAGCATAAGTGACTTCTTTCAAAGAAAGAAAAGTCCTTGAAAAAATTTTTTTTTTTAACAGTAGTGTACATACTGTCCTTAGTCACAGATATTTCTACTACTTTACCCCTGTGTATGTTCAGCTGTGGAAAAACAGGCCTCACCTCCCTCAGACACAGAGAAGACCAACACGTGGATAATCGTAGGGGTGGTGGTCCCCGTGGTGGTGGTCGTCATTATAATAACTATCCTGTACTGGAAACTCTGCCGCACTGACAAACTGGAATTCCAGCCAGACACCACGAGCACCGTCCAACAAAGACAGAAGGTGAGAGACAGAAAACGCTGTGTAATGATTCAAATGAAATGTATTCTGGGATCCTGAAGCACTGTTTCTCTTGAGATTTCTTCTTTCTTTCAGTTGTAAGTTCAACTGTAGGTCATGTCGTCATTTGTTTTGTTTTATTCTCATGTCTGCTGATGTATCAGTGATATTGCTAATTAGTCAGTTGGCTCCTGTGAGTCTGAGCTGCTTATCTCGTCTCTCACAGAGTGATTTAAATGACTCTGTAGCCGGAAGCTAGCCAGCTATGAAAGATCAGAATTGGATACACAAGGATGTGTTTTTAAGTTGGCTATCCACTACTCTACCTATTTACACTCACAGTTATTCTTGGCATTGGGAAGGCTGATTCATTTAGCAATTGAGTTCGTTTAGACAGTTCATTTCAGTGATGCGATTTAGTCAGTCCTTGAGTCATGAGTCAACCGTTCCCAGAAGTCGCTGCGTCATTATTGTAGTGAAATAAATGTTTATCTATTCTATCTAATGTTTATCTCTAACTAATTTTTCCAGGATTTGAATGGGTTGTGTGTACGCATGAGCTAAACTACATATTTTCAAAATTGACCAATGAGTGGGTTTTAAGAAAGTGTATTTTAGGGTTGAAGAGATGTGATGCAGTGGCCAAAATTTTGATACTTTCATATTTTATATATATATATTTCAAATTCACCCAAAAAAATGAAAGTTCCAAACCTGTTCAGTTTCTTTCTTCTACTGAACACAAAAGAAGATATTTTGAAGAGTGTGGGTAACCAAACAGTTGCTGGTAGCCATTGACTTCCATAGTAGGGAAAAAATACAAAGTCAATGGCTTATTCCAAATATCTTAAATTGTGTTCCATAGAAAAAAATAAATGCATAAATGTTTGGAACAACTTGATGGTGAGTAAATGATGACAGAATTTTCGTTTTTGGGTGAACTGGCCCTTTAAGTTTATTTCATCCTATTGAATCATGCTGCCCTGTCCTTACAGTGAAATGTGTTTAGACATCACTAGTCATTCTAAGTCTTACTACTGCTGTTGTCACTACAATAACTAGACTTCTCATGCACAAGCACACTTGCGGAGTCACAGCAGTAATGAAGTCTACTGCTCAGCTTGCTGTTGGGTTAATGCTCAGCAGTGACGTTCTTATCCAGAGCAGCGCCCGCTGGTCCTCTCAGTCTGGACTCCTTGATTTAACTACACTCGTATGAGGAACACATAATCATTACACTTGCCAAAACTATTTGCACATAGCATTACACATAGCACACTCAAAATTCTCAAGAACTACCCCCACGCTCATCTACATTCTCAACAATGACCCTTCATATTCCTTCAGTGAGGTTCTTAGGTTTAATCGGTTTACATTGTTAAATGGCCTGCTTCTCACTTTATTCCTCGTGCTCTTACTTAAATCAGTAGTTCATGGATTTGACATATAAAGGGAAGTTAACCAAAAACTGCTTATTCTGCAAATTCTGTCTTCATTTACTCACCCTCAATACAAGTTAAAATCTATCATCTATTGGCTGTTTTGAGACTGAAGTAGAAAAAAAATGAAAATAGGTGTTGCAGTGGCCAAATTATATTTTTAGTCTCTTTGGATAAAAGCATCTGCTAAATGAATTATTGTAAATATAAATGAACAGATTGACTACAGTTGTTCTATGCTACTTCCATGACAATTATCATTCACATCTTTCTTATCAGGCTCTAGATTTTTCTACCTGTTTTGCTATTTGTGCTCCTGCAAACACATTGGAGCCAATTTAGAGCTTCTCTCTCTTTCTCACTCCATCTCTATCGCTATCTCTCGTTCTTTATCTAACACACATCCAATCACGTCTTAACACTCTCCCTCTCCCATGCTTGTTTAGTCCACCTCCTCATTACAGAAATCCATACCAGTAATCCAGAGGTCAATGACTCCTGTCAAGAGCAAAGAGCTTTTAGATAGTAGTGATGAGGAGGAAGAAGAGGAGGAGGAAGAAGAAGATGAGGAAGAGGAAGAGGAGGAGGAGGAAGAAGAAGAGGATGAAGAGGAAGAGAGGAGAGAGAAGAAGGTAGAGGCTGGTAGAGGAGTTGTAGTGTACTATAGACTGTAGAATAGTCCTCCAGTTAGTCTCCACACAGGAAGTACAAGATTCCTCTTCCTCTTTGACCTTCAAAGGAGTGCCATCCCAGTACCAGTCACTGTCAACGTCATCTGTGTTTGGACCATTTTGTAGTTCTCTGTGGACCCTGTTGACATGAGTATGTAGTCTGATTTGCAAACAAATGACTCTTGAGCTGGTTCTTTTAAATGAATCAACTCACATTAATCGAATCAGAAAGACTCACAAATGCATAGCAGACCAATTCATCTGTCTGAAATGATTCGCTCACTCACTGAATCAGTCAGAAGGGTTACTGAATCCACATCTGATTCTCTCACTAAATCGCAAGTCATCCTACTGAAAATAAACTAGAATTTTACTGTGTTATGTTGTACAAATATAGTAGATGCTAGAATATGCAGTGCTGTTCAGAAGTTTAGGGTTGGTAAAGTTTTTTTTATTTTTGAAAAAAGTCCCAGTTAAAAAGCTGCAGTTATTTGTTACAGTAAAAATACAGTAAGAACAGTAGTATTGTGAAATATTACAATTTGAAACCGTTTTCTGTTTAAATATATTTAAGATGTAATTTATTCCTGTGATGACACAGCTGAATTTTCAGCATCATTTCTCCAGTCTTCAGTGTCACATGATCCTTCAGAAATCATTCTAAAATGCTGATTTGGTGCTCAAGAAACATTTCTTATTTTTATCAATGTTGAAAACAATAGTGTTGCTTTTATTTATTTATTTAGTTATTTATTTATTTTTGGAATTGTGTCCTTTTTTCAGGATTCTTTGATGCACATCATGTCCTTTACATAGAATTGTAATTATAACAGTTTAAATGTCTTTGCTGAAATAAGTATTTAAAAAATACCTTACTGACTCCAAACTTTTGAACAGTGATTGTTAATTATCCATTGTTTGCTGCCTCCTCAAGTACGAAAAATCATTGTATTCATTATGATTCCCACCCCTAAATGTGTTTGTAGTACCATCAAAAATAGTGTTGTGCATATATAGTTCATGTCAACATGTCAGTCACTTGTTGGAATCTAATTTGATGAGAATACAAGCAACTTCTTATCACCCTCATCCAAATCAGAAACCTGTCAGAAGCATAAGGAAAAAAGAAAGTATTGAGGAGGAGGAAGAGGAGGAGGAGGAGGAGGAAGAAGAAGAGGAGGAGGAGGAAGAAGAAAAGGCCAAAGAAAAACCCAAGAAAGCTATAAAGAAGCCTTTGTCATATAGTATGAGGAGGCCGGAGGTATCTGTACACTACAGTATCGACAGGAGTGCTGTGATGTAGTGATGTATTTTCTAGAATGCAGCAGTTAGTCCTAGACACAGTATTTCCAATTGCTGATAATCTCCCTTTATGACAATGATAACCAGCAATTGGGAAAAAGAAAACGTTATCTCAACAACAGATGCATGTATTTGAATGTGTCAATAATCTCTGTCTTCGGCCATTTGGTCTAATCTTGTACAGCTTCAGCTGTATTGTGGCCTAGATTTGGTTACAGCAGCAATACAGCCAAACAGAAACGAGATAAGAGCTTTCTTTATCACAAACAGAATTTGTCTAAAGAGCTTCATTTGCATTTGAAAGGGAATGTGATGGGAAACAGAGAAATAGACATATTCCCAGAAGATGAGCATATTTCAGTGACTCCGTCTCCATTGTGCTACTACACATACAGCACGACACAAAAGAAGCCAGCTTATGCATTTTTCATACATTTCTGTGTTTTCTGGCAATATATGAAACATAGAATTAAATCTGATCCACTGTGACCCTATGCACAGTTTGTTTGATCTGGAAAATTATTAAACAAATGATGGTGATTCATCAGCATTAAAGAAACCGTTCACCCAAAAATGAAAATCCTGTCATCATTTACTGACCCTCAAGTCTATATTATTTTTGTTTGACTCACGAACAAGGCTTCTGATGTCTTTGTGTGATGAACAGACAAATTATTTATTATTAATTTTCCCCTGCACTGGGATTTTAACTGTTGCGACTAGATAATTGAGTCAGAATGAATCACTGAGATTTGAATCTGAGGTAAACTGAATCAACCAATTCATCAGAAATATTCAACTCGAATCTGAATCATTACTTCTCTCATGAATGCTCCAAGGAGAGCAAGATTTCCAGTTAATTAAGACTTGATTTTCAGTTATCATCAGGGTTCAGATGAGTATTAACGTAGTGCTTGAGTTATATAAACCTCTTTTGATGTTGTTATTGTTGATTTTTTTGGATCAATTTTGATCCAGTCCTCATTCACTCTTATTACATTGAAAAAAGTGGCTAAGATATTATTCAAAAATTCACACAAAAGAAAGTCGGTCATACAGGTTTAAAATGACATGGAGTTGGAAAACATTTATTTATTTTGAATCATTTTCATTTTGGGTGGACTGTACCTTTTAAATCTCTTCTTTAAGACTTGACTGTGTTTTTTTTTTTTTTTTTTTTTAGTGGCTGCTGGTCTTTGAAAGAGCCAGAGTGAATTAGCTTTCTCTGCTGTTGTGTTTGTTCACTTCATTTAATCTTTCAGAGTGCTGCAGACAGACAGGCTATTATAGCCCGTCTCGCTGGTCTGGCCCGCGGTCAGTCTGCTGATCTCTAATCAAGTGCCTCCATTTTGAATGCTCACTCTTCTCATTGTCTCTTTGAGAGTCAGTTACTGTCCTCTTGCTCAATTTATTCTAATAACACTGTGACAATCTGTGGATTATGGAAATTCATATTCTATGTTTATGCCTCATGTACATGCACTTTGACATTGATGTCTTTAAAAAGAAAACAGCTGGACCAAAGCCTGATCTGATTCTGTCTAGTGTTTGTGAGCAGTTTTATATAAACATTTAGTCATTTAACTTTCATCCCTCACTCCCCTTTGCAATCCCTCCATTTCCTTCACAAACATCCCTCTGCATTAATTTTGATTCTCCAAATTAACATTTTCCTCTCTCTGGGGTGGTGGTCTTTAGCTGCAGGTGCCCAGCGTGAAGGGTTTCGACTTTGCCAAGCTGCACATGGGCCAGCACAGTAAGGATGATCTCATGGTCATCCAGGAGCCGTTGCCACTTCCTGTGGCTGCCAAGGAACAGAGCCCAGCTGAGAACGCAGAGGTGCCCACACCAAAGTCCAAAGCCTCCTCCAAAGCTTCCCGTAATGGCCAGCGGCGCAGGGGCCAGTGAGTCTGATAAACGTTTCTTTGATATTCAGGATCAAACATTTTAGACATAATTGAGTTTTTGGTAACACATTACAATGAGGTTCCTTTTGTTATCATTAGTTGACTACATTAGTTACATCTACAGCATTTTTAATTTTTGGTTGATTTCATTTGTTTTACTAATACTTTTTTAAAATCAAAAGTTATATTTGTTAACATTAGTTAACTACTTTTAGTTAAAATGACCTAACAATGAACAATATACATCTACAGCATTTATTTCATTTCGTTCACTAATACACAACTACATGAGTAAACATGAACAAATGAACAATGCATTTACATTTACATTTAGTCACTTTGCAGATGCTTTTATCCAAAAAAACATACAAATGAGGACAATAGAAGCAATCAGAACCAACAAAAAAGCAGTAATAAGTAAGTGCTGTGACAAGTCTTGGTTAGTCTAACACAGTATTCGAAGCAAGGGTTTATATATATATATATATATATATATATATAAAATTGGCCGATAGGTATGGGATATTGAAGTCCAACAGAGCTCCTCGTCCTCTTCATCGTTTGTATCACTCCGCTTGCCGAAGTTGCCATATTTCTCACAGCGAGTGTCATGGCGGATGGCCAAATCCACTATAATTTTAAAAATAATAATGTTTTGTGTCACGGAATGTAGTTTTAAGAGTTTTTTAGGCGAGAATGTGATTGCTTGGACTTCAATGCGGTTTCATATGCGGTTTGTTAATAAAGATAAGGTCTATTTCAAAAATAGACGGGAGATCCATTGGTTCAGCGACCATTCAGAACTCATTACACCCACAGAGAGTGCCTGACCGCTGCCAGATCTTCTGGAAGTTACCGCTGGCTCTGATGTCTCTATAGTGGTTAAACACAATATATAATTCATTTTGGGTAAATCTAACGGACAGTTTTTGGTCTCATTAAACTATTATTTGTTCCAGAGCAAATAGTTTTGGCAAAATATCATGTTTATTTAAATTCAGTGCTGTATATCGCACTGTCTTTGTACGGTTGGCTGAATTGCCTAGCAACTTTTATGATGGCTGTTGTTGTTATTACAGTAACTATGATTATTCAATAAATAATATTTTATATAAGTAATAATAGTATTTAATAATAGTGTTTAGTACGGAGGCATGGTGCGTGTTCGTGATGGTGATTTTAGTTACATTGTTCTGCCATTAGATGGCGACAAGAGACTGTTTTTGAGTCAGCGCTGCAGTAAAGACTTTTATTTTGAAAAATAAACGCTTTTGTGAACAGAAGTTATTTTTACTTTCAACAATGAATGAGCAGTGCTGTCATCACAAATCATGCTTAACGGATGAAAGGTTATTGACGATACGACAAAGATAACGCTTTCCTCCGTGGACATTCAGACTTATGTTTTATTGTCTGAAGGAGATGCTTTATCAGATGCAGGTAATCACAGTCGCTCAGTCCATCTCTCTCATAATACTTCACTCTACATAATACAAGCTTTTACTGCAGTAATACAATAAGTTTTCAATGAAGCAACTCAACGTTCCTTCGTTACTAGTTCTAAAGTGACGTTTTGGAATTAGTAACGGAGGCTTGGGCTCAGCTGTTAAACTGTCAACTTTAGATTTAAATCTGTGGCAGAAAGAAGTAGTTCTGCACAAAAGAGGGCTTTTAAAGACACTTCCTTGTTGTTTCTTATTTATTTACACACTCGTGCCTTCAAACTCTTGTATAAACGCAATATCACACTTGTAGACGTGCTATATGGCTGTATATCGCACGGCTGTGATTACCTACGGCCGAATCGCACTTCTACTCATGTGATATTGCTCATATATGTGTGTGTGTGTGTGTGTGTGTGTGTGTATATATATATATATATATAGTGCCCTCCACTAATATTGGCACTCTTGGTAAATATGAGCAAAGCTGGCTGTGAAAATAAATCTGCATTGTTTATCCTTTTGATCTTTCATTTAAAAAATTCACAAAATTCTATCCTATCATTGAAGTAAAACAAATGAAAGTGGGGAGAAAATCTCATTGTGAAATAAATGCTTTCTCTAGTTCATATTGGCCACAATTATTGGCACCCAATTATTGCAACGTCCTTTTCCCATGATAGCAGCCCTGAGTTTTCTCCTGTAATACCTGAAGAGTTTGGAGAACACCTAATAAGAGATCAGAGACCATTCCTTCATGCAGAATCTCTCCAGATCCTTCAGATTCACAGCTCCATGTTGGTGCTTCTCGTCTTTAGTTCACCTCACTCATTTTCTATAGGGTTCAGGTCAGAGGACTGGGACAGCCATGGCAAAAGCTTCATTTTGTGCTCAGTGACCCATTTTTGTGTTGATTTTGATGTTTGTTTTGGATTATTGTCCTGATGGAAGATCCAGCCACAGCCCATTATGAGATTTCTAGCTGAGGCAGTCAGCTTTAGATTTTTTATCTGTTGGTATTTGAGAGAATCCATGATGCCATGCATCTGAATAAGATGTCCAGGACCTTGGAGAGTCTTTGGCCACTCAAACTCTCCTCCTCACTGTGCATTAAGACAATATAGACACACATCCTCTTCCAGGCAGATTTCTAACATCTTTAGTTGATTGGAACCTCTTAATTATTGCCCTGATGGTGGAAATGTGGATTTTCAATGCTTTAGCTTTTGTCTTACAGCAACTTTCTATTTTGTGAAGCTCAACAATCTTGTTCTGCACATCAGAACTTTATTGTTTGGTTTAACTCCTTGTGATGGATGATTAAGGGAATTTGGCCTTTGTTTTCTTTATATTTATAATCCTTTGGAACAGGAAGTCATAGCTGGACAATTTCATGCTCCTAGTCTCCCTGGTATGCTAAAAAAATGTAAATATGAATGGGAATATACTTCAGAGATATTTTACTCCTAAGAATTTCCAGGGGTGCCAATAATTGTGGCCAACATGCATTGGAGAAACATTTATTTTATCATGAGATTTTCTCCCCACTTTCAATTGTTTTACTTCAATGATAGTTTAGAATTTTGTGAATTTTTTTGAATGAAAGATGAAAAGGATAAACAAAGCAGATTTATTTTCACAGCCACCTTTGCTCAGATTTACCAAGGATGCCAATATTAGTGGAGGGCACTGTATATATAATAAAAAGAAAACAAGTAGATAGAATAGAAAAAGAATAGAGAATGCTAGTGTTAGAGGGTCATTTTTTATAATAAATAAAAAGAAAACAAGTACATGAAATGCATACAATGAATATACAGTATTTATTGATCTCAATGTTAATTTAATTTCATTTACCAATGCAATTTTTAAATTTTTATTAGTTAATATTTAGTTAATGCACTAGGAAATAATGTGAACAAACAATGAAAATTGTATTTTTTTTTTTTTATTCACTTACACATGAAAAAACTTTAATGCTCTAAGATAAAGTATTGCTCATTGTTAGTTCATGTTATCTAATGAATAATCTAAAGCAGGGGTCGGCAACCTACGGCACGCGTGCCAATAGTGGCACGCAGAGGGATAATCGCTGGCACGCGAGCAATAGGGAAAACTGCATACTGACGTACATTTTGATGTAATAACTTCTCATAGTCACACAGCCTGTTAGGAGCTATAAATACTATTAAAGTGTGAGAATTAGCTTGCGCTAGTCTACGGAGGCACGCGTGACCGCTGCACATACTAGGCGCTTCAGATCAAAACCTCGGTGGTCTAATAGCGCTCGTCAATGTCAAAATGACTGAGATGGCCAATCAAATCAAAGTAGCCGGGTTTACCATTCACAGATGCTGAGCGCGAAGCAGTTTAACGCTGAAAGAGAGCGAGGTAAGATGAAGCTGCAAATCATTTAATATTAGTCAACTGTTTTATGATAGAAATGTTAAATGACCGACAGCTATATCCAGTGATGCAAACTACTTGAATTTTTTTTTTTTTTTTTCTCAAATATGGCCATTTTGAGAGAGAGAGAGAGAGAGAGAGAGAGAGAGAGATGTGAGAATTGTCTGCCGGGTTTCCATCCAAAGTTGCGAATTTAACTTATGCGCAAAACTGGAATATCACACAAAACATTTGCGAACAAGCACCGTTTCCATCCAAGGAGTCAAAGAGAACAAAATCATCACTTCCTGATAAACCTGCACTATAAATCACTAAGAAATGTAGGAGAATATAAAAATTTTCATATATAATAAATTATTTGCACCTCAGAGCGAGCAGACGAAACACAATGAATGTGGTCATTGCTTTCGGAGGTGGATGCTGCTGTTTGGGAACGCAGTCGTGTAAGACATTTCTGGGAGGCAGTTAGAGAAATACTTTGACGACAGACTTTACTCGGGCATTTGAGAATGATCATAACAACATTTCAGATGTTGTGGAATGACATCGGTCTGCTGGTTAGTCAGGTTTTGCCGTCCCATAGCGCAAAGTCACATGACTTTTTTGGTGCGCTTGGAGGAATTTATTCGCAAAATGCATTTCCATCTCCCATTATTCGCATCAACCTTTTTTCGCACAAGTCAAAAACCACCTCAAGCGAGTGTAAAAACTTTTTTGTGAATTAAGGGATTTTTATTCGAAATTTGGCATTTCCATCACTCGTTTCTCATGCAATACTTCAAAATGCGCATTAAAATAGGGTGGTGGAAACCGTGTCTCTCTACAAACAAGCTGAGTTTAATTACTTAAAAAACAGCGATTTTACCCCCGTCGTTGCTGAGAAATGTAGCGATTCAGTACCGTCGCGTGGCGGCGCTGATAAGAAGTTTATGAGCTTCTGAATGTTATTTTTTTGCACAGCGCGATCTCCGATCTGTGTGCGAGTGGTGTGTGTGTGTGTGTGCATGCGCATTGGCACAGTGGTTAACCAGAAAAATTAAAAATGGCACGTCATGCCGAAAAGGTTGCCGACCCCTGATCTAAAGGGACCTTGTAAATTTAACCAGTTTTACCTGGATGACCACCTAAAATAACAAACTGGTTCCGTTTTGCATTTTGCTGCAGTAACCTCATATTAAAATAACTTGTTAATTTATTTAAAGGCAGGAATGAAGCTAAGAGTGAGTCGACTGCTGATCAATAGAAAGCTTTTTAAAAGGATTACATTTCACACTCTCTAATCAATAGAAGGGTCTTAGGGGTGAAATTACCACAGATCTCATGTCTTGCAAACATTACAAGTACCTGAAACCTTTTTACAAACAGACAGAAGTTATGTAATTCTTTTATATTCCTTACTGCTTAAATGGAATAATTCATATTTCTGGACTATGTTTAAAATAAATAAATATAGATTGAAAAAATAAGAAAATAAATAAATACAAAAAATACTATTTTTTGTGTCCTTGCATTTGTAAAACATACCAACTAGTCCAAGCTAAAATAACCAGTCAGAGATAAATAAATTCCTAGTAATTAAAGTAGTCAGTAAGTCAAAAAGCTGTAGAGTAAAAGGGTAGCGAATAGGTAATAGACTCATGACCAAGTCATGAACCTTTGTGTGGTCGCATTAGATCTGAAAGTGCTCTTTAGAAGCATGACAGGATTAGGTCATCGTCCTCTTGCTTTTACCCTGGAGACACATGCCTCATCAAAACTGGATGAAGGGTAAATATTGTTGTCTGTCAAGATGAGGATGTCAGGGTTCGAAGGAGTTTGCTCATGTTTGTCATGAATTAGATCTAGGACTATGTGAAGTTAAAAGGAGCATAAATGTATAAATTCATGTAAATTAATTGTTCATTGTTTTTCCACATTGTTTTGAACATGATAAAATGTCTTCAAAATGTCATCAAAAGCACATTTTGTTGCATTATGTTTTCATAGCATGTTTTAGAATTAAAAGCTTTTATGTTGTGTCTTTTGCGTAGAATTTCTCCATCAGAGGGTGACTCCATAGGCAGTGATCCACCCAGCGACAGAGGATCACCTGAGGAGGGCATGAGACCCGCCGGCCTGCCCACCGATCCAAAGCAACCACGAAAAGTTGCTGCTAACGGATTAAATGGTAGGTTTATTAAATTCATGTTTAAAAATTTAGTTAAATGGAACAATAAAAACAATATTTTTTTTTTATTATTGTTTTTATTGTTTACTAAAACTGTTAAAAATCTTTTTTGTTAATTGAAGTTGAAGCTGAAGCAAAATAAAAAATTAGAAGTATGTTTATGTTGAAGTACTAACATGAAAATTAATTAAAGCTAAATATAAAAAAATAATGAAAATAACAAAAGCATGATAAAATTACAAAAACTTAAACTAAACTGAAACTAAACTTAAAAATAAAGTGAAAACAAAAGATATATAAGATATAATAAAATCTAATTCAAAATATAACAAGTTAAAAAATAGAAAAAATAGAGAATGCTAGTGTTAGAGGGTCATTTTTTATAATAAATAAAAAGAAAACAAGTGCATGTAATGCATACAATGAATATATAGTATTTATTGATCTCAATGTTAATTTAATTTCATTTACCAATGCAATTTTTTAATTATTTTATTAGTTAATATTTAGTTAATGCACTAGGAAATAATGTGAACAAACAATGAAAATTGTATTTTTTTTTATTCACTTACACATTAAAAACTTTAATTAATGCTCTAAGATAAAGTATTGCTCATTGTTAGTTCTTGTTAACTAATGAATAATCTAAATGTGGCCTTGTTGTAAATTTTACCAGTTTTACCTGGATGACCACCTAAAATAACAAACTGGTTCCATTTTGCAGTAAATACTTTTATAATATACAAATAATACTGAAATAACATTGCAATAAAAGAAATAATTTTAAATATAACTTTTACATTTAATAACTAAAATGCTATTCTTAATTCATTTGTTAATTTCTTTTTACTTAATGTCATTTTATCTATTATAATAAATATTATATATTTATATATTATATATTAATACTATATATATATATATATATATATATATATATATATATTATAAATTATAATATCTATTTTAATTTTAGTTACAGTTGTAGTTATGTTTGTCATTTTATTCGTTTTTTTCTATTATGTCTGTATAAGTTAAGTTTTAGTTTTATTTAATTTGAGTTATTTTAGTATTTCAACAAACTACATGGAAATGAAATAATATTGAATTTATGGATATGTCTGTGTGTGTACATACACGTAGTTGTTTTTGGTGTTTGGCTTAGTTTTATGTTAGAATCATTATTACACTCTTATACCTTTTGTTCTCTTAATATTTGAATTGTTGTAGCTTTATTTTGTTTTCATTTAAATGTTAAGTTTAGAAATTTTGTCATGCATTTCTAATTTTTATTTAATTAATTTTTTTTAATGTGTGTGTATATATACTATTTATAAAGTTTTAGCTTTTAGTTTTGGACCAGTTTTAGTTGTTTTAATACTACAGTTGATTGTTTCTGTTGTCTTCATTTGTAAGTCGCTTTGGATAAAAGCGTCTGCTAAATGACTAAAAGTAAAGTAATTGGACAGTTTGCGTGTGGGAGCAACCAATGAAATTTTGACTGAACGTTAAGACAAGCCCCTTTTGTTTTGTTTTGTTTTTTTGCTTGTTGACTGCCAAGAAAAGCAAATGATTCCTTGGTTTTATTAAGTGGCAGTCCTAGTTCTACATAATAGCCAGTGGAAGAAGAACATGTGATGTAAGATGTACAGAGAGGGGAAAGTAATAAAACCTGCATCTTTCAGCTGAAGATTTGTGACTCTTCCTCTTGATTTCCTCTCTAGTCAGCCCAGCCTCATTCATCCTGCCTCCTTTGTGAAGAATGACTAACACTCGTCTTTACTCTTGGCTGCTACGGGTTTTTTTCCACTCTCTTGGTCTCTTTGCCTTTATCTCTCTCTGTGTGTTCCTCTCTTGTCAAACAGTGCCTGTGGCGATGACCCTCTCTCAACACTCATTTCTGCTTTACCAGACTAAATAGGCTACAGTCTGACTAGCCAAGAAATGACATGGAATTCAGTCATAGCACCTCACATTCTCTCCTCTCTCTCCCTGTCTGATGGCTTTTCCTTTTTAACGCCCTTCTCTTACGAAAATCCTTTTCATCCTCCTCCTCTCATGATTATGTTCCAGTGATAACAGTGTTTTCCAAGATAAAACACTGTCTTACCCAGCATTCCACTCAAACATGATTTTACATACAACTAATGTTACAATCCATCTCAATAAATCACATCAGCCATCATTTAACTTTTCTCTCTCTTTTATACTCCTCCCTCCATCCGGTCGTCCATGTGTTACTGGCTCACAGGGAAGAATAGAATTGGTAAGAGTGGTGCTGATTTGTACAGTAGCATTAGATTTCATAGTTCTTATTTTTTACGTTCATATTTTTCTTAAACGTCATCCTGCTGCTTGTTATTTTTTTAAACGTATCATGCTCCAGCTCTTTCACATTTTATTTAAAACTAGTCTTTTTAGATTCAGTAAGACGCTGCCCCCATCTGGTGTGAAATGATATTTGAAAGAAGAGATTCAGATTACATGCTTTCTTTGTTAGTTGTGGCCACATATGAAGCTGGCTTTATTTTGATAGTGTAGAACGCAAAAGATATGTTTATGAATTGTCCACGACAGCATCATATATGAATTTCATTGCATTATTTAAAAAAAAAAAAAAAAAACTTTAATGAATGCTGATAGATAATAATGAATAAATGGCATTTATTTTAAGGATGAATGGCACGAATACTTTACAAACAAATTATTTCAGAAAAAAAAATATAATATAAAAGCAGCAGTTATTTGTAGATGCCAGTAATATTTGTCTGTGAAATGAAATTAATAAAATGTATTATTTTCCAATTATTTTTAGGGCCATTATACACAGTAATTTAACGAATAACACTTATAAACAATAGAAATGCAGTCATACTGTATACTGTAAGTCACTTATGCTCCCTTAGCCAGTAATATTTTTAAAAATTAACCATTTTTAATTTTAATATATTTTAAAATGTAATTTATTCCTGTGGTGGCAACGCTGAATTTTCAGCATCATTACTCCAGTCTTCAGTGTCACATGATTTTTCAGAAATCATTCTAATATGCTTATTAATATAATATAAAAGCAGCAATTATTTGTAGATGCCAGTAATATTTGTCTGTGCAATTAAATTAATACAATTTATTATTTTCCAGTTATTTTTGGGGTCATTATACACAGTAATTTAATAAATAACATTTCTAAACAATAGAAATACAGTCATACTGTATACTGTAAGTCACTTATGCTCCCCTAGGCAGTAATATTTTGAAATATTATTAACCATTTTTAATTTTAATATACTTTTAAAATGTAATTTATTCCTGTGATGGCAAAGATGAATTTTCAGCATCATTACTTCAGTATTCAGTGTCAACACGATCCTTCAGAAATCATTCTAATACGCTGATTTGGTGCTTGAAAACAGTTGAGCTTTTTAATGTTATTGTGGAAACCATAATACAAAAGAGAACAGAATTTATTTGAAATGGGGAATCTTTTGTAACATTATTAATGTCTTTACTGTCTCTTTTGATCAATTTAATGCGTTCTTGCTGAATAAAACTACTAATTTCTTTCAAAAATATCTACTCACCCAAACTTCTGAATGACAGCTGCACCTGTGAAGTCTGACACTCTCTTATTTTTGTCCCCGAAGGTCCACCCCCAATGAATGGCATGGATGAGCCTTTATCTTCAGCCTCCATTTTTGAGCATGTGGACCGAATGTCACGCCCAAACGATGGCCCTAAACGCCCCCCTAATAAAATCCAGCTCATCGCCATGCAGCCAATGCCAGCCCTGCCCTTACCCAGCCCTACAACCAATGACAAAGCTGCTGAGAACACCAAGCTCAACAAAGAGGTATCCTTCACCACCCATACATCTAATCCACATTCATTTTATATGGCTTCTCCTTAGGGACCCATTTCAAACTTCAAGGTCTATATGGTTATGAATTTGATTCACAGCATCTAAAAGCCCCATCACCAATAATCAATATGTGCTTCTCATTGACTCCAAGATCATAGACTCTTCCCTCTCCTCCAGATCCAGGTAGCTTTAAGGCACAAGTCTGAGATCGAACACCATCGCAATAAGATCCGCCTGAGGGCTAAAAGGAAAGGCCATTATGACTTCCCCGCTATGGATGATTTAACCGATGGTCTTGGTGACCCCAAAGAACAGGACCGAATCTACCAGAAGGCCCAGATGCAGATCGACAAGATACTCGATCCAGATATTCACATGCCCTCTCTGTACACAGAGCCCAAGAAAAGGTACAAAGGGCCTGCAACTGATAATTAGACTAGTCCTGAACACAGAATTAAGGCCTGTTCTCACATTTTCTGAATTTTCTACACAAAACCATGCCCACATGCAAAAATGTATCTCTATGAACCTCTTAAATGTGATACTGTGATGTTCTAGAACTGTTCCATGAGAAAAAAAGCTATACTTGAAAACTATAAATTGAATATTTACAGCCCAAATGCTCACTCGGAAGTGTTTTTGTGTGTTTTGCAGCAACAGAGGGAGGCGTTCTCCTAAACAGAGAAGGAAACAGCAGCTGAACTGTGCTCTGACAGATGCTGACCGAGATAGACTCATAACGACGGACAGTGATGGGACATATAGGAAATACCCAGGAGTCAATAACATTGCATATGTGGTCAGTGTCTGTTTTTCTCTCTCGCTACACTGTACTTCTGCATGTGACTGTAATCAACTCCATGCTGTTTTTTCCCCATTCTTTCCATATATTTGCAATTCAAAAAAATTTCTAATCAGCTCCTTATTTTCTGAGAAAATACGGTATAATTTTAGTTGGATTTAATTCATCTCATTTAAAGGCTTACTTACACTACCATTCAAAAGTTTGGGGTCAGTAAGATTTTTTTTTAAAGACATTAATACTTTTATTCAGCAAGGATGCTTTAATTTGATCAAAAGTGACAGTAAAGATTTGCTACAGAATATTTCTATTTTAGATAAATGCTTTTGAAATTTATATTCATCAAAGATTTCTAAAAAAAAAAAAAAAAAAAAAAAAAAAAAAAAAGGTATAGCAGTTTCCACAGTGTTTTACAAAATTGATAATAATAAGAAATGTTTCTTCAGCATATTGGAATGATTTCTGAAGGATCATGTGACACTGAAGACTGCTGAAAATTCAGCTTTGCCATCACAGGAATAAATTACATTTTTAAATATACAGTGGTGGCCAAAATTATTAGAACACTAGTATTTTCACCAGTTATTTCTATCTTTTGCTGTAGTGCAGTGGTCTTCACTATTTTTTTCATGAGAGCCGCACCTATAGGACAAAGTCAATAGGAGAGCCACTTTTACCGCAAAGTATCAAAAGTTACATCCAATTGCATGTCTGCTTATCAATCTGTCATCGCTGAACATGCAATTTGTAATGCAATACAAAGGGGGTTATTTTTATTTATTTAAAGTTATTTGCTTCTACATTAGCACATCATGTATCTAACCATCCAAGAGTACGTTCGGCATTAAGATTGCCAAAACAACTCCGCAGTGAGTCAATGTAAGGGCAGAGCAAGTTTAAATATCTTTCTAGTCTATATTTCCATTTTGTAATTCCGCTGTTTTGGGTATTTTTTAAATATAAATTATTTGTAATAGAGCAGACACTGACTGTTGTTCATGTATTTATGTCCTCATTTAGCGAGACGGCAGATGCTGAAAACACTGCGCGCTTAAGTGCGCTTCAGCTATGTGTGTGTAGTAAAAGAAACCGCATGTCTGTGCCATTCATTCATAAAGAGACACGCAGGATTCATATTTAAATGGAATTTTTGCAGCTTAATATTTACAGATACTAGTCTATATCGCAATTTGATTTAAGTATAATGATCTACTTTTGATTTATTCATCCAAACTTTGACAAATTCCATGACGTTCCGCATTATACAGTAAATTCAGTTTTTATGACTGGATTCCGCGATTCCGTCCACGTTTTCTGCATCGCGGAAATCATAAAGCCCTAATTATAATGGGTTCTATTTTCTTTTGTTGCACCTCACCGCGACGCTCATGTCCTTGGTAGATACAATGCGAGTTTATTAATGGGTTATGTTATAGCCCTGCCAATGTTTTTATGAAATATCTGTATTGATCATATCATCGTATTATTTACTGCCATGCGAGCCACAAATTAAAGCTTGGCGAGCCGCATGAGGCTCGCGAGCCGCGCAATGAGTAACACTGCTGTAGTGTGTTAGTAGGAAATATCAGTTTACATTTCCAAACATTGATTTTGCCATTTTGGAATGACATGAAGAAACAGTACAAACTGAGACAGACTAAATCCAGAAGCACTGTGGCAACATCTCCAAGATGCTTCAAGAAACCTACAAACAAAATTTGTGCAAACAAAATTCTCGCTGGATTATTACAATTAATGGCAAAATGAATGTTTGAAAATGTAAACTGATATTTCCTACTGACGCACTACAGCAAAAAATACAAATAACTGACTTTTATTTTTTAACTGGTGAAAATTACTATTGTTCTAAAAATTTTGGCCACCACTATATTTAGGTAGAAACCAGTCATCTTAATTCATAATAATATTCCATAATATTACTGTTTTTACTCTATGTTTGAACAACTAAACCCAGCTGTATTGAGCATATAAATTTGTTTTTATTTTGCAGTCGGACCCAGACCAGGGTCCCGAGCATCATAGCCCATCCCCGATGGATGACATGTTCCATGGTCCGATTTCTCCTCCTCCTGGTCACCCTCCTCCACCACCCCCATACCTGCCTCCTCAGCCGTCTATAGAGGAGGCCCGGCAGCAAATGCACTCTCTACTGGACGATGCCTTCGCCCTCGTGTCTCCTTCATCTCAGGGCAGCACAGCTGGCATCACTCTGCCTGGGGTCGGACTTAACCCTGGACCCCCACCTGCTTCGAGCCCACCATCCCGTGGCCCGCGACCCTGGGGCCCGGGATACCTTCCCTTGAATCCCTACACAGGGGTAAGAACAATCTACTGTAGATTACATATTGTGCACTAATTTATGATTGTTCATACTTGGGTATAGAGAACTGTTGAAACTATTAATGCTAAGCATTTGGCTCATAAATCATTCTATGCAATTGTGAATGATACCTCATATTATGCGGTTTGTCAAGGTGAGATGCTATTACTTTTCTAAGCGAACAGATGTATGATTTTCCAGAACACATCCTTGAGAACACATCCTGTCTGGAAAAACCACTAGATGATCCATTCATGTGATTAAAAAGCACATGATGAAAGCTGATATATTACTGTTTTCTTTATAGAGTCCAATACTTAAATGGTTTCCCCTTGTCTAAACCTGCGGTCAAACTAGACGTCACGCTCCATTCACTTCCGTTCAGACCGGAGACGTGCATATGTGAAGAAGCTTGGTCTTCCATTGCATACCAAAATTTGGTGAACTTAGACCTGCAAATTTGCATTTGTTTGTAAGTTAAAAATAAAATAATCAATTAATAATTATGAAATAATTTAATATAAGTTATTGGCATAACAGCATTATAATGTACATTATTAATAGTATTTTTGCTGAATCAGGGTACTTATAACAGTGCTATTAAATTAGTCGTGTTTTTAAAGATTAACTTAAAGTAAATATATAGGCTGTGCAGGACAGCAAAGGTAATCTAAAAATAATTTTAAAATACTGGTAGTGAGTATTTACAATTAAATGTCCAACATCAATCTATATTTAATTTTAAAAAATCTCTAATATCACAACCACAAGCATATTAACATATGACGTCCATATTTACGTATTACCATTTAAGCATGTATAAATCCATTTTTTTCATGCATGTTAATATACATATACTGCACAAATCCAGAGATGCAGTGACTAAGTGCACTTGTGATTTCTATTTATGGTGGTTTGATTCAATCAGTTATTTTGTTGATTTCATTATGAATGTGTTTTTATGTGTGTTAAACCGTACTAGAGTGTTTTAAAGCAAACTGGATGCACTGGAATCACATCAGAAGAACACTCACTTTGGTTTTCCACGGATTGAGAATAAACTACCAAGAAAGGAAGCCTCATCTGTCAACAGTGTGTCCTGTATGAAGTATTTCTGCCAGATTGAGGCTTTTTTCATGGAAGGGAAAAGAGGGGATTGCAAAGGCCAACTGAGGCAAAATATGAACTGTCTAATAACTCAAAGGTTGATTTAAGAGTCAAGATGGAGCAGGAAATGGTGCGCTGTCCTTAAAATGGCATTTCCAGCTCAGCTATTTAAAAGCTTTTCTGTTTTCTGGGTCACAGGGTTTATTTAGGCTGATAGATAGAAAGCTTCGGTCATGGTGGCACATACAGCTGCTAATGTGTTTCAGACTTAGCAATGTATTAAAATAAGCCTTTTATGCATTAAAGTGCAATGGATGTGCCAAGAATTATCGACATGTTTTTAGCTCAATGTGTATTTTTGTTTGTGTGTATTTCTTTCAGAGATATGCTGAATTAGGTCTGCCACCTTCCAGTATGCAAGGTTTACTACATCGGTGAGTATATATTGAGTCTGATCAGAAAGGTTAGTGTGATCTACTGGAACTGTGAGCAAAGCTGCCCATCACATTTCAACCTTCACTTGTAGTGTAGACCGCTTTAATGAATGTAATGGGAGAGATTAAGTCTTTTTGTTAGAGTACAGTGTGGTTTGCTCATAGCTGGGGTCTGACGTGTTTGTATCTCTACAGACAGGGTTTAGGGCCCGGCTACATCCCGTCAGGAGAGGCCCTTCCTGTTGAACAGCTACAGCCAGAGTCACTTTACACTGGTCGAGGGGGAAACACGGATGAACTGCCCTCCTCTGCCAGGCCACGACCTGTAGGTGGGACTACAGGTATGAGTTTAAAGTCTTTATTAGAAATATGAAAAATGTGTGTTTTATTATATATTGCAATACAAAGTATACTATTGTACTATGTCGCAATACAACTATACTTTTTGCAACATACATGTCGGTTCACAGGTGCCCAGCTACATCATTTAACCCACGCTGGTCTGACAGGTCGTGTAGGTGACAGTCGGCAGCCTGGTGGGTTAAACTGGAGCCCATATCATGAGGACGACAACAAGCTCGCTAACAACAGAGAGTCTGTAAGTCTGAAATACTCTCTTACTTAGATTTTAAGGAAACAAATAATGGAAAACACCATTTCTCTTTTGAAATGGTGTTATATATTGTGAACATGAAGCTCCATCCTCAGTCCATATAGAATATTTATTGAAATTAAGCAGCATTCTGATGGTCATAATTAGTTGTTCCACTTATTACACGGCTACTTACCAAATAAATAGAAATAGAAATTTAATAGTGATTTTTTTTTTTTTTTTTTTTTTTTTTTTTTACTGTCTCTATACTTACTATACTGTCTTTTTTGTTTTGTTTTGTTTTGTTTTGTTTTGTTTTGTTTTGTTTTGTTTTGGTCAGCTGAGACTTTACTTGAGATTTTAATTTAATATTTCATTATTTTAAAAACATTCACATGTGAATGGTTCTCTGATGTTTTGATGATTGTCTCTGATGATTTTTTTTCATTTATTATTTATATAAATAATAATTTATTTTAATATAAATTATTTATTTTAATTTGACATTTTTTACTTAATTATTTATTAGCTTTCCATCAACCCACAAACCCCCAGTTTGGGAAACCTTTCTATATACTTTCTATATATTTCTATAAAATATAAATCTCCATGACAAAATCCACATAGGAACAAGATAATTAAAAAATAAAAATAAAAATATCGCCATTTTAATTAACATTATATTAATTCTTATTATAAATGGTTACTTTTATCTGTTATTAGACTGAAAATAAAGTTAAATATCTCTGGAAACAAAGCCTTTATTGTAAGGATGAATGTAACCTGACAAAACAACTGTAAATAATAAAAGGAGCACCTTTCCATGCTACATATATACATACATTATTATACATAATTTATAAAATTGTACATTAAAAAATAAACTAAAATACAACTATAACAATCAAGGAATTGTAAAACACAAAGCTGAAAAATATATCATGCATGGCCTTTTTGCTGAAAGAAATCTTGACGAACATTATAAACAGGCTTTGGGGAAAGAAATAAAATGCTACATAAAGAAGTGTAGAATATGTCCTCTTCAAACTCTTACTTCCATAGCTGTTCTCACTCTTTTCTAACTTTACTCTTAAACTTTTTTTTCTTTTAAACTCCTTAAACTTTTTTTAAAAAAATTCTTTCCCTCATTTCTGCCTTCCTTCCTTCCTTTTTTGTTTAGGTTCTTGGCTCTCTTGACTACACCTCCATCTCTGTATTCCAGACCTCCAGGAATGGCCAGAAGGAACCATCTGCCGCTCCTGCCCACCTGGACTCTCTGGGCCTGGGCTACGCTCCCTCTGCTCCCCTCGAGGAGCCTTCTCCTCCCAACCACTCTTCCGCCTCGCTCATCAAAGCCATCCGAGAGGAACTGATGCGCCTCTCCCAGAAACAGGCAGCGGTACCCAGCTACCACAGCTGAGACCTGCCCCCTCCAGCTCCATAAGGCAAAAACTGCACTACACTGCACTGTACTTCCCATGGAAGTGGCTTTTTTGAGAGGACGATGACTATATGTCATGTAGCCTCTGCTGCCGCCCGGTGGCAGAGAGCATTAGGACAGAAAGAGTAGATGATTATCCTTTCTTCCCACGTTCAAGTTGTTCTAAACATAAGCAGAGACTGAAGAACAATGTCTTTTACCTACTTTACAGGCGACTATATAATTTTGTAGCAACTGCTCTATACAGACCAGGATAACAAAGCTAAAATATGGCTGCCACACATTCCTTTGGTCTTCTGTTAGAGGTGTGTGTGTGTTTTTCACATTGTGTTGTTTCTTTGCTGTGTACACTGCCTTCACATTTGAATAATTTTATACCTTGCACTGGCTCTTGTAGATTCTCATCACTGAAAACTGAACTGCTTTTGATACCTTAAATTAATCTCTGTGATCTACAAACAGTTATTTTATTTTTGTTTTATTTCTCAGTGCATCTTCTTCCCGTTCTCTCATGGTGCTGATTCTTTTATCTCTCTATAATGGCCATCAAGCACACATTGCCTTCATAATACAGTATTGAACCCTACACAGTATTGTCTTATACATTAGGGTCCAGTAATAGTATTTGAAGTAGTGATGTTTTCCATCTTCATATGCCTTTATTTGGTTTGGCATCTCTACCGGAGAGCTGGACATACTGTACAGCTGTTATATCCAGTGCATTGGAGGAAACTGTTAACGTTAAAGAAATGTTCCAGGTTCAGTACAACTTGACAGATTGTAAATGAATAAAAATGTGTTTTCAGTAATGTACTTACAATACAATGGACTGGTGGTGAATGAAGGATTCCAAATTGCCCGCAAGTTGATTGGCTGATTTAAAAATAAATAAATAAACAAAAATGTTAAATAAAGTTAAATAATTTTAATTAAATAACAAATTGATTGTAATTGACAAAATAATTTTAAAAAATGAATAATAATAAAAAAAAGCCATCAACTCATAGCAATGAATTCACATTAATTTGGATAAAGTAACTTCAGAACTTCAAAGGTTTGAGGTTGTTAGGATTTTTTTTTTTTTTTCAAAAGAAGTTTCTTAAGCTCACCAAGGCTGCATTTATTTCATCAAAAATACAGAAAAAGAGTATTATAATCAAATATTATTAGACTACAATTTAAAATAACTGTTGTGCTGCTTAATATTTTTGTGGAAGCTTTTTTCAGGATTCTTTGTTGAATAGAAAGTTCAAAAGAACAGCATTTATTTGAAATTGAAATGTTTTTTAACATTTTAACATGTCTTTACCTTCACTTTTGACTATATACATAATACATACTTGCTGAATAAAGTATTATGTTCTTAAAAAAATAAAATAAAATTACTGACCACAAACTTCTGTATATTTCAATATACAGGGTAGATTTTATTTTATTTTATTTTTTTTTAAATACACTACTCATAACTGCTGGTAATTGATTTGAGGTAGTTTGTGGTCTCCCATAGATGTAGATTTTTAGGTCATCTGCACATTTTGTTTTACTAAAGACGTTTGAGAATTTCTGCAGTAGAATTCCACTTCACCAAAAGCAAAAAATGCACATTTTGGCTTTTAAATCCATCTGGAATGCCTTGCGCCATTATGAGTGCATTACTGTCAACATGTTTTTATGTTTTACAAACTGAGGGACGAGTCAAAATGATTGTCTGTGGTAATCAACAGTATCTCACAGATGCTGAAGAGCTTAACTCACTTTGATCCCAGAACATTCCTTAAACTGTCCATTTGTTTATTTTAGTCCATCTGTTTCTCAAAATAGAAATTGAGATATTTCAGTTCTGAATAAGTCAGTACTTTCAGTATTACCACTGTGTAAATGGTATTGCAGTTTGAATTATTTAAACTCAAAGTACTGATTAAAGTCAGGCTTTTTGCCCAACTGTATTTTATGGCCATGAAGTGCTCATCATTTCATAGCAGAAAGTGTTTTTTATTATAATAATTATTATTCCAGGATGCACTATTGCTCAATAAACTGCTGTTGATTAAATGGGTGCAGTATATTCCTGTCTTCATGCTTTTGATGTGTTAGAAAAGCATAAATCTGTAGTATTAGGCTCGCTAAAACACTGATCCCTTGGCTATTTGTACTTTATTTCATGCTGAAATTGTGTTCTTGCCTTTGTGCTAAAACTATGCTGCAAAAAACTATGTTGCAAACAGGAGCATCATTTGCTCTAAGAAAAAAGGACACTTCTATTACTTTGTCACTTGATCTGCCCTTGTTTATTTGTTGGAATGAGTTTTTTTGATTTTGATTTTATGTCTCATTGGAACTACCTTGATCTATAGTTAAAAATCTGCTGACTCTTTATTTAAGTGACAATTAAAAATGCTTACCATATGGTTGACTGTTGTTTGCTTTATTAAACTACTAAGTTAACGACACTGAGCGCTGAAACCTGACTGGTAAGTATGCATGTTTAAATCAAATTACTTAAGCATTCATCTGAACTGAAACACATGCATTTGCTGTTCACATCATAAAATAACATTGAGATCTTGTTAGGCTCACTTTCAGAGAGTTGCTTTGTCTGCACGGTTGCTTTAAGCTGATTTATTTGTGTATAGTGCATCCTAGTGGATAAACTGGTTTACTTTGTAGTTAAAGTACAATTTCTGATGCATTCTTACTAAAATGCATATCCTATAATATTGCAAAATATTATGGATTTTATATGCATTATGCTTATTTATTAATGTTTAAATACATTTTAGTTGCTGCATAAAATATTAAAATTAATAACTACTGAAATATCTGAAACTGATTTATCTAAAACAATACATGCCTTAATTTTTGGCATTTATACTATTTACAGTATAAGGTATTTTCCGTCCATATAACTTAGTTGCCTACTTTATTTTGCATTTACAGTCTAAAACCAATAGATGGGGCCAATTGCTTGTTAGTTTATACCCATTGACTTCCATTGTATGGAGAAAAAAATACAAAGTTTTTCCTCACATTTTTTTCTTCATGTCCTTATTATGAAACAACATGAAATATGTTATGAAGTACTATTTTATCCACTGAAAATAAGTTGATTGCAACCCATCCATAATTTTATTCAACTTACTTACTTTTGTGTATTTTTTTTAAATAATGCATATGCAAGATTATGAACTGTAGTATTTAGAATTTCAAATTGTGTCTTTTTTTCCATGCACTAATAATAACTAAGCATGGAAAAACTGGATCTTATCAGATGAACCAAAATAACTCCAGGCTTGTTGTTTTCTTTAATTATGCAGGTCTAAATAATCAGGCTTTCATTGAAAAATTCCACCCATCTGCACAGCCTGTCCTTTAAAATACACATAAAAGCATTGTTATTAAGTCATAGTAACTTCACATGACGATTCAGATGCTCAGACTCCCTGAGCTCATGTTTCTCTGGTGCACATATGGTACCTCGGCTCCTCGTGGAGTGGAAACTGCAGTCCTGTTTACATTCTCGAACAAAAGGCCTCATCAATGTTTCAGCGGCTCTGCATTGTTCAATTTGTCCACCTTGTGTAATGTGGCGACCTAGTGCTAATATTTGCCTTGTCAAATGTGGACATATTTTCAGACCAGCTTATATTTACTCCCAAATGCATATGATATTGAGTTGAAGTATGGCTGCCTACCTGCCTTTATATTATATGATCTCCTTTTCACCAAAGGTATTTTTGTAGTTCATTAGTTTTCACTATCATTACTCTGCTGGATTGCCTAGCATGGCTATCCATCAGTTTTTAGCAGTGAACTGTACTGAGTGTGTACTTTTAGTGTACTTCAAATCTTAAAAGTAACCTGCAGATAATATAATATTAAATAAATTAAAGGCCACTTAAATGTACTTAAAGAAAGTACATTTTCATGATTGTTTCATAACACACTTTTAAAAAGGGTACTTTAAATGACAAATCAAAAGTTTTACTTTTACACAATTGAAATCATTTTTTAATGTTTTTCTGTGCTTTAAAGAAACTGACTTATTTTGATGAGTTGACTAATGTATTAGAGCACATGTACATTAACTATAGTGCACTATTTGATATTACGTTAAAAGTAAAAATACATAGAAATTACATTGAAGTGTTATAGTTTAGGCATACCATAAATGCTTGTTAGGACATTTGGCCGTACACTTTAACTATATTTCAAAGACAATAGACGTAATTATGAAATTACATATGAAGATATATGTGCATCTTACTTAAGTGGGTCAAAAACTCTCTTGTTGCATTTAATATCTATTTAAACTATAATACATTTTCATTTAATTGTAAATAACATGCAGTTAAGGGTCCAAAAACGTTGTATTTTGTTCACACTTAAGTATATTCTTATAATGTGTATTATTTCCATAATACCCTAAAACTATACTAAAGTGTACTTCTTTTTCACAAGGGTATGCTAGTATTGTGCTAGTCTAGCCAGCAGATTAGCATAAGAATTCACAGAAACTGTCTTTTTATACTTAAATGTATTAGTCTTACCTGTAAACAAACTGTTTTATAGACTATTCATATTCTTAACGTTAATATTTCACATTCAGTGACCCCTGAGTAGTTGACCTTGTTATTTTATTTATTTATTTATTTTACCCTCTTGTTTTTGTTCAGTCCAATGACCGGTTCTGATATCTCTGATAACGCTTTCTCGCTCTTTTGCTCCTTGCCTTAAGCCGCCACAATTGAGTTTCACTAAGAGCCTATCAGTTACTGTGTCCCTGAAACTTAACACTTCTGCTTGGCACACTGGGATGCGCAAGGACAATGCCACAGGCCTTTGGCAGGGGGAGTACCTGCTCAGGTAACCAAACACTCGGACACTCCAACGAACCCATCGCTCGCACAGCCCCGAGCCTCACATTCAACCTCAGAGAGAGCAGGTTAAGAGGAAGAACTAGTATGGAAGAAACTGAAGTACATTCAGCAGGTTTTTAGTTGATAATCTGGCAGGGATGTGTTTAGAAGTTTCTCAGATGAATACATGGAGAAGGTTATTTGACCTAGAACATGTTCAGTCTCTGAGAACATCTCTGGAGGTCAATATTCCTTGGATCTTTTGCATGGAACCATGGAAAACCATCAAACTGTGATGGTATCCTGAAATGCATTTGTGTATTGGGATCTCATTCATAAACTGGAGCTTCAACATCTGATTGGACACTAAACGCTTGTATCTTCTGGCGTGATGCATGGGCTTCCGTGCTCAGCGCTACAGTACTGTTTTGGTGGTCCTCCAGACGTTTCTGCTGACCCCGCTTCATACCAGGACCCAGAAATCTCCAAAACTGGGCCGGATCCTGATATAGGCCTGGCTGTTCTCACTCAGCCTGGTCCAATAAAGCCAGTGAGGACTGACAGCCAGCCTTCATTTAGCTGCATCTCCATCCAGACCAAGACTAATGGGACTAACTCCAAAACCAAAGAACTGGACACAGAGAACCAGGACACACTTCATTCCTACCCAAGCTCAGAAGAGCTTTCAGAGGAAGATGATGCCCAGGATAAGATCCCTGGTCTGGACACAAAACGGCCACATATTCCCCGTCCATCTATCATCAGGCCACAGAAGGTAACAACACTGTATTACTAGGATTTGCACTCAACTTTTTACCTTTTTCTTGCAGTTTTTAGTTTATATCTCACAGTTCAGACTTTGTTTCTTGCAAGTCAGAATTGCAAAATATAAACTCAGAATTCTGACATTCTCGTAATTCTGAGTTTATAATTCTGAGCTTTTAGAAAGAAAATCAGAATTCTGAGTTCATATTTCGAAATTCTGATCTTTTTCTCAGAACTGAGGGGGGAAAAAATTCTGAATTGTGAGATAAAAAGTCGCATTTACCTTTTTTATTTTTTATTCCACGACAGAAACAGTAAACAATAAAACAATACAGAAATAGTAAACTTAATATTTCTGTCTTCATTTGACAGATATGTTTAGCCTATATGGCAGAAGCTATACAAGTAATGATAGCATGCAGTTCTGATAAGTTAAGTCACTGCCATGGACCATGATTAGCTACTTGCTAGTCAATTGAAGATGCTATTGGGGGAGGGGCATTGTCATTCTTGAGAGCATTTGATTGGACAAAAATGTTTGTAGCATAAGATGATGTCACCAATATTTTGGTGGAAGAAGAGAAAGACTATAGGGGCCAGATTCACTAACAGCTTACGCCAGCTCAAACCGTCTTTTGGCATTAAAATAGTACTGTCAGGATTTACTAAAGACGCACAGTGAGGAATTAGTGCTGAAAAAGCGTGGACAGTTATTTTTTTTTTCCCCTTTCAGATGCAAAATTTATGGTAGGAGAGTATTAAAATGAATCACGCAACGCGATTTACTAACATTTGTGCTTGTCAAATCACTGGTATTTGTGCCATTATTTAACGCCCAAAAAATGTCTTAAAGCAGGTGCTAATTTGTACTTCTCTTGGTAGATTTCGCTGGTCATTATGGAAATGATCTGTCTGTGTTCTTTAATGTGCGCATTGTCAGTAAATCACACATAGAATTTTCCCCTCCCACCTGCGCTTTTATGGAATTGTGCTCTAACACTAATTTGCCCTGTTTAGTAAATCTGGCCCTTAAATGTGTCCCAACTGATGTACTAAACATTGGCATGAATGCTGACATTGCTGAATGCTGAATTGGCATGACAGCCCTCCCCCTCCGCTATGCAATGAAAACAGTTGAGTGTCCAACATTCCACACTTTTTTTGTTGAATAAGTGCAGAATTTTTGGTGCATATTTTCTTGTTGGAATTTTCTGTGTGAACACACTGTTCACACTATTTATGCTACAAAATGGTTTATAGATACTTAAATTGAGACATGCCATAAATCTGAAATCTGCAAAAAGTGAATTTTGGTGAATTTTGCAAAAAAGTTTTAACTGTTTTGGCATGCAGATTCCTCAAAGCTCTCAGATATGGACTAAAAGCTACAAAACTTCATTTTGTGAATTCATTGAGCTTTTTATCAGTAAGTGTGTATATTTAGACAAGTCATTTGACACGGTCTACATGACCAAACTAACGTTGTTAAATCAGATGATCACCTTAAACAACCACTAACCATTTTTTAGGCTTGTTTGATATGTTTAATAGAATGAAGGCTTTTCAGTTGGCTTGACCTTTTAAGTTTAACATAATTGTGAGTCACTGTAAAGGTTAGGACTACCCTAGTCTGCTATTGAGATTTATTGAGGTCTCAGACTGTGAGCAAGGCTCCTCATTAGCAATGCTATTAAACTTGTGTGTGTGCGGGTTTCTGACTGCTAAAGCAATGTTCTGCTAATTACAGCATAGTCTCATTGTAAAAGCATTTTCTGATTCTAATAGGCAAATTTACTAATATCATTTCAACAGAGGAACAGTCAAGATATTAACAAAACAAGATATTTTGAAGAATGTTGGGGACCAAACAATATGGGACCCCAACTAAATTTCATTGTATGTTTGAAACAACATTAGACTGAGTAAATGATGACAGAATTGTAATATTTAAAATATTTTAAATCCCTTTAAGTTAGATTATGTATAATCTTTCTCAAATAGTTTTCCAGTGTCTAAGATTAAAATATGAAGAAGTGAGGTAAAAGATCAGAGAATATATCCGTAGCATACATATCATAACATTCCTTTTTGATAGTGTTGATTTGGGACTATAAATAATGGACTTTTCCCCTGTCTGCTGTCTTTAAAGTCACACTTAAGTAAAGTCACTAGTGAAGTGCTATGTGTTTTGTATCCAAAACTGAGTGTCCATGAGCAAAGATGGCAGATTTAAAATCATATACTTCCAGAACGTCATTGCATTGAGATGAATGGGAATGCTAATGGATAGCTCTCTCCAGGTATTGCAGAGCTCCCTGAATGCTTCTCTTTCCATGTCATCACTGCCCATGAATCCAGCATCTCGTCTCTCCTTGAGGAAGATTGATCTTCCTTGTTTTTAACTTCTAGGGGAACAGCCTGTCCTTCACGTCCCCTGCTGTGTCAGGGACTCTGTTTAGATTCATGCCAAGAGACTCTTTCTTTGTGTTTTAGTTAAATTTAAGCAAAGGCTTCTCTAAAGGCACACACAGACTCTCGCATGGTGTTGTAGTAGCAGCCAATGTTGACGAGAGCGCTCATGTTGAAGTAATATGTTAGCATAAGACACCTGGCACCCACAAAGATAGGTCAGTTACGGTCTCGAGTTCAAATGCAGTGAAAATGTGTGTGTGGTCAATTAAAGAGAAGTGGGGGGATGGATGCCATTAAAGGCCTATCATTTTTCAACGGGAGCTAAATGCTGCATATGTGTATGTGTGTTCATGCACACACTCATGAAACATGATTCAAAGATAAAACCATGCTACAGCTATCAAGTTTTCAAGCCCTGTATATTTCGTGCCTCATATAATAGGCATGAAGACACTATATTAATCCCTAACTGAATATACATATGAATGAAGAAAATGTGAGTGGTGCAAAGGTGTTATGGGTGGTTGCCAGTGTTAGGGTAATGCATTACAAGTAATGTGAGTTAATCAGATTACTTTTTTTGAAGTAACTAGTAACTTTTTTAATTTACAAGAAAATCTGAGTTTCTTTTTCACATAAATAACACCACTTGCTTTTCGCATTTACTGACTGTAAACATCATAGTTACTGTAGTTCTAGACTAAATGTGAACATGCATTTACATCTCACTTGCAAAAACAGATTCAGCATTCCTCAAAATGAATAAAAACAGTGACGTGCAAACTCAGAATATGATGGAAACCTGCAGGTAAATAACACAAATATTCTTTAATCAAATTTTATTAACCAGTGTCTTTGCTGCTGGCCTTCGATGATCCAGCTCAACCACACTAATAAGCAAAAATGACTGTAGATAAACGTAACATTTGTGTTTATTTTTTTCATTGCTAAAGAGTGATGAACTTTCTTCTCCTGTGTCCTATTCTTCATGCAAACCAGAACGGCAGTGAAAATAGAACTTTTTTATATTGAAAACAAACAAAAAAGCCCATGCAAAAGTAATGCAAAAGTAATGTAATGCATTACTTTCCATAAAAAGTAACTAAATCATGCAATTAGTTACTTTTTTAGAGAGTAACGCAATATTGTAATGCATTACTTTTAAAAGTAACTTTCCCCAACACTGGTGAATGCAAATGATTTGGTCACTAAATATGGCTCATCTCACTCTTTAATGCCCATTAATGGGGTTTTCTAACCTGTTTTATGTTTTTTTTTTTTTTATTTTACTTTTATCACTATGACCTAAAGTTTAATACTTTCAGTTAGAGGTCTATTAAAATCATTAACCACTAAATATGATGAGTAATAGTAATAGTGATGCTTGACTTGCAAGCACTTCTGGTAACATGAACCACAGCAAGGTTATCATAAACTTTAATTTGGCCCCAGTGTTTGAAAAGAAATCTGAGTATATGTGAGTGTGAAGATGTTTTGTGATGTTCAGCAGAAAATCCAGATGAATCCAACCACACCTCCTTTATCTAGGCTACAGGAAAAAGGAAAAGAATGTTGAACAAGGGGAAACTTGAATGTGTGTGTGTGCATCTTTGTGTATGTTTGTATGCATGTGTGTAATGGTTTATGTATGAACTTCTGAGAGCCAGTTTTAGAGTTTTGTTAACATACGTGCCTGTGTTTGGCAATCCTTTGCAAATATTAAAGTAGGACAAGAGATGTCATTACGAAGGAAGGGTTGAAAGTAATATTTCTGATTGAAATTTATGAGCACATATGAAAATGACAAATAAATTATAATAGAGACCTAAATATTCCATAAAAAATAAAA
Source organism: Spinibarbus caldwelli (assembly GCA_039654775.1). Classification (NCBI taxonomy): domain Eukaryota; kingdom Metazoa; phylum Chordata; class Actinopteri; order Cypriniformes; family Cyprinidae; genus Spinibarbus; species Spinibarbus caldwelli. Next base: position 7,782,089 of record CM077239.1, on the reverse strand, counting down.
ATTTCCCAATTTGGAAGAGACAATATGGAAGAAACAATTAATAAAATTATAATAAATGAAATTAATGAGAACAAAATTGTGAACACAAATAAAAATAAAAATCTTTAATATATTAAATATCTCTTCTAAATTTTGTCTCCTGTATTAATTTTATAGCTGTATACTCTTACTGTTAGTCAACTGTATGTTTTGTTTTTATGTCAAGTAAGGAAAAATTTTGATAAAAAATATATTTTAATGAAATGTAAATTAAATCTCCCGATGTGCAACAGACAGAGCAACCTTCTTCTGGCATTTATCCAAAGTGACTTACACTGTACACTCTTAATAATAAAGGATTTTACTGGCATCCATGGTTCCATGAAGAGCCTAAATATTATAAGAAAAATAGATTATTAAAGTGTTCTTAAAAAAAATTATTTTTTAAAAAAGGTTCTTTTAGAGAAGTTATTTGGGGAACCAAAATGCTTCTTCGATAGCATCGCTGTGAAACACCCTTTATTTTTACTTGTAATCAAAACATACACTCCATCAGTTCATTCACTGGGAATCGAACCCATGACCTTGGTATTTCTAGCACCATGTTCTACTGTTTGAGCTACAGGAAATGTTGAACCTGTAGTAACTTGCACTTAGATACACATTCATTTCAATGTTACCCACATGTTTTCTATTATATTTGTTATGTAAAATTATACAGCAAGTCACACTGGAATGCAAGTTTCCTTCCTAATTCTGGAAGCTATGCAATTTTTGTGCAATTGTTCTTGTGCAATTTTTTTCATGCAAGTCATAAGTCTGGAAAAAGAGTCATGTTGACTTATTGTAGCAGGAATGTAGGATTTCTCAGTCTGCCTTCGGGGGACTGTTATTTAGTCCTGTGATTTTTATGTCACTCAGGGTCACAACATTAAAATGATGTGTTTAAAACAGACTGATTGACAGTGTTCTTGTTTCTCTGTGTGTCTGGAAATAGGAACACCCAATCCAGGCCAGCCTGCCATTCAGAACAGATTATATTGAGCCAGAGGATGGACCGTTAACAGGTACAGAAAACACACATACACACACTCCAAGGACAGATAATTACAAAAAGGCAAAGGAAAGACAGCTATCAAAAAACAACACAGGTTTCCTCTCCAAGTTGGAGATTTGGAGAGGAAACCTATTCAAGCACACAGTGGAAAAAGGCAGCAGTTCTACAGCATTTGTGGAAAATATAATCACACTGAATCATGGCCTTGAATTTTGGGCTATCTGCAGCATGATGCTTTGAGTACTGACCTAGTCTGCTGTTCGGTCAGGGACCTTTAATAAACAAGGGGAAACTCATTTTTATTTCTTCTTCCATGTCTCATTATGGCTGGCCTGTGAGAGGAAGTTTTTAGGACATATGGCAGAGTAACAAGACATTTAGTCTGTCTGGGTGCTGTCTGTAACTCAAACATTGGTTTAAAGCAAGAGCACAACCCTGAAAAAGCATATTAACATATTGTCATTGCTGTTTCAGCATTTTCAAGCAATATAGATGTCAAAAATAAACTTTTGTTTGCAAGAGACAAAATCAATAAATTGCGCTACACATTACAAATGGGAGAAAATTAATGGAATAATAAAAATCCCCTGAAATTTTAATTTTGATTAGTATGCTCAAGCAGTTGCCAAGAAACTTATACTTTCAGCATACTTTGTCTATGCCAAAAAAACGTATGAAGATATGTTTTCAGGGGACTTGAGAAGACATGAAAATATACAACTTTTGTCATTTGATTTAGTTGTTACATTTGCATCAAATAATGTGATTTTTGGTATTTTGAGATCTGCCAGCAAAACCACATTTTTCTACTTGGGCAAGCAATTTGTAGACAGCTTTTTTTATTTTTTATTTTTTATTTTTTGCACATGTAATCACCCACATTTTGCATATTATAGAACCTTAAAGCTAACACACATGCATTATAAACCACAAAACTCCACTTTTGATTTCATGGGGTTTTCCACAGAAATGTTTGTAGAGTTTAGGTCAGTTCTGAGGATTCTTTTAGCTCAGTTCTCATATGCTGGATTCTTTGTGTGTGTGTGTGTGTGTGTGTGTCTTGCTAAACTGCAGGGAACAAAAGTGAAGCATTCATGCACACATCTGTCCCATCCATCTGCACAGACCTTTAAGTCAATTAATGCAATGTAGACAATTGTGACCTTACAAAGACCTGATTAACACTCATCAGTGATTGATGGAAAACAAGAAAATGCCATTATACACTCCATCTATGAATGTTTTTTCTCAGTATGGAGTATGTTTGTGTGTGTGTGTGTGTGTGTGTGTGTGTGTGTGTATGTGAGCATGTATGTTTTGGAAAACATGCTGAAAAATCATTAGTGGCTTCAGCACTGTTAATTCAGCAGAATAATAAACCACAAGGGAAACCAAATAAGTGAAAAATGGAACAGTTTAAGCAAAGATATGACCTTGTATGAACATTTGATACAATTATCACTACTTATTATGTTTGTTTTTATTTATAGATACATTATATAACAGATTCTAGATTTTTACATTTGAAGAAGAAAATGTGTGTTTAATACTTGCCTATGCATCATTTACTGTCATTTACTGTTACTGCTATGTAGGCGCTAAGGCTTTCTGGGCAGTTATTTTCAACGATATTGTGATTTCCAAAAAAAAAAAAAAAAAAAAGGTATGTGACATTGCTGAATATTAGAAAAAGTTGTGGCCATTCAGTAAAATAATACTTTCCTATGTTCTTTGTACTTAAAGGAACAGTTCACCCAAAAATTAAAAATTACAGTGAATGGGTGCCGTCAGAATGAGCGTCCAAACTGCTGATAAAAACATCACAATAATCCACACCACTCCAGTCAATCACTTAATGTTTTGTGAAGTGAAAAGCTGCGTGTTTGTAAAAAACAAATGCATCATTAAGGCGTTTCAACTTCGCTTCTGGCCATAATACATATGAACGCTTCCTCCAGGAAAAAAAGGCCATCACCTGTTGTCCTCTCACATCAAAATCTAGCAACATATTTGTTTAGAACTGTTTTCACTTGTAAACGGTGCTTAATCTGTGCATATTTCTCTCCTGGTTCAGAAAGCATTATTATGTATAGGGGTCTCATATTTTAGTTGTAACCTGAAAATGTCCCGATTGATTTGTTTATTACAAACACACAGATTTTTGCTTCACAAGATGTTAACTGATGGACTGGAATCATGTGGATTACTTGTGGATTGTGATGTTTTTATCAGCTATTTGGACTCTCATTCTGACGGCACCCATTCACTGCAGAGCATCCATTGGTGAGCAAGTAATGTAATGCTAAATTTCTCCAAATCTGTTCCAATAAAGAAACAAACTCATCTACATCTTGGATAGCATGTATCAGTAAATTTTAATTTTTGGGTAACCATTTCTTTTAATGGTTGTTTTTGAAGATCTACATGAGTGTGTGTGTGTGTGTGTGTGTGTGTGTGTGTGTGTGTGTGTGTGTGTATGTATGCACACATGCAGGAATGTATCTGTGTGTGTGTTCTCTCAGAGGACCAGCTGATTCAGCATATTTATTGTCATCTGGTCGGTCAGTCAGGCTGCTCTCTATTGTTCTCTCCGGTTCTGTCCACCTCCAGTGCGTCACATGTTTGGTGTCCCTAGAGAACCAGACCTGGCCTACAAAACCTTTGTTTATGCTGCATGTCTGAGTGTATGTTTGTGTAACCTTATGAGAGGAAATCAGTGTGTAGTAGATACAACAGACATCCTTTATTCAGTGTTTCATGTCATGTCTCACTAGAATATCTGTGAGGAAGTGGACAGTACAGTGCAACAAAGTAGACCGGACCCCTTGACCTTGTGCCAGATATTGACGTCCGAGGGATGTCATGTGCAAACATCAGCTGAATATGAATCAGAAGCAGTAAAAAGTAAACAATCAGAATATTACAGATTCAGTTTTATGTATATTGATCTGAAAGCTGTTGTAACAGTTTTCCAGTTCATGTCCTGTGTTTTCAAGACTTTTTATTGCTCACAATTTGCTTTCATAGCTGAGACTCAAATATCGACCTTGTATCAGGTTTGTCTCCTAAAATTATTTGGAGATATAAAACAGACACAAATAACAAGACAATTGTTAAGAGTAACACATAAAACTATAACTATTATTAATTTTAAAAAATGAATAAAATTAGATATCAGAAAATTGGTTGTGAATTAATATAATGCATACAGTAAGTGTATAGAGTTATAAAATTAATTTAATTTTCATTTGCCCTTCATATAATCTCATTGCTGTCTAAGAGAAACATTTGAGATATTAAAGAGATCTCATTTGTCTTTCTTCCCTCTGTGACCTGTTTCTGTCTCTTTCTCACCTTATTTTTTCCTCCTTAAACAACCAGAAAGAGAAGAGTTAATTCCTCAATTTCTGCTATATTTAGAGTTAGGCAATGTGTTTGGGTTTCCTTGTACATATGTGTTTCATGTATCAGTTCTGCGTTAAGACTCCAGTGTCATGCTGCAACCACGCCTGCATCTTCTAATGTGTGTTCATCTCTTCATCCTGATTGATTGTCATTGATTCAGCTGGCAGGGTATTAAAAAACCCTATTACATCATTCACCTCTGCAGTGGCTTTGCTCTGCACCAGCCTCCCCATTCATACCAATCAGCTCCATTAGCTAAAGTGCTTGGAGAGTGCACAGACCCTGTGTGTGTGACTTTTTCAAGACAGAGTGACAGATACAGCATGGACAAATTTTAGATTGAATGCTGTCTTTGGAAAAACTGAGTGATCAATAATATCATATCATATCTTCGTGTTATACTTAGGTTAGTCAGCTATATTGTGTATTCAGGATGACATCAAGCCCTCTTAAATGGATGTTCTGGATTGATGCAGAAATTTCTGTGTGAGCTCATTTCTGGAACATAATAATTTGTATAGCAAACACTTAAAAGAGATATACAAAATAATTAACAAGTGGATGATAAATGCTTCTCAGTGGTTACAATGATACCTGTTTTGGTTATTTACATGTAGCAGGTAAAGGAATGTTGAAGGTTAAGAGGATGTTAGAACTTCAAACCCAGAGGCAGTATTCTATTTACATAAAGAAAACTTTCCTGACTAACGAACAGAGAAAAGTATTCTTGGGAATGTTCTGAAAACCAAAAATTGTTAGCTGCGGACTGAGCTGTCCCACGGTATTGTGTAATATGATAAACGGGACTGGGATACTACAATCCATTGTGTTTATTACTATAACTGATTATTTACAGTAATGGTGTGTGTGGCAGGACACAAGCACTAATGATTTACTGAAGCAATATCACACAAGTGTTTTGTGGCGTATATCAACACAGCAGTGATTCTGTTGTGGGCAAGCTGTTGTACATTTATAAAATTTAATATGTAAGAACTTAATATTGTGTATCTTACATTTTAGACATAACATTGCCAGCTGCTTTGTCTGTTTTGCTCCGCTAAAAGTTGTCAAACAAAGTGGCTGCAGAGCTGATTCTGAATCGGTTGAAAGAATGATTCAAATGACTCACTCATAAAGACTGTGGCTGAATTCGGAACAGCGGCGTATTAACATACTGCTACTTACTCTGCAATGTCTGTATATGGGAGAAATAGTAAAAGGAATAGGCCTATGTTAGTATGCTGTTCAGCCAGTATCTTCAGTGAATTCGTGTTTTTGAACGAATCGGCTCACTCATGAAATGAACCAACGAATGAATGAATGATTCAGTGATTCTCTCGTAAAGACAGTCTCTTGTCTCCAAGTAGCGTAACAAAAGAACCTGCAGAAAGAGTGACTGAAAATCCCAACCACTGAAGCACAGACCTACAGTTTGTCTGGAACACAGACAAGCAGAGACAGTGTTATATATTATACATGTGACAAATATGACAAGTCCAAAAAACAATTTGAGGATCAGTACACCCTCTCTATGTAATTTTCCATTATAGAATCTACAGGTTAAGTAAAATGAACAGGAAAGCACTTTTATGGTAAGCTGCAATCAGACTTTTAAGAGCACCTTTAATCATATTCGGGCAGTATTTTGGCACATGATCAGCATCAGGGTCATAATATGATGATGTCAGAGTGGGCTGCAGCAGGGTCATCCAGAAATGTGGGTGCCGCCCATCCTGCAGCGTGACTCAGAGTTGGTTTATTAGATTAAAAGAGGCTGAGCTCCTCATCAGTCGCCCATCTTCTGCCCAGCGCTCATGGTAACAACAGGACAGAGAGAGAGAGGGTGAAGAAAGAATGTTCACATGAAAATAACATTGATTGATTGATTGATTGATTTTGGGCTGTGCATGGCATTTAGGCCTATTTTGTTTCTGTTCATCACTTTACACAGAACATCATGCACTATTGCAACCATAAATCATAGCATACCTTCTCTATATTGATTTTACCATATAAATATATCACATAAATATACCACACATTTAGGTTCGAATTACACTTGAGTTTAAGGAAATAGAATGCATTTTAGGTTTCACACAAATGATTCAAGAATTTTCTTCATTCATCTCACTCTTCCTTAAATAAATAGAACTGTACTAATCAAATATTAATTACAGTGGAGCTGCAAATGTAAAACATATGCACGACATTCATGTTACCCAGTTTTATTGCTTCTTTTAATTTCTTTCTGTACCCAATAAAAATATAGTCTGACTATGAGACTGACTTGTGGTTTCATGTTGGAAAGATTTTTATGCTTTTAAAATATTAAAGTACCATCAAAGCTTTCAAATATTGCATTTTAGAAGAAAAATAATCTTCACACACACATAAAATAGAATCTTTTTAACAATGCAAATGCAAGTGGTAATGCAACGAACTGTAATCTAAACAAGCAAATAGTCTTCATTCATTTACATGCTGTAAAAACACACAACAATAAAAGACTGCAATACCCACAGAGTTTCCAACACACTGACACACTTTCCTCATCAGGTAGCACAGCTCAATTAGGGATTATTTAAAAAAACACATCTAGTCAAGTATTCCCAACTCAGTTTCTTTTCCCAAGAGCACAGTCTTCCCTAGTGTGTGTGACTGCTCAAACATCTGTGATTCTGTACATTTGATATTGCGTGATTCAGACCTCATTAAAACAGATGGTGTCTCAGTTTCTTGCAAAAACTCTTTGCAGATGTTATATTGAGTATTTTTCAAGTAACATGCCCTCATTCCGTAATAAAGGAAAAGTTCATGCAAAAATGAAAGTTCTGTCAACTCTCCCTCATGTCAGGCCAAACACGTAGCTGTTCTTTCCATGGAGCACAAAAGGTGATTTTTTAAAAGAATCTTCACACAGACGAAATCTGAATATTGTTTAAAAGTCATCATAATGTCATTCCAAGACCGTATAAACAAATGCAAATAAAATACAGATGTGTGCCAGTTTTGACTGAAATACATTGACATTTATTAACTGAGACGTCTGTATTCTGTTGCAGCACATTATTGTGAGGAACGCAATGACAATGCTGTTGGTCAAACCTCTGAAGCAGAGATGGCTCCATTCCAGTGGAAAACGCATAAAGATGAACTCCCAGTATGACTACACTCTGGGCGTATTTTCCTGTAAGATGTAATCTCATTGGTAAAGTGCGTCCCCAGTCCAGTCAAAGTAGGTCACAGATATTCACTATGGCCGTAACTATTTATTTTCAGTGTTCTGCTGTTTGGCAATAAGCCGAACTGATCAAAGCAGACATAGTTTAAACTCTATCTACTACGTATGTACAAGTACATGAAGTTCAGGGACTTTAGTGGGGATTTTGTATTTGGACATTATCTAGTTGGAGCAACATATAATAAATATAATTTATGCATGAAAATGAAGGATGAGTTAAACCCAGGCACCATTTTTTATTGCCTAATCATTAAGAGAGTGATTTTAAAAGAGAGTTTTTGCAGCGAAACCACTGAAGAACCATTTTTGGTTTCCTGAAAATGTTTCTTAAAATAACCATTTTTTCTTAGTGTGGAGAACAGTAGTAGAACCTTTTTCTATAAAGAAAGAAATTTTTGTGCAATGGAAAGGTCAAGAATTTTTCATGGAACCATAATGCTAATAAAGAACCTTTATTTTTAAAAGTGTAAAAAGGAAAAGATAAAATCGGTGTCTGTCTTACTGGTGTGTTCGCTAAAAAGGGAATGTACACATTGATCTTCAAAGTGATGCATTTGGGCCACTGTGATAGAGGAAGCCAGAGTCATTACCATGGTTTCAGAAAACTGTCATTTCCTGTTTAACAGCAAACAGGTTGAAAGTGGTTAGAGGGGTCACAGAAAATCAACTAAATGGAAAATATCAAATTAATAATGCAGGGCTAGAGTAATAATGGACATTCTCTAATATAAAGCAGAAAACTACTCAAGAAAAACAAACGTGTGCAATATTTTTTTTTCTGCCAGAGGATTGATTATTACTTATAAGACCACATATGTTGAATATCTGAGTATTTTCTGCAAGCTGTACAGAAAAAGGGAATTGTTTAAATCTGATTCCACTTTATGAATAACTACACGATAATCTGGCTGACTACTTCTTGTATAAACACAGAGTAATAAAAGAGTTTTCTTCCCTCCTAGACCCTCTCTTTATAGGGCTCAGAGATTGCGAAAGAATGGCTTTGGGATTGCCTGACTTTTTTTCCACATCCAAACATTGGGACCCCTCCCAAACTCCCGTAACCTCTAGTCCACATATGTTCCCCGAAAGTGTGGTGGGACTGAATTCTAGGTAACCTCTGGAGCGGTTATGACTAATTCCCCTGTTTTCTATAAAAGATCTCTCACGTGAACCATGGCAGTGGAATGCATTACATCAGTGCATCATCCTGAAACTATTCTGAGGGCGCAGCCATTCATAAAAGGACAAAAATCTAATTGTAAAAAAATAGCAAATATTTTATATACAAGAAATACATATTTCATAAGATATACTGAGTCTGTGAAATATTTAAGTAAAAATTTAATTTTTAATTTAATAATTGATTTATTTAATGGGTGAGTGACTTGGACTCTACATCAGAGACTTATAAACATATTTGCAAATAGTACACACAGACAAAGCAGAGCTTATTATAAAATCATGGTAAGCAGGATTACAACTAAAAATAATGTTAATTTTTTAAAAATTCTATTAAGTATGGTACACTTTTTTTATTTTACAGAAAATATGTTTACCATGGTAAATATTTGTAATTTCTTTTATTTTTTGCTTTCTCGCCTTTGACTTATCTCTTTGGTGTGTTCTTGACAGGAAACTCAATACTTTCTGTACTAAGCTTTCTGTATGACAACTGTCATAGCGCCCCAGTAACCGGAAGTCCGGTGTTTTACACAGACAGCACGCGAATCAGCGAGGGGACGTCGAGGGCGGGGCTGTGCTGGAAAAAGGGGGCGAAAAAAAGCAGAAATCCCGTCGACTGATGGGGGTAGTGGGGCTTTTGGGGTCCAGACTCAGCTGTCTTTGCTAAGCCGATTATTTTAAATAATCCACATGCAGAAACCAGTGAACAAAGTAAAATTATGACAGCTTGCTAGACTATTTAAATTAGGCTGCTTGTTTATCTTTTGAATGATTTGAATGAAGAATAAGAATGAATGTGGTGGAACAGTCGCACAGAAATGTAAATTCTGTTATCATTTCTTTTTTTTTTTTTTTTTGATGAACAGTTCATTTGAAAGGGATCTTTTTACTGAATTCTGATTTGTTTACGAATTAACTGGACGATTCTGTTCCGTATTATTCGTCAACAAAGAGTTAATTTTGAGTCTGTTCCTCTCACAATGCTACAGTGTGAATTAGAATATAATTCAGAATATAAAGGAGTCGTATGGAAGTATATTTATGATTCTTTTAGTGAAATTGCCTCCGTTTTAATTCCCAACGCATGGAAGAATTTAACATCTCTCCCTTTGTGAAAGTGAAAGAACAACAGGACAGCGAGTAAATAATAACAGAATATTAATTTTTGGTTGAACTATCTCTATAATATATATTCGTGTTTGCTTTGTGTACGCTGCACCCTTAGACTCCGCCCACCGATACTGCGCCACGCCCAGGCCGCTCTCGGGGTCTCCCTGCTGATGAATATTCATGAGGGGAAATGGGCGGAGCATCGCATGTGACTTAGGCGTTGGGTCATATTGTCCGCCCGCCCCCCACTCCAAGTATTAATTTACATTTCTAAGGGTCCTGTCTACAACTGAACTGTTTCCAAGAGAGAAAAACCAGATTTAACAGACACACCTTCATAACGGGACAGATAACTGATGTCTTTCCTTCTTCTGAGGTTCATCTGAAGTCACTTTCCACAGAGAAGTATCGCTCAGGACTGATTTGAGGTATGTGTGTGTTTGAATGCGTTTCTCTTTCAGGACGCTTTGCATCAAAAGGCGTTATTTGTCGTAGTGGAAATGAGACGCGCGTTATTGGAAACAATGTTTATGCACACAGTCAAGTGATATATTGATTATATAGTAAATGTATCAGACAATAGATCAAACAATGAGCAATGGAACAATAAAGCGCTCAAATCACGCGCTTCAGAACGCAGCAGAACAATGGCAAACAAATGTTTGAAATAATGAAAGTAGGCATGTTTCGTATTACCCTGTTCACAAGTTAAAATAATTACGTATTATTTTTTTTAAATAATCAATTATTATTATTTTTTGAATAGTATACTTGTATAAATGAAGTTTATTAAATACATAAATCAAGTAATATATATTTTGTATATATTTATTTTTTTCACTTTTATTTAAATTACTTCTGTACTTCAGTTTTTTTTTTTAAACATTATTTTTATTTTTGCATTGTAAACAGTGCTATTTTTATTTATTTGTTTTAAAGAAAAATGCATGCAGGTTGAGTAAAAAAATAAATAAATAAATAAAAGTACAGAGTAGTTCAGTAAGCAATTCCAAGCACATGGGACGTGTCATGTCTTGTCTTGTCTTGTCATCCTCTCTGTAGAACAGTGTCTCTCATTTACTGTCCAAGATTTTCATTTTGTTTTGTCTTAGACCTTCTCATTTACTATGTAAACTATAAAGGGGCTTAATAATATTTGTATATTTCTAAAAATAGTGGTATTTTAATTCACTTTTACAGAAAATATCTCATCCATACAAACACTACGGTGACCGAGAAGTGCAAAACAAATCACAATTCTGAAAACAAAATAACAAATTACAAATGCAAATGCAAATCTAAAAAACAAAATAACAATTCAGAAAACACAACAACAATCCAGAAAACATTATAACAAGTCAGAAAACACAATGACAAATTCGAAAACAAAATAACAAACCAGAAAACACAACGACAAATCCGAAAACAAAATAACAAGTCAGAAAACACAACGACAAATCAGACAAACCAGAAGAGTTAGGTATAGTTTGAGACAGCGCCATTGGTTTGTGATTACTCACCGCTGACTGGACAAGACATCTGTCAATCAAGGTATACAGGAAGAACAGCAGAGTCGTGGTAGAAAGTTCGGAGATGGCTTTAAAGTAGCTCAGTTTAAATGTATTGTATGAATTGCCCTTACGATGGAATAAAAAATACGGAGTGTCTATTTACACTCAGTGCAACTAGTCCGCCTTGTTGGCAGTAATTCCGCTTTCCAACGTGTGATTGGGCTAGTCAACACTTTAAAAACGGCTGTTAATCATCAGCTTCAGTGGCGCAGGTGGTTAAGCGCGTGTCGGCGGCTTTTTGACGCACTCAACCCGGGTTTGATCCCGCCTTTTGCCGAACTTTTTTTTCTCCCTTTTCAAATCTCGTATCGCATCGTAAACGCATTTATTTTCCATAAAAATTAAGGAAATAATCAAAAAGTTGAAAATAAAGTATTGGGTCGTGTTAGGGTAGGTGTAAGGAGGGTTTTATTGTACCAATAAGGTGGCATCCATTTAATAATTTGAATTATAATTTACACTCAATACGTTATTATTGCATACTGTTTTATAATGTATTACAATACTGAAGTGCAGATAATTTCCACTATTTGCAACAAGTAGTATACATAGCACAAAATCCTGCTATTTTAACATAGTGTAAATAGGTATTTGCACTTAGTGTAAATAGCATATTGCTAAAAATACTGCTATTTTCACTTAGTGTAAATAGAATCCATTGCTAATACGAGATTTGAAAAGGGAGGGAAAAAAAGTTAAAAAAGGCGGGATCAAACCCGAGTCAATCGCGTCAAAAAGCCGACGACATGCGCTTAACCATCTGCGCCACTGAAGCTGACGATTAACAGCCGTTTTTAAAGTGTTGACTAGCCCAATCACACGTTGGAAAGCAGAATTACTGCCAACAAGGCAGACTAGTTGCACTGAGTGTAAATAGACACTCCGTATTTTGTATTCCATCGTAAGGGCAATTCTTACAATACATTTAAACTGAGCTACTTTAAAGCCATCTCCGAACTTTCTACCACGACTCTGCTGTTCTTCCTGTATACCTTGATTGACAGATGTCTTGTCCAGTCAGCGGTGAGTAATCCCAAACCAATGGCACTGTCTCAAACTATACTTACCTCTTCCGGTTTCTCTGATTTGTCATTGTGTTTTCTGACTTGTTATTTTGTTTTCAAATTTGTGATTGTGTTTTCTGACTTGTTATAATGTTTTCTGGATTGTTGTTGTGTTTTCTGAATTGCTATTTTGTTTTTTAGATTTGCATTTGCGTTTGTAATTTAAAAAAAAAAAAAAAATTGTGATTTGTTTTGCACTTCTTGGCCACCGTAGAGTCTGAGCACATGCTTCACACTGACTCAGCTTATTAGTAGAGATGTTGCGGTATATGTTCAGTATGATCATATTAAAATGGGTTTTCTGTATTGGAGGGGATGTTGGGGGTAGGGAGGGGTTGGTTCCATCCACATGTGTTTGCAATTTGGAGGCTGTTTTGTCAAACGCCTTACATCTGTTTTTTGATCTTTGAACCAGTTCCCCCACTAGTGCTAGTGAAGTCTTCCCCTTTCTGTTTGCTTATCTCTTTATCTGTTTCTTTCTCACACACACATTATCATTCTGTGTGTGGTTTCCATTCTGTATAACCATGAATGCGACACAGAGAAAGTGAGATGGAGAGAAAGACACAGAGTCATGACTTCAGACTTCCCGTACATGATGCTGCTTGTCCCTTGTGGATGGGTAGGACAGTGGAATTGAGTGATTAGAGGTTCTCTGGGCAGTCACATGGTGTCCTCAGCCTTATAAAACAGCATTTTAGGTCATTGGTTGGTTACATTAGGTTAACATAGTGTCCAAACTGGACTGTTCTGACTAGTACTCTCATATCAGCTTTTGGATCTGAGGGTCAACACAGGATACATTCTGCTTCCTTAATCTGACCTTTCTCGATAGATTTCCTTTGAGAGATGGAGAATTAAACTGTGGATGTACTTTGACATGGTTATTAAAGCAGAAATTGTTGACTAATAAAATACAGTGCGTGTATTATCAATGAATTAAAAAAAATGAATAAGTTTGCTTATTTAATTTCCTGGTAAACTGGGAATGTCCTTTTGCTGGAATTACCTTTTTTTTTTATAGCTATCTGGACACTGTGAGTCAGCAGCACGCTCAGGTCTAGACTGAATTTTGTCTACACTGCATATTCAGTGCATGCTGGCGTGCATTTATATGCAGCATATTGATTAACCTAATGAACATGTTGCTCTAGAGGAACTTCTTTTTCCTGTGGGACAGTGCCGCTTCTGTACACTTGATACGCATTGATATGGATCTTTGTTTTGGTCCGTATGTTCACACGTGTGTGTGTCTCAGTGCTTCTCAATGTGCTTTGTTCTGTTACAGCAGAGCTGTTCTTTGACAGCTCTCTTTGTTTCCCACTTTTCTGCTCATTTATAACTCACACCTTCTCTTGTATCTCATATACATATTATAAATTATGATAATACATCATTTTAATATGACTGCATATGTCACACAAAGGATTCTGAGCTATATCTGCTCATTAAACCATGATGCAATATTCATGTAGGGTTTGAAATCAGATAGTTTGCATTCATTATTTTGTCAGATAGAAGTGCATACTGTGTTTTTGTTGAGGCATGAAAAAAGAGTTTTGCCCCAAACCTGTTATTAATGCTTCAAGTGTCTTTGGCGTAATGTTAGGTGAGAGGCAGAAGAGAATGGAGAAATGAGATAATATGCCATTACATGTGTCATGCCAGATAACGGTTTGTTTTTAATGAACACATGCATGGAATATCTTGTGCATTTTGAGTAAGAGAAATCATCAGTGGGTGAATCAATCTGGGTTAGGATGGAATTCATTTAGCGTAACGTTTAACAGGATCATAGTTGCATCATTGAATTAAAATGGTTTTAATTTCAGACTTGAATTATGGTGTAGGAAATCGCATGCTGTTTTCTTTTTGTCTTCTTGTGGTTCTAATTTGTGTAATTTATGCCGTCATAAAAGCTTGTGTCTAATCTGTAGCATTTGTATGTTTGCCCATGAGTTTAGGTGTATGTTTGTGTGAATTATAGCTCTGTAGTGTAATCCAGACACGGACAGCTGTCTGTAAATCCTTTAGTCGGATCTGACCAATAGCTGCTTGGCATTCTGTTGCTGACATTGATTCTCCCCCTTTAAATCAAACAAAGAAACATGACAATCAGATACCTCTTCTGCTCTCTCACCCCACGCAGTCCAAGAAAGCTCACAGGGCACAGGAAAGGCTGGACTAATGGATACTCATTCTGATTCATGACCACTAGATAAATCTTAGGTCTAAATCAGGATGTCACAGACTCGAATGAAACATTCTGTCCTGTGGAACATTTCATATTGTCCTAACAGAAGCCCAAAGTGCTTGAGGAGTGATGTGCTATTGTAAATATAACTAGATATTCTCTGTTTTGTGAAGAAATGTTGCTAGCAAATTATAATATTAAGGTGTTCTAGGTGGTACTAGTAGGTGATTGCAATTTGCTAGGATGTTCTAGGTGTTTGGTAGGTTGTTCTAGGTGATTGCAATTCAATAGGATGTCCTAGAGAGTTGCTAGGGTGTTATAGGTTGTAAATTGCTTGAATGTTCTTAGCGGTTACTAGAATGTTCTAATTGGTTGCTAGGATCTTCTAGTTGGTTATTAGGGTTTTCTAAGTTGTTCTTGTCGTAACAATGTTCTAGGTGGTTACTGGGTGTTCTAGGTCAGTGGTTCCCAACCACGTTCCTGGAGGCCCCCCAGCACTGCACATTTTGTATCTCTCCTTTGTCTGACACACCCATTTCAGTTCTTCGAGTCTATACTAATGAGCTGATGATCTGAATCAGGTGTGTTTGATTAAGGAGACATGGAAAACATGCAGTGTTGGGGGGCCTCCAGGAACGTGGTTGGGAACCACTGTTCTAGGTGGTTGTAAATTCCAAGAATGTTCTACACAACTGTTAGGATGTTCTAGGTGGTTGCTAGGAAGTTCTATATGATTGTTACAATGTTCTAGGTATTTGCTTGGGTTTTCTAGGTGGTTGTTAGAGTTTTCTAAGTTGTTCTAATTGCAACAATGTTCTAGGTGGTTGCTGGGTGTTCTAGGTGGTTGTAAATTTCTAGAATGTTCTAGATTTTTACTAAAATGTTCCAAACAACTGCTAGGATGTTCTAGGTTTTTAGTAGTATGTTGTTCTAAACAACTGTCCATAATGTCCAAAGCACAAATGTGACCCTGGACCACAAAACCAGTCATACACTCTAAAAAATGCTGGGTTGTTTCAACCCAATTTTGGGTCAAATATGGACTTACCCAGCTGTTGGGTTAAATTTTTACATTAAATTTTTAACCCAAAAGTTGGGTTAGTCCATATTTGACCCGAAATTGGGTTGAAACAACCCAGCATTTTTTAGAGTGTAAGGGTTAATCTTTTGAAATTGAGATTTATACATCGTCTGAAAGCTGAATAAATACGTTTTCCATTGATGTATGGTTTGTTAGGATAGGATAGGACAATATTTGGCCGAGAAAAATCAAAAATCAAAATACTGAGAAAATCTCCTTTAAACTTGTCCAAATGAAGTTCTTAGCAATGCATATTACTTAATCAAAAATTAAGTTTTGATATATTTATGGTAGGAAATTTACAAAATGTCTTCATGGAACATGATCTTTACTTAATATCTTAATGATTTTTGGCATAAAAGAAAAATCAATAATTTTGACCCATTCAATATATTTTTGGCTATTGCTACAAATATACCCGTGCTACTTAAAGGGTTTGTTCACCCAAAAATGAAAATTAGGCTGTGTTTTACTCACACTCGAAGCATCTTAGGTGTATGTGAGTTTCTTCTTTCAGACGAATCCAATCGGAGTTATATTAAAAATTGTCCTGGCCCCTCTAAGCCTTACCATGGGGATAAATGGGTGTTTGCTGTATACAGTTTGGAAGACGTCAAATAAAGTGCGCGCATCCGTAATAAAACGTGCCTCACACGGCTCCAGGGGGTGAATAAAGGCCTCCTGTAGCGAATCCATGCGTTTTTGAAAGATAAATATCCATATTTCAAACGTAATAAACACTTTTCTATCACTCCTGCTGACTGTGTTACGAGGAAGCAGTCCCGGCGGATGACGTAAGACGTCGGCGTTGCGTGATTAGTGACGAGCACGGAGAGAGAACAAAACAAAACGCGGGTCACGAATTAGAAGCAAAAAACGAGGATTTGTAAAGAAAAATGTTGGAGGATTTCGATATAAGCCAAGAGGAGACTGGTTTTGCTTTGCTAAAGTAAGGAACTTTGTTTCCTTTGCTACTACATTTCCCAGAGGCATGTGCGTGACGCATACATCCTACGTCATCCGCCTGAAAGTCTTCCTCGTACCACAGTCAGCGGAAGGGAGAAAAAAGTGTTTATTACGTTTTGAATATGGATATTTATCTTTCAAAAACACATGGATTTGCTACAGGGGGCCTTTATTCACCCCCTGGAGCCGTGTGAGGCACTTTATTTCACGTCTTCCGAACTGGATCCAGCAAACACCCGTTTATCCCCATTGAAAGGCTTCGAGGGCCAGGACAATTTTTTAATATAACTCCAATTGGATTTGTCTGAAAGAAAAAAGTCACATACACCTAGGATGCTTCGAAGGTGAGTAAAACACAGCCTAATTTTCATTTTTGGGTGAACTAACCCTTTAAGTTTAATATCTATGTTTAGCTACATGTAGCTTTCATGTTTGTCTCTATCTTTAGTGTGAGCAATATAGCAGTACTTCCCTTGTATGAGCAACGGTTATACTGATACTTCCCTTAGCAAGTAACATTAACAAAACCTGCTGTCTGTTTTTAAGCAGACACACAAATGCCATGCAGACACCTGTAGTTTTTTTTTTTCCCATTCAGGTTAAATGCATCTGTCTGTGCAGACAGACAGCGCTTGGTCAGCAGTCTCTTTGATGGCTTATTCTCTTCATCATGAAGGCAGCAGTTGGCTTTTGGTTCAGTCACCCCTGTGACAGAAGTGTTTGCAGTTTTTAGACTGTCCTGTATATACGTCCTCTGTATTAAATTGCTTAAAATTGTGAATTTTGTGCTTTTATGCCTTTTTGTCACATTAAGTCATAGTAAAATGGAATAGGATAGCAAATGATGAGGCAATGAGATGTAATGACGAAAGATAGATTCAAAGTCATGTTGCCCACATGAGCACCACAGATCAATGTGTCAATCTAGTGTGGTTTTTCATTACTTGAAATAATTAGTTAGTAATCCTAAATGTTGCATCCTTATACATGCATTCACACACGTCCCCAAACATACATTAGCACCTCTCACACGCCCCTTTAACGTAAGCCCTGACCCAGCAGGTGCTGGCCACAGCTGAGCAGAATCAATGGCCCCTCTGTTCCGCTCTCTTTGTTCTATAGCACACAGTTGCTGGATCCCTCATATACATACTCACTCACACACACCTGACCTGTTCTGGACAGTTGCTGCACCCCTGATGTAGTCCCCATATAGACAGGGAGTTTAATGGTGACTTGAGCATAGAGATGCTGGTTTAGGTTTTGCTTACACTGTTTGACTTAAAGGGATAGATCACCTAAAAATGGCAATTCTGTCATCATTATCAGCCTCATGTCATTCCAGATGTCTGTGGAATTATTCTGCGGAACACAACAGAAGATATTTTGAAACATTCAAAATTCAAATCCATTGTGTTTCATACAAGAAAGGAAATCAAGCATTTATACAGAATGACATAAGGGTGAGTAAATGATGACAGATTTTCATTTTTTGGATGAATCATCCCCTAAACACCAATAAGATATTTTGAGTTTTTGGTATAGTAAAGACAAAAGTCAGGCAAAAACAGCTACTGATCTCTGCTCCAGTCAGTTTACATACACATGTATTCTGTCACTATGTTTACATTGCAGTTATGATCATGCTACAGCAGGTTTTTCATGGTCAGCTACTATCCACATATACATGACAATCAAATGTGTAACCAAATATTTACAGAAATAAATATTGACAGTTGGTATTAATGGAATATTGCAGTGTTTGTAATAAATAAAATTAACTCCGATATACATCATAGTGAAAAAATACACTTACAATTTCCATTTCATGCCAGCTTTAAGGAATGGATAATAAAGTGTTTCAGCTTTGTATTTTGGAGCAAGTGCACCGAGTCCATTTGTAGTTTGATTAATGTGTATACACCCTGGAATAAATATTGCTATATTGCTTTAGTTTGACTGACATCAAACTTTTAAATGCATGTAAACTTTATTATTGTGTGGTTTATAGAAGCCTGCCCTGGTTTTTTGTTAAGATGATGTCATGTCACTGTGTGTCTATTAGAAAGCCTTTGCAGGTTCATCACATTCCAGTGTTGTGACATAGCATGGTGTTGCATTCGCTGAATAATCTCTATTCATGCAGTATCTCTTCTTTGGAGCTTCCCTTCTGTAGGCCCCTCTACCAACACACACATACACATACACATACACAAATCTACAATACCAACACAATCTACAATTGATAATACCAGCACTGTACATTCAATTCATTGGGGTCTCATATTACCCCCACTTATGACAGTCATAAGACAGGTTTTAAACTCATTTGGTGTTCGGTCACTGCTAAAAAAGAAACAAGTAAAGACTTGAAGCAGCAAGAGCAGACAATGTTTCAGGTGAATAAAAAAAAGACTTGTGGGGTTGGTGGGTGAGAGTAACAGGAAGTCAGTTTTTCCTTTACAGTTAGCACTAAGCCCCCACAGACACAAATGAGTGTGTTTAGCAGTAGGAGGCCATGTCACGGATGTTTGAACACGGATATGTCGAGATTGTGTGATCTCTAGCATCTAGAAAGTTGTGACCCAACCAACCAATTGAGAAAGAGAGAGCGAGTATAGAAATTTAGGTTGTGCACTAGTCTCTTCTTGTAGATACAGCATACATGATAGATTTGGATCTGTTGGTAATTTGGTACAGTGCAATAAGACACACAGTACCAGATCGCATATTCAAAAATGTTCTCTTTTTCTCATGCTTAAACCATGAATAGCACCTAAACATGCAATTGGTGCTGCTGTACTTTCAGACAACATCTACTTTTAGTCATTTTGTAAAACTATTTAATGGCATTTTGTTTTAATTTACATCTTTAAGGCCTTTAAACAGGTGAAATCATAAGAAATTCATTTTCATAAAGTATAGTTTGAAAACATGCTACCCAGCAAAGTCAAAGTGACAAAGCATGACAGAGTTGCTTAATGTGGTCACGGTTGGTGACGAGGACAAAAACTCAAGTTAACATAAAAAAATGCTTTGTTTGAGAGTGTAAAAATGGTCATGGAAAGCTAAATTATGACTCTTTTTTTTTTGGTTATAAAACCCATTGACTAACATTATTGGCTGACAGGGAAAACAATGAAATGATTAAAGAAAATGCATAATATGACTCTTTTACCAAGAAAAGACCTGGAGACTTCCATTTGTAAATGTGCACTTGCACACATAAATAAGTCCTTCCTTTTCCCAGTGTGCAGCAGTGACCTGACATCACATGACCTAATTCTCTTGTGGGTTACTTAAGGTCAGGCCTTGAAATGCCAGAGGTCTTGCCTTTACTCGGACCAGGAAATTAAATAATTCCAGACCATATCTTTCATCCAGGTCCAGATCTAAAATGTGATGATTTGCCATATTGCATGTCAACTGTGTTTCAGTAATCAGTCCTATTGAATTATTAACATAGTGTTTTGTTTTTGACATCCACAGCCACCAGAGAGCAGCACAAAGAAATGTTATTTTTATTTTATCAGTTTGAGCATGAGAATATTTGAGTCCAGATACACTGTTCTCGATTTGACCTGATTCATGTGTTTATTAGTGTATATCAGAGCTCTTCTCCACAGCAGCAGATTCACAACCCCCACAGCAATGCCCAGGTGTGTCCACAGATGGCATGAGTGTTGGTGTTTTGTCCCAGCATAGGCATATGACTGAATCAGTTTTTATTGTTATTTTGTAGTTTGACTCTTTTGTAACGAGTTGTAACGGGGTTATGCTTTGTACAACTGACTTGTTTTAATTATATGGACAATAGACAGCAGTTTAGGCTTCAATCCTATTGCTATGGTGTCCAATTATTGTTTGTTTTTCATTTGAATGCCCAGTGTGGTGAAGATGATGCAAGGAGTTTAATGCTAATAAGATGAAGTGTCCAACCTCTGACCCTTCAAGAGGAGCCCATAAATGTTTATTTCTTTCTCTTTCTCTCCTCTGTGCTGTGGGAAACCCCTTAGTTTATGAGTTTTAACATTTTCCATTGGCCCAGCTAAAGGAAATGGATGATATTCAGCTTAAAAATCAGTTTAGGATAAGCATGACTGTTTTTGCTATTGTCTTCTACTTTTAAGAACCAAACCTTTGTGTTTGTGTATATATTCATTAAGATACAGGATCTGCTTTTATTAGTGATTCATTTTGAATGTTTAAAATATATATGTTGAAATACAGATTTAAAGAATTCAAACAACTGAAGCTCTGTTGAAAGCATCTATTGCATAGAAAATAACTAATGACCAGTATTTCAATGAACGCAAGCAATTTTTAATTAATTAAAAATCACTTTTGTTAATTGAAATACAGCTGACGTAATGTAAAATTTAAATAATAGATGAAAACTTAAATTTACAGAAAAAAAAACAAATAAAAATTTACATAGAAATATAAAAAAAAACTAACAAAAGTGCATAACAATCAATAAAACTTGTTAACTTTTGCTAAAAATGTAAAAGTTAATTTAAAATATTAATAAATACTTTAATAGTATGTGAATAATACCAAAACTACACATGCCTGAGAAAACAAGCAAAAGTTTATTTACTGTATACTTGCTCCATAGACTTTAGGATTGCAAGTGTCAGTCCATTTGTTTGTGTAGACAGTTATGTAATTTTTGTGGGGATATTTAGCCTGGACTGTTCATTTAAAGGATTACATTGCAATCAGTTTCAGATCTCTAGCTGGTTAGTGGCAGCCTGATTCATTCCTGTCAAGAGAAGACAGGCGGTTCATGAGAAAATGAGGGGGAGAAATGAATCGTCTGGAGGACTGTTGATACGAATTGATACCTCTGTGGTCTGTAATGAGTGTCGGGTGGGATGTGGAGTGGGGGATGATCCGGAAAAGCCTTTATGCCAGAAATGAGGTTTAGTTGTGTTTAGAAAAAAGTGTGTGTGGAATTTCTTGTGTGAGTGTTAGGTTAGAAATGAATACGTCATGAAGAATAGGTGAAAGTGACAGCGCTACAGTGCCAGTGAGATTTTGGGATTGGGGAGGGGCTAATATACCCTCCTGCTGTGTGTAAACGGTGCCCAATAAGGGTCAGATGGTGCAATAGACTGCCAGCTGCTCCCTTCCTCCCTGCATGTCTCTTTCCCTAATGAGAGCGGAACAAAGAAGTGGCATCCTTTCCACCTCCTCCATCTCTCTGTGTGTGTCCCAGTGCTTGAGTCTCACAAATAGCTTATTTTTCATCTCCAAAATGTGACCAAAATGGCAAGGGATTTTTTTTTAATTTGTCTGTTTCCTGTTATTGCCGCCTCATGTCTTCGTCCAAGGTCTGTGTGTGTAGGCACTGGAGAGATGACTGGAAAAGGAAGCTGAGGGTGATTGATTAAGGTGTACCCGCCCTCTGGTCTGTCCTTGTTGTAGGCCGTAAAATCACAAAACCAAATACATACTTGGCCATACTGTTGAATGTATTGCAGCAGTCTATATTGAAATCCCCTATCATGCTCACATTTCAAGCTTGTGATTTTTGGATGTCGTATTTAAAACAACCACATGACTCTTGACAAATCTGCACAAACAGTGATCTAAGTATGTAAACACTCTGAAATCATAATGATGCCGCTGTGTGATCATTTACAGTAATGGTTAGTGCTCAGAAGGAGGCGTGGGTGATATCCTTTATGCAGGCTTTTTATTGTGGAAGTGTGTAGGCATGTGAGTTTGTGCAATTTTAATGCGTGTGTGTATGTAGGAGAGGGTTAATAAGGGCCATCCAAGTCATTATGAACTCTTTGAAATAAATTTGTTCCAGCTTTCCAGTGAACTCTTCTTTAGTGCTTTATTATCAGTTTCTGGAAAACCTGGAAATGCTGTTTCCAAATTATTACTAATTATTACCGTTTAAAATAACTGTTACATTCTGTTTTAATATATATTAAAATGTAATTTATTTCTGTGATGGCAAAGCTGAATTTTCAGCATCATTACTCCAGTCTTCAGTGTCACATGATCCTTCGGAAATTATTTTAATATGCCAATTTGTTGGTCAAGAAATATTTCTTATTATCAATATTGAAAACAGCTGTGCTGCTAAATCATTTTGTGGAAACATTGTTTTTAGGAATCTTTGATGAATAGAAAGGTAAAAAAACAGCATTTATTTGAAATGGAAATCTTTTGTAGCATTACAAATGTCTTTTACTGTCACTTTCGATCCATGCTGAATAAAATATTTAGAAAAAGATCTCATACCTGGTATTTTTTAGAATGATATGCAGTGTACAAGGCTTAACACGCTCTACCATTTTATTGTTAGTTCTTTTAGTGTTTGGAAATAATATAGGCCAAGTTTCTGATTATCAAATAGGCATCATTTACATGTGGTGGTGATTTGTGCATGTCTTTATACAAAGTATAGAATGAGTTGTTTTTGCATCTTAGTACCATTAAATGGTCTTTTTGGATCAGAGAGGAAGTTTTGAGTTTTGAAAGTTACAGGGCGTTTTGATGTTGCAATGAACTGTTTCAAAATATCAAGGAAAATTAGTTTTTTAAGTCACACATATTACCTAATTTTAAAGACCTACCATATAAATTCAAGTAATTTAGCTTTATTTCTTGATCTAACTTCAATTTTAAGTGGAGCATGAACAAAAGCATTGCAGCTTTTAAACATTAATGCAAATCTGGATGATATGCATGATCGCTCATATGCATTGTGATGTTAAATGAAATCTGTCCCTCCATGTGCAAGTCTGTGTGCTGGAACAAGGTACAAGACTGAGGACTGGCAAACAGATGCCTGCCAAACACCTCCAGTCCTACTTAATGACTGACTAGATGGTTTACAAGCATTCCTTTAGTACTTACATGCACAAACACAGACATGCATGCAAATATATGCTCTGATGCATCATCAATGCACGATCAGTGTGAAAGTATATCGAAATGACTGGTGTGTTAATGCTCAGCCATGGACACACATGTGGTAGTCACCATAGAGATGTCTGTGCCCTGCTTAGGGTTGGAGAGTGCAGCTCTGTAATTAATAGCTGGATGTGGGCCTTTTATTAAACGTACTTGTCCTGCAGGGCTTCCTGTGCAGAGACTTAGGCGTATAAGCAGTGCACAACCCATGCAGAAAGCTTGTAGATACTGTGACATGAAGTTTACATGTAGTTCAGACTATAGCGTATGTTTGAGCATATTTACAGAAATGGTCAGTTATGTGCCTGTTAAAGTGATAGTTAATGCAAAAAGGAAAAAGCTGTAAATATTTACTCACTCTTGTGTTGTTCCAAATCTGTATGACTTTCTTTCTGCAGAACACAAAAGTAAAAAAAAATATTTTAAAACATTTTTGCCATTACAGTGAACAAGGGAAGAAGTTTTGAAAAGCACTGTAAAAGTCTCATAAATGTGATCTATATGACTTGTGGGCCATATGGTGGGTCTGTGAGAAAGAAACAGAACAAGAGTCTTTATTCACTGATAAGCTTATCAATAGCCACTTTGTGCAGATCACTGATAGGAGTCAGCACATTAAAATAGAGAACTGAATCAGTCTGAAGTGGGAACTAATCAGTCAGATCGATAAAGTGAACGGAGAGCTAGGGCAGATTTTCAGTGAATAACAAAATACATTTTAGCTTTATTCCTCATATAAAACTGACTTTTGAAAACTAGAAATATAGTGCATTAGTATACTTTTATAATAGTTTAATGATACTTTTTGTCATTTTGGAGATTCATAGCTCCAGTTTCCACTCACATTATATTGAAAAGAGTGTCCAGAAAGACCACAACAAAAGGAAAGTCATACAGGTTTGGAAGAACTTGAGGGTGATTAAGTATAATGACAGAATTGTCTTTTTTTTTTTTAAATGAAAATTTGTCATCATTTGTTTTTGATAAGAAGATATTGGTAATGTTGTTAACCAGTTGATGGTTGCCATTGACTTCCATAGTATTTTTCCCATACTGTGGAATTCAATAGGGACCAGCATCTGTAACAGTTAACAGCACTCTTCAAAACATCTTCTTTTGTGTTTAACAGAAGAAAGAACCTCATACAGGTTTGAAACAACTTTGGCGAGTAGCCTAAATGATGACAGAATTTTCATTTTTGGGTGAACTGGCCATTTAACTAGATAAGATCAGTGTGCCATGTTGACTTGAGAAATGAGACTTCTTGTTCTTTAGAATTTGTGAAACTTTAATGTTTCAACACACTGCGCTGTCAACAGGAACTACTCTTCCGTTGAATCTGGAAGGGAAGTTTGAGTGCAAATACAAACATTAAACAGCGGCCTTTGACACACAGCATAATAGCACCATCATTCACTTTCACTAAGGTATTCTTCCTGAATGCATAATAAAATTACTGGTTATAAATAACACTGACGTGATATACTACATGCACGTGCAAACATATCTGAACGGGAAATAGTCTACTAAGTTAGTGCAATAAAACACGTTCGTTGCAACTCATTTATGTGTATTTGAGCAGTGACCACAGTGGGCTGTCAACAAACAAATGGCCAACGAAGAGGTTGGATTTTGTCTTTGAAGAAGTGCCACACACTTCAGGCAGTGACATACATTACCCTTAAAGCATTAGGATATGTTTGAAATGGCCTTTTTTTAATTTATGTTTTATAAATTTATTTTTATTTATTTATTAATTTTTTATGTTTGAAATGCCCTCATGTTGTTCTGTAAAATTAAATTACATCATGACAAGTTGTGTGTCACACATTGTTGGTGAGCATGACCTCTAGTGGTCAGCAGATGAACTGGAGCTTACAAATTGTAATTTCACATGGCACGTTTTACTCTGTAAATAAACTACAGTCTTGGTATTGTAATTCTTTTATGGTTTTATATAAATCCATCTTGTCATCTTTCATGATAATGGTTTTGCTTGTGAGCTGAAAACCTGCATCTTTACTCTAAATCAATCAATTCTAAATCAGTTTTGAAGGTTATAAGAAGATTATGAAAATGGTACGCACATTAACGTGTTAGAAAATAACACACATTTATAATCGCTCTGAAATATTGAATACATTTCTCTAGCCCCATCACGTTCAATATTTTCTTTCCATTAATAGTTCTAATCTCAAAGTTTATCCTATATATGGAAGAAGACCTGTGTGAATTGTTTAGATGGGAGTGTTTTTGTCATATTATTGATGTGTATTTGTGGCCACACTCTTTGATGTTTATATCTCAGGTGATAAAAGATTAAGCGGGCTGTTTGAGGAGCTGTTCTGCCAGGGGTGGGTGGGCTGTTAGGTAATAAACCATCAGGCGGAGTCAAAAGAGCTGTTTATAGACCACAGCACTCCGTCAGAGATACAGAGCTGCAGTTTCGTCTAGCTGTGGGAAGTTGTGCTTAATATCCTGAGATTTTTAATAACACTCAAACGCAGAGATGACTACCATGCTCAGATACCCCGTGTTTCCAGTCTTTCCAGGTGAGATTTTGGGAACACTTATTATTTATTGTAGTTTTATTATTAATTAGTAGAATAGTTAAAGAAAATATATGTACTTAATGTATGATGGTTTTTGCTAGTAATTTCACATTGTTAGGATGTGTGTCACATGGATACTGTTATCAAGCAATGTGATCGTTATTCAGATATAGTTTATCAGACTTTCAACTAATATGGAGCTGTGTGCTGGATGATACATGCTTGTTTGTTAGTGTAAAAATAATGACTTGTATCCGGCTATAAACAAATAACCATGAGAGATAAGTCACATGGGTTCGTCATTCATCATCTGCTTAATTATATCAGAATAAATGATAAGATAAACCAGTGAGAGAGAGCTTACTTTATTCTCTGATATGATAGTTTCAGTGAAACTAAAAGTATGGATTTCCCCTATATATCCTATTATTGTTATTGTTTTGAAAATTTGTTATAAAAAGAAAGAAAGAAAGAAAGATAAAAATCAATGGTTTTACCTGAAGAGCAGTCTCCCCTGGTCATAATGTGATTATATGAACATATTATACAGTAATTACTGTTATTTTGTCTCCTGTTTTTGACCCTATGATTTGGGCTAACTTTTAATTTAATTTAATTTAATTTAATTTAATTTAATTTAATTTAATTTAATTTAATTTTTTATTTTATTTTAGTATTTTTTTAATATTTTATATTATTTTTATTTTTGACATTAAAATCAAATACTCTAGGAAATATGGTATATGCTTTTTAAATACTAAATTTGCCTTATAATGTTTACGTGGAGTGTGTCTAATTGTTTTAGTTGCATATGCTGCTATATCAGTAAACACGCACATGTTAATATGTATGTTGTTGTGATACATCCTAGCATGTTTTTGTCATGACTGTGGTCTGCGTGTATACTACTGATGTCTGAATTTAGCTTATAAATTGGTATTTTAAAAGGGCACATTTAAGAAAGTTCAGTTGTTTTTGCCTTATTCATCAGATCGGTTACTGGTTGTAATAAAGGAAAAATGAAAAACATTTTCATGTAATTGCTAAGATAAATGTAGCACCTTTTGTTTAGGTTGTAACAGATGTTAAAATTGATGTATTTATGTCTTTTTCTCAGGTCTGGACCAGACAGACATACCAGAGGGACTGTCCCGTGCGCGGAGCATTATGGCAGAGCCAGACTATATGGACGGGGATGGCGATGAACTTGTTAAGCCCAAGAAACTCCTCAACCCAGTGAAGTCCTCCAGAAATCACCAGGACTTACACAGAGAGCTCCTCATGAACCAGAAAAGGTGACACACATACAGCCTACATTACATCAATCCTCCTATACTATATCTGTACATCTTTCTCTCAGAATTCACTGTTTCTTTTTGGCAAATTACCTGAACATGCTGTGTAGACATTTATAAACTATTTTATTTAGGACTTTAAAGCTGAAACAGCCATCAATGCCATCCTTTTTCATATAAATATAAGGAAAATTGCGCAGGTTGTTAATCCCTGACAAGGTAATCTGGATTTTTACATAAGTTATTTTGAGTTTTATTATATCTGTACATTGAGTAGCTACTTACTAAATAAATAAGTGCACATTAAATATTGATTTAAGTCTAAAATTGTTTTATTATGCAACAAGAAAGAGACCACAGAGTCATATATAGGAAATGCAGTCATTATATTAAAATATTTGACCAGATTTGATCACATTTGACCAATCAGAATAAAGTATTCTGTGATAAATGCCTGTATCACTTGTTATTTGTCATCTAAAGATCAATTTCTGCCATTCCACTTTTACATATTTCTCAAATGAGTTCTTAAAAAGTTACAGTCATTCTGAAAACTGTTTCTACCCAGAGGACTTTCCGGATAAGATGAATGATTTCCCTCCATCAGATCTGTCTGTGTTTGTGTGCTGTATCTAGGCAGACATGAACCAGAGAAAAATGCACGGGAAACAATAAGTTTGAGTCACTCATTTTAGTCCTCTCGTTCTTTTTCCTCTGTCTCTCTCATTCTCATTGGTGATGAATTGTGACAGCAAGGGTATACACATGCGCTCTATTACGTAAAGCAGTTTTTTTCTTTTGCAGTTGGAAGTTATTAGGAAGATCCCTTGAGGATAGAAGTTGTTCTTGTAGCTTTAATGCGAATAAGAACGGATAAGTCACAGCACAAGTCATTTATGTTGAAAGAAACGTATAACACACACGCATTCTACCAGCATGATTACATAAACTCCTGTCCACTGGTTCTCACCTCCCACATTAGTTGAGCATGAAGAGAAGAGTTTGCAGAATTCCTACAGACATCAGAATCCACCATTGAGGATTTATTCCAGTAATTCCCAATTAGGTGTATGTGTATACTTAAGCAGTTTTCAGGCAATGCAGAAAAGATTTGAGTCTTGTTACAGATTTGAAAAAAAAATGACTGTGGTCATACAGTAAAAAAAAAAAAAAACTATATATAAAATAAAACAAATATTTTTATTTATATAAAATATTTAATAATAACTAATGATATCCAATATAATCAGCATTTTTCGTGCCCAGGGAATGGAGATGAAATTGACCTCTTTAGCTACTTTTTGGGCAGTCAT
Source organism: Spinibarbus caldwelli (assembly GCA_039654775.1). Taxonomy (NCBI): domain Eukaryota; kingdom Metazoa; phylum Chordata; class Actinopteri; order Cypriniformes; family Cyprinidae; genus Spinibarbus; species Spinibarbus caldwelli. The sequence goes on along the minus strand of CM077239.1, from coordinate 7,753,137 downwards.
GGACTGTCCATTGCCCCTGTTAAATCAAATTTATTATCTAATGAAGGGGTATTATTGATGGGGCTGTGGGGTTACATAAGACCAAATCACTGCACAGGCCTGGAGATCATGAAGACCCTTGAGAAAGAGGGGCTATAATTTCAATTTTCACACTTATTGTATTTTTCCTTAAGATGTTAGTGAGTCTTACTTGATAAAGAGTGGGGAATTGAGTGTGTGTGCTTGTTTTGATTAAGGAAAAAGGAACAGTTCCATAATCTAAATTGGGATTAGTTCCAGATGTGGTGCTCTGAGAGATGCTGAAAGATGTAGAGTTACATAAGAAGGATTACAGCATCCCCTTAGACTTTCCTCCCACCCTTTCTCTGTTCTCTTTCACTGACACCCACCTTCTGTTTGTCTGCCTCCCACCCTGCTGTACACTAACACTCAAAGTGTTTCTCTACACTCACAATGATATGAAATCACATCTACAGCCAGGGCAGAAGGTGAAGAACACAGAGTGATGGAGAGATAGAGGTCAGGCTATATATAGTCTGCTGCATCATATATTAGATAATGTATTGGGTTGAGAGGCCGGGGTGGGCTTTTATGTAATCGAGGCCAACCTCGTCTTTGCTTTATGTTTCTTTCTGTCGCTAGTCATCTGTCTCCTTTTCTTTTTCCTGTTATTTTGCCCAGCTGTCTGTGATGAGTAACCACACATAACGACATAGTGACTGTTTCTAGCAGTTACCAAGGGACCAGTGTGTTCCCGTTATATAATCACTGACGACACACACTGGCATTCCTGCAGATGTTTGTACTTCAGAAGTTCTCAGAACAGAAGTATTTTTAATCTTTTCATCCCAGGTACAAGTCTTAAAGCGATAGTTCACCTAAAAATTACATTTTAGTAGTCATTTACTCACTCTCATATTATTTCAAATCTGTATTACTGACTTTCTTACAAATATTATTCAAAACAACATTGGACCCCATTGACTTTCAGTGTATGGACAAAACAACACTGATGGAAATAACATGATGGTGAGTAAATGATCACAGAATTTTAATTTTCTATGTGAACTATCACTATACACCCAGTGTTAACAAGTCAATTTGTTATTCTACAGTCAGTTCACTCAAGAAATATCACTTGTTTACTCAAACCCAATCATTGTTCCTGTTATAGTTGAACAACAAAGGGAAAAAAGCCATAAAACCACACCTACAGACAAAAGCACATCCTTATCTTAATATTGGCTCAAACAGAAACAATAACTTTCAGAAAGCTCACTAGTCAGACTAATGCACAAACCCGCAAAGCTCAAGAGGCCGATGAAGTGTTTACTTTGGAAAGGCTGCGTTTGCACATTGTTTAAGCCTGACTGTAGTAATAGGGTTATTTTTTCAATTATTTTAGTTTAGACTGGAATAGTTTAGTCTCAGAGTAGATAAGAGTCAAATACTTCAGATCAAAAGAGCAGAGTTTTAAGACAAATTGGATTGTAGTTTTATTTTTGGCATGTAAACACATATTAGCTTCCACTTGGCAACAGAGATTGCTCATGTATTTAATCATTAATAAGAAATGTGCACTGAATCATAAAGCAATCATTGTTTCTTCTTATCATGTTTGTGGATTGTATCTGATCTGTAATTGTTCTCATGAAGTTACCTGCACAACAGACACATTCCACTCGTGTGATTAATGTCTGACGTGCTTTTGTTGTTCTTTCTTCTCATAGAAGAGAGAATAGTTGGGGGGAGAAAGTAAAATACTGTTCAGAAACTAAATCAGTGAGATGACACAGAAATGGAGAACAGACAGAAGTGTTTTTTTTTACACTCACCTGGCAGAGATTCTCCTAATTCCATTTTTTGGAGCCATATTGATATATGAACGCTGTCCAAATAGCCAAAACATTTCATCTCCCATTTTCTCAGCTCTGATATTCTCATCTGCTTCTCTCGTTTTTACTTCATACTAGTCTAGACAAGTCTACAAGTTTTGAAAGGATGGACAAAACTCAATAAGTCTCTGGTGTGCCAGGCAGAGAGCTGGATTATGTTAAAATACAGCTGGAATAAGACTTTTTATGTGTTGTTATTAGTGTTATTTTAGTATTACTTATATAGTATGTAGTATTTATTAATATATTGAATTAACATTTTTTAGTTTTAGTAGTTTTATCATGTTTATAATTAATATATAAAAAATATTATAAAGTTTTAAACATCTAATCTTATTTCAGCCTCATCTCAGTTTCAAATATTTTAGTCATCTGCTCCTCATATCGCATTGAAATTGGCCAATCACATCAGCTGACTTCTATTCCAAAACTGTGTTTTTCTGAAATTCATTACATATGAGCTAACTGGAAGTGTTTCATAAACAACTGGTTTCAGGTTTGTTAATTTGGAGAAACATGGGATTGAGAATTACGCAACAAAGATGTCACAGCAAAGTACTGTAATTTAAACAGTTAATCTCCATACGCTCTAAATGTACAGCAGCCTCTGGTCATTATAAACCAATTCCAATCCCTAAAACCCATCCAGGAATCCATCCATACTGGATTACAGTATGTGGGGCAATCAGGATTTCACAGGAACATGTTCACAGTCACATTATGTAACCCTATGGATTATGTGCTGGAGTCATCTCATCTTTTGCTCTCTCATTAAATCAGACCTCAGATTCAGATCATGAAATGGAAACAGTTATGGTTTTAAACTAACCCCTAATTTCAAAAGTGCTTCATTTGTGCCCAAATTATGCAACTATTTGATGAGAGGTGTTCTGATACTTTTCTAAGCAATCAGACTTATTAGTTTTTCTGGTGACTGATGATAAAATAAACAAAAATCCCATAGACTTGCTTTGAAGGAGGTATCTGAGCCATATTTTACAGTGTGTCTGAAATCGCGTAGTAGGTACTGCATATGAAGTTGACCTAACTCTGTTTATCTTATAACAGGGGCCTAGCACCGCAGAATAAACCAGAACTCCAGAAAGTGATGGAGAAGAGGAAGAGAGACCAGGTGCTGAAGGCTCAGAAAGAGGAGCAGGAGGCGCACAAGAAAAGGTCAGACCTTGAGATCGAGCTCATGAAGAGACGAGAAACCCTTGAACAGGTATGTTTCCTCACACACAACGACATAAACGTTTAATGGGCATATTCAGAAATCATTGACTGAAATTGTCTTCTTGTTTAGCTGGAATTGGAGCAACATAAGAATGAAGAGGAGCAAGAAAACACTCCAGAGTTTGTCAAAATGAAAAGCAATCTGAGAAGAACCAAACAGGAAGTGGACGAACAGGAGCATGCCACCTAGAAACAGTTTCCGTGGCACATTTGTTGGGAATTTTCTGATGTTCCTCCCCCATGTGTCCCTGTGAAACAAGTGACTGTAGACGAATGGTTCCTGTTGCCTGCTCGCAGACAACCAGTATTCACGCAGCCTCTTTTCCTGAACAACGATTGCAAATAAAGAGGATTGAAGAATAAACGACACACATACACACAAACTCTTGCACATTGGCGCAGCCTCTCTGCTACTGGTTGACCGGCTTCAAAGAACATGCATGATGGAACAAACAGAGACCACATGATTATTTTTTGGGGTATTTTTTTATTTTTTTGGAGGGGCACATATTATTTTACTATTTTACTTTAAAAACCCGAAATGGGACACTGGATGGACTCTTTTAAGCCAAAACAATCCTCTTTTATTTATGTTCAGTGTGAGCTTTCGTTCGAAAGGGCTTCTCGAGACATTTTCCTCTTGGTTGATGTTTAAAGGAAACTAAATATAAAGTTCCAGCAATGCAAGTTGTGATGCATCATGCTTGCTTTTTATGAATTGTAATGTTTGTGCGCTCCCTCTGCTAAATTTCATAAGCAATACTAGTTCTAGTTTTGTGAGTTTTCTTTGCAAATATTTTTGTTATAACTTTTTTAATGAATACATTACTAATAAGTTAATACACTTTAGTTCAATGTGATGTTAAATGCAAGTGCATCTGTTTTCTTTCACTTGAATGGTAGTTGTTCATCAGAAGAGTTGAAGGAGAACATGAAATGTTTATTAATAAAGAAAGACACATGGTTTTGTGTAGATTTGAGCCAATTAATAACCACTCCTTGTGTTCCTTTGAAACCTTCTTTTAATAAATATTATTTTATCATGTTGTTAATTTGATGTCTATAAATCTCTGTGTGAACAAGACATGCAAATGATCTTTGAAATTCTTTGAAAGGAATAGTTGACCCAAAAACTGAAAACTTTACTCGCCATCTGGCCACAAAAGATATGGATGAGTTTGTTTCTTCATCTGAACAGATATGGAGAAATTTCATCACCTCTGCAATGAATGGGTGCTGTAAGAATGAAATTTAGAAATGTAACATCACATCACTTGCTCACCAATGGATCCTCTGCAGTGAATGGGTGCCGTCAGAATGAGAGTCCAAACAGCTGATAAAAACATCACAATAATCCACATCACTCCAGTCCATCAATTTACATCTTTTAAAGTGAAAATCTCTATGTTTGTATAACACTATGAAGGTGTTTTAACTTTAAACCATTGCTTCCGGCCAAAATAAGAGTCCATAAGTCGTAATAATGCTTTCTCCAGTGAAAAAAGTCTGTCCCCTGTTGTCCTCTCACATCAAAATCCACCAACATATTTGTTTAGAACTGTTCTGAACTGTTTAGAAACTGTGCTTGATCTGTGCATATTTCTCTCCTGACTTAGACGAGATGACTTTTTCATTTTAGAAAGCAACATTATGAGTAGAGGACTCATATCTTAGCCAGAAGCATTGGGTTGAAGTTAAAAATGTCTAATGATGAATTTATTACAAACACAGAGCTTTTCGGTTCACAAGACGTTAACTGATGGGCTGTTTGAACTCCCATTCTGATGGCACCCATTCACTGCAGAGGATCCAATAATGAGTGTGATTTTTACGTAGATGAAGGTCTGATGAGTGCATGGAACAGCAGCCTTGAAATCCTGCAACTTTTAAGAAGAAAAGTAGGTGTAAGTGAGTCATCTGGAATTTGCACAACAAGGTCTGCACCTCCCACGCCATAAAATGAGAATGTCCAAGGAATAAGCATGAGTCTAAATGATTCATAATTAACTGCTTGAGACTTCAAAAGCATTGTGACGTTTTGCTTCATTTTGTATCTGACAATCGGAGAGGACGTCAGTTAAATGCAGAGCTGCAATGTTTGGAGCCTGACCCCTTAGTTACTCATAAAATGGTACGTTATCCAAAGCAAAATAAGCAACAAAAATGAAAATAGAGCAAGAGTTCTTATGTAAGTGTGCTGTGTTAAACAGCTGGCAGCAGAAGTAGGTCTGAGTGAACTGTCACAGACACTAAATGAAAGCCTTTAGATCTACTTATCACAGCTGAAATAACACACGTACGTCTGCAAGATGTCTGTTAAAGATCTTTTGATCTGGAAAGCATCTGCTGTGTACAAACGTCTGACAGACGTCTTTCAGATGTCAGTTTTACATACATTCTAAATCATAAACATCTTAAAGACATCTAATAGACGTCTATTTGACATCTAAAAGGAAACGTCATATAGACGTATTGCAGATGAGCAAACAATCTAAAAAATACATCTTGCAGATGTAAATTTAGACATCAAATAGACGTCTCTGAGATGTACGTGTGCCATCAGGGACATGATCTGATATCAGCCCTCTCTTTTCCAATGGTTTCTCTGAATTAAACACAATTTGGGACAAATTCTCACTATTAACTGTGACTTTTGCCTTAGTAAACTCTTAATTTGCTGCGTATTAATAGTTAGTAAAGTAGTTAAGTTTGACAGCCTGAGTCTGGACGGAAATAATAATACAGTGGCAATAAATAGAATATAAATATTATAAAATAGAAAATATATTGTTTAGTCCTATAGTTTCTGAGCAATTATTCACAACTGTCGGCCCACTAAACTCGCTTATTTCAGTAATTGGTTTTATGCCGACTGCCATTCTACCCACTTCTATTTATATTCTATTTAGACGTTATTTATGCTTTAACCGATAAGTTAACATGTTGTCAAATAAATAAATAAAATAAACAGAGAAGTAAATAATATATAATATTAATAAATAAATAAAACATACACGACTGTGAATTTAAAACAAACTCTTTACAAAATAAACCGAAAGTTATGTTTTCACACTGGCGAAATTCGGGGCAGCCCTCTCACGCTTCAGACATGGCGACGCAGATGGCGGTAAATTCAGGTATTTATATATTCTATATTATAAGCATTCTTCATATTTTTCTACAGGATAGAGTACTGACTAATGCACTAGCCATTTAAACTAATGTAATTCAACAGATTTAAAGTACAAATACTTAGTCAGCTCTCCACGTTACCTTCATTAGTAAATATGCTTAAAGTGTGTAGCTAAATGCGTTGCACTATATTCATTATTATCTGTCCACAACATTACTATTATTAATATTATTATTATTATTATAGGAAATGTTGCGGTAAGACCATCATCTCTGTGTGACCAGACAAATGAGTTTATTTGAAACACTGTCTTTTAAAACTAACGTATGAAGACAATCTTTACTTGTAAATAAGATTAATAAATGGTCAAGATAATGTCTCATTTAAGTTGTGGTGGTTTTATTATATAGTAACATAAATATAAGTCTTTTTTGCGGCATGGCATCTGTTTTGTATTCTTTTTCACTTCCAGTCACCAGTGGACTGTCTATTGTAATTATTGATTGTCAGTCAATGTTGATATCAGTGTTTCATGTGTCTTTTGACAGCCTCCTGTGTTAGTGATCGTGCAATAATAATCAATCTCTACTTTTAAGTCAGATCAACACTAAATCAACACAAATTAAACAGGAATTACCAATTCAGATAATACACTATGTATCCTTAAAACAGCCCACCACACCACTTTCCCATTGATAATGTGTATACAGAAATAATAGTTTTTTATTTTATTTTATGTGACGTATTATGAATCTATTTGCAGGAGCCAGTCTGTGGGGCCCGCTGAAGGAGCTCTGGGAAGCCGTGGAGGGGGCCATATGGAGACGACACCCAGAGAGTGTTCATCTTTTAGATCTGCAGTTGAAGAAACACAAACCCTCCTTCCTCACCCTCTTTAAAAACACAGTAGGTTTTACTTTCTATAGATTCAAAACATTACATGTGGAAAACTGTAATTGTACTGTAATTAAGTTTGGTGAATTAAGGTTTAGAGCTTCAAAATGCATTCTTTGTTGTAAAATACAGTGTTTTTTTTTTTTTTTAACAGATGAAGAGTGCAGAACAGAGAGAGAAGGTTCGGAAAGCCAGCACGGAAGGCATTGCTATTCAGGGCCAGCAGGGAGTACGACTTCTTCCTGAACAGCTCATCTCAGAAGCCTTCATCCTTAGTGACCTCTTTGACCTGGGAGAACTAGCTGCCCTTGAACTGCTGTTGGCAGGTACACACAATGGACATACACATTCAGTACTGCTGAAATGCACATTGCTCATATTGTATCATTGCAGTGAATAATGTGATCTTCATGTGTATTTTAGGAGAGCACCAGCAGCCTCACTTCCCTGGCCTGACTCGAGGCCTGGTAGCTGTGCTCCTTTACTGGGATGGCAAACGCTGTGTGGCAAACTCCCTCCGCTCGCTCATCCAGTCTAGACATGGGAAGACTTTCACGCTTGACTTGAGGTTTGTTGCTTTTCCTTCATGCAGCAAGATCTAACTCATTCTCCCATGCTTCTCCCATACTTCCTTTTTAGGAAAAATTTTATCCAAGAGGTTGACAGGTTATTGATTGCACACTTCAGCAACTCCCAGGATAATGGAAATTTGGGATTTTGAACCTGCAAGCTATTTTACAAACCACATGAAATCAAATCCTCTGTAGTCCCGTTATCCAGTTGTTAGCGACCACCTTTTTCAAAACATGTAAAAGGTTAAAATGTCATAGAATAACATGTAGAAATAGCTTGAGTTTGTGTTAACCACAGACCTTCTTTCAGGCGTTTAACCAAAAACCTATTTTAAAAACTTTGTTAACTTCAGGGTGGTGGAACTTGTTTCTGCACTGTATGCACATGTGAATTTAAAAAATGGATGAGTTCTGTTATATGCCCTTTCCCAACACACTCTTTCAATAGAATTTAAGTCCAAACAGGAAAGAAGTTTAAATTTGTCAAACCATTTCATATACCAGTTCTGCCAGATAGCTTGTAGCACCGCACAGTGTTCATTACAAAAAACAAAAACGGCTGCAACAGAAAAAAAAAAAAAAAACACTTTCATTTGTGTTTTTATCTTTTTTATTGTAATTCTTTGGTATTGTCATGTTTTCTTCGCGTGTAGTCCTGAATTGGTGAATCTCACTACACGGTTCACAGATGAGCTGATGGCTCAGGGTTTGACCAAACAAATCCTGAACTTGATCTCAGATATCAGTGTGACCCGTGAGTTTGAGAGGCTTCAGAAAGAGCGGGGCCTTGGCAGTGAGAAACACAAAAAAGAGGTAAAGCATCCTGTGCAAATTGATGATAATTACATATGCAAATTATGTACATTGTCAGTGTATAATAACAATTATTCATATGGTGCAGGTATCTGACCTCATCAAAGAGTGCAGACAGTCACTGGCAGAGTGTTTGTTTGCATGGACATGCCAGTCGCCTCTAAGCAAAGAGGACACCCTGACCCTCATCGGTCACTTGGAGACTGTGACAGCCGAAGCTGATGGCTCATTGGATAGCGTTAACCTTGCTTTAGTCATGGCGTTGCTTTATTGCCTGGATGTTAGTTTTCTGGAGCAAGGAACAGAGGATAGAGAAGGTATTCATGCTTTGTTGCAACCATCTTTGGTAGCTATAAATGCTATATTATTATCCACGCTCGTATGTTTAATAGAAAACATAGGTTGTTTATTTCCTAGTAGATTTGGAAATGTTATGTTTTCACAAACACATTTTTTGTGTGTTCATTAGACTTGCTCCAGGCCTTGCCTCTGCTGACGGAGAAGCAGTATGTGGCAGCAGTGCACAGTCGGCTGGTGGAGGGTCGGGGCTGGAAGCTTCCAGGACTGCAGGCAGTGGTGCAGCTGGCCTGGGCTCTGTCTCTGAGGGCCGTGTCGCAGCTTCCACAGGGCGCAGGTATCAACAAGCCTTTCATAGCTCAGGCTATTGTTAATTTCAAAATCAATTTTACTTTAGCTCTCATGATCTCTCATCATATATCATAAGTACTGTCTTTGCATAATCACTGTATACTATATATACAATAGTTTGATAGTAGATGCAAAATAGCAGCTAACATTTGAAAATGCATGAAAACATTTGAAAATGTGTAAAACGTCGCTTTATGACTTTATAGGTTAATATACTCTTTCCCAATTTTTTCATTTTCTTTTCAGCTCTAGTGGAGTTCACTGAGGCAGATGAGGCTCTGGTGGACCAGGCGCTGTTGGGAGGTGTCTTCCTCTTCCTGACAGAGGGCATCCTAGGAAGCGATGGCTTCAGCCAAGAAGAATTCTACACCCGCCGACTGCATTCCCTCATTACTGACTTCCTGGCTTTCATGCCAATGAAGGTGCGAGGAGAAATGCTTTTTTTTTTTTTTTCAGGATTCTTTGATAAATAGAAAGTTCAAAAGAACAGCATTTATTTGAAATGGAAATCTTTTGTAACATTATAAATGATTTACTCTCACTTTTGATTGATTCAATACATCCTTATTTCTCTTTAAAAAAATTATACTAATGCTAATGAGTGTGTATGAAGATAAGTTAAGTGAAGAGTGTTATTGGCAGGTGAAGCAGTTGCGTAACCGTGCTGATGAAGATGCTCGACTGATCCACATGGCTCTGCAGATGGGCAGCGAGCCGCCATCATCTCTACGCAAGGACCTGGACCACCTCATGATACTTGTGAGCTTCCCTTTACATTTATCACGTACTACAAACATTATGAATTCTTCATCATTGCATATCTCTTTAAAGCCAGAAAATGACTTGCATCTTCACATATTGCTCCTAAAATTTAATTCATTTTATTTTAATAGATAATAGCATTGTCACTCAACAGCACTTTGAACTATTGTAATTAAGAATTGTAATTAACTATTGCTGAAGAATGGTGTGCGTTTTTTTTTTTTTTTTTTTTTCAGATTGGAGAGTTTTACAGTAAAGATCCATTTGAACTTGAGTTGGCCCTGGAGTTCTGGTGTCCATCAGAGTCTCTTCAGCACACTTCCCTCACCGGATCTTTTCTTGGAGTACCTCTCCAAAGACCCCCTCACAAACAGGTGTGAGAAGAAACCTCATTCTTTCTAAACGTTACTAAAAATTTATTTTTATAAACAAAAAAGTGCTCATCCTACAATATACACTTCCTAAATATATTTGAGGGTAATGTGAAATAGTAGTTAACTATGTGGGTTGGTAAATGATGCATCACCACTGCTTTGAATAAAACGTCAAATTCCAGTATATATTTGTGTATGTTACCTCAGGTGGTTCTCTCCAAGTTTGTGCGTCAGATGGGTGATCTGCTCCCTGCTACTCTCTACATCCCTTACTTGCGGATGTTGAAAGGACTTGCTAATGGTCCTCAGTGTTCCCACTACTGCTTTAGTTTGCTTAAAACCAACGGAGCTCCCCACGGTAACTGCACCCTCAGTTCTTAAAAGAGAATAGTGTGATATGAGTGTTGTGGTAAAAGTCGTATGCACTACCATATAGGTTTGTATATATGTCTGTTTCAGGTGAGAACCGGCAGGCTGGAGTGTCAGGCAGTCTTGTGTCATGGGAGCACTTTTTCCACTCTCTCATGCTCTACCATGAGAACCTGCGACGAGATGTGCCCAGTGCTGACAGCACGCAGTACCGCCATCCTCCCATCAGAGACATCACACAGAGAGAGCTGGAAGGCCTCTCTGCGTTCCTTCAGCTGCTTACCACTATCATCACCTGGGTATAGCACACATACATCACAATATAACGACTAATTAATTAAGCAATTTCTAAATGGAAATGTGTAGAATAAGTCTTTTTAGCAAGTTTATATAAATCACATTGAACTGTATTATATATCGATATTATATTGGCTGTCAGCCACCCTATTTTCTAGATATTGTAATGATGATTGAAAATTACTAAACATTATTTGTAGCATACCTCTCTTCCTGAAAGTGTCACTGTATGAAACGTAGTCTATGAGAATAAAAAAAAACAAAAAAAAAACCTTGAAATTGAAATATTCTAAAATGAATCAACATTGAATCAAATTGAATATGAATCAGAACTTGTGAATCAGAATCAAATTAGGAAAATCATCACATCATCAAGCAGATGAAATTGCTCTTGGTATATCCGTGTTCAAACATGTCCTTATATTTTTCAGAGTGAGACTGCACGTCTGGCTCTTTGTGAACACCCTCAGTGGACGCCTGTGGTGGTGATGCTGGGATTGCTGCAGTGCAGTGTTCAGCCCGTGCTGAAAGCTCAGATCTTGGAAGTTCTTGCTGCCTTTGGCAAGTCTCCCGAGATCGCTGCCTCCCTCTGGCAATCACTGGAGTACACACAGGTTGAACAAAACTCCATCCTGTAATGCCAAATTGACCTACAGTATAAGAATAAATGTTTAAATTTAATTATGTGTACTAACTTCGATAGAAAAAGTGTTGATTTCCCACTTTAGTGCCTTTTTCAATCGAGTTGACTTATTATGAAATTGATCATTGTTGTATTTTTCCCTCTCAGATCTTGCAGACAGTAAAAGCCCCTGTACAGAGAAAGGCTGCTGGGATTGAGGTTAATTGTGTTTCTTGTTGCATATACTGGCTGCATGATTTAGGGCGAAAAAGTGTGCTTATTTGTAGGGTTTCACAATTTGCCCCCAAATTTTATGATTATGTATCAACATCACTATATAATGATGGTAATAATAGTAATGATTATTATTGTTGCTAAATATATTTAAGAAAAAATAATAATAATTTTATTTTGTAGTACAATTACAGTGCTGTTAAATTGCAATACTAATATTTATAAGTGTTTTAATTTCTTCATTTTAAATGTTAAACCATGAAGCTTTTATTTTGGCAGAAAACCACAGGGAGCCCATAAAGCTTCTTTTTTGTTTAGAACAGCCAACACTTCTCATTACAAGTTTGGAAAGATGGTTGATATTTGCATATCAGCGCATATATATTCATTTAATTAATTTATAGCATTTGTGATTTGATAATTGCACTAAGCCCTATTGCAATTTTGGTTTTATTTGATGAATTGTGCAGCCCTACAGAGAGTGTGTGTGTGTATATATATATATATATATATATATATATATATATATATACACAGCATATATGCTTTTAATTTGGCACTGATTGAATTTTCAGGTGGAGCTGAACGAGATTGAATCAAGTTGTGAGGAGTATCCTCTCACAAGGGCCTTTTGTCATCTGATCAGTACTCTGGTAGAGAGTGCACTTCCAGTGAATCTTGGAGCAGGACTGCGTGCACCAGGCTTTCAGCCTTATCTTGACTTCCTGCGTGACTCTGTGTTTCTGGCCTTCCCCACACGTGCCTACCGGCGGCCAGCAGAAAAGGTTGGCTGCAGCCTGCTAGACTTAAACATGCCTTATCTCAGTCTCGCCTCAATTTATGGTTATGTGTCTTTATTGATTATTTTTATTCAACTCTCTATAGTGGGAGGTAGCTGAAGCAGTGCTAGAGGTGTTTCACAAACTTCTGAGAGAATATGAGCCGCAACCAGCGGACTTCCTGCAAGAAATGGTGGAACTTCAGGGAGAGCAAGTGCCAGCCCATAAGCCCCCGGGACACAGCCTGATGTTCCACCTGCTGAATGACTCTCCCACACTCTCTCTCTGCCTCAGCCTGCTGGAGGAGGGTGCTCGCCATCTAGACACCTATGCCCCCTTTCCTGGTTAGTATGAGAGGCCTGCTCTGTATTTTTCATATCCTGTTATATTTGTTAGTAAAACAACTCTCATTAAAATTAATTACATGATTATATAATGCTTAACAGATGAGTTATTAGGAATATATTAAAAATGTGGCTAATACCGATAAGCTGATAATTCTATGCTATTTTGAGTAATAGGGTGAAGGCAAAACACTCTAAAAATAAAATCACAACATTATAATGTATATTATGAAAAATGGATTTTCATTTTAAGATTAAATATAGGATATATTTTAAGGTTTAATATGATATATTTTATGATATATATATCCAATACTGACCATTACCATATAACCAGGGATTGAAATTAACTTTTTCACTCACCAGCCAATTTGACTACTAAATTTTTAAGTTACTGGCCATTCATAACTTCTACTAGCCAAAAAAAAACTAAAACTAAAAAAGAACAAAAATAAACCCACAGCTTGAGGCTGTCTACACTGGATGTGACAAAGCAACTGTTGCAAATCATTTTGTGTCAGTACTAGGGGTGTGCGATATTGACAAAAAATAATATCTCAATATTTTCTGGGATTTTATCGATAAAGATAATTAGATATTTTTCTGTGTGTAACTGTGCTGATATCTTAAGGACTACCGTGGACAGCTGACTCCTAAAGTTTTTGATATTCTTCATATTCGGTGTGGTGGTCAGTTCACAGGAGTTATAGAAATTAATCTTTTCCAATACGTTTAGACTGATTTTTACCTTTTATGGGCATTTTTACCTTTATAAATCCATTTTTTCTAAAAGTGTGCATCACCTTTTGAGTCAAATTCTTACATTTAATCAGGCAATTATAATAATACTACATTTCGGCTGTTACTAAACAAATGAAATCAGAATCAATAAAATTCATCTGTATTTACACATGTTAATGCAGCTTAGAGGGACATGGAATGCTTTAACCTGCAGTTACAAATGCATAAATAATGTTTTGATATTTTAAACATGAAATGTTGAATACTGATATTTGAAATTATTTTAAAAATGAAAAGATACTTTAAATGTGAAATTAAAGCCGCCAGTAGGTGGCAGCAAGTCACTGTTAAGTGAGTCATTGCGATTGAACCGAATCATTTAAACGGTTGATTCATTCAGGAACGAAACAGCGCTGTGTTTGGAATGTTTTTTTGTTGGCGAAATAATGCAAAAACGTAAGTCTCTTGATATTAACTTATTGTTTATTGAACTGTTGTATAAAATAAATATCACATTTGTAACCATGCTGATTTTTAAAGAAAAAACGGCACTCTTCGTGTGATATTAACTATATGAATTGATATAAATATATACATTTTCTAAGCTCCTTATCTTGAATTATGTGATCATTCTTAATGCATATTAATAGACTGAATCATGCAGTTGGTCTAATCAGACTTCATCACGTCGCGTATGCATGCACTCTGTAAGTTAGGTGTGTTTTGTTTGGTTTTTGCAATATACTCGATAATGTCATAATGTCTCACGAGTTCAGTATTTGCGCTAAACCTGCGCAGATTTGGCTTGCATGAACTTCCCCAAGAAATTAATGAGTGAACATAACTTACGAAAAGTAACATGCCAAATTGGCTAGTGATTTGACCGGTGTTACCCGCCACAGACATTTGGCAGGTTGGCGGGTGTTAATTTCAAACCCTGCATATAACCATTATGAAACTATTGTGTGTCCCTATTTATTATATGAAAACAAACTACCGTTCACAATCTCGAGGTCATTAAGATTTAAAAAAAGAAAAGAAAAAGAAATTCACACTTTTATTACTCAAGGGCATTGAATTGCACTTTTTTTTTGAAAAGTGACAGTAAAGACAATTAAAATGTTACAAAAAAAATCTATTTCAAATATATGCTGTTCTTTTGAACTTTCTATTCATCAAAGAAGCCTAAAAATGTATCACAAAAGTTATTTTGTAAATTAATTAGCTGTTTTAATATTTATAATAGTAAAAAATGTTTCTTGAGCAGCAAATCAGCATATCAGAATGATTTCTGAAGGATCATGTGACACCGAATACTAGAGTAATGGTTGTTGTAAATGTAGCTTTGCATCACAGGAATAAAATACATTTTAAAATATATTAAAATGGAAAACAGTTATTTTAATTTGTAATACTATTTCACAATATTATTGTTTTTACTGTATAGTTAAAAAAATAAATGCAGGCTTGGTAAGCATAAGAGATGTTAAAAACATTAAACTTTTGAATGGTTGTGTATGGAAGTTAATGTAATTAATGAAAGCTGTTAAAATACTATTGATTTCTGTTTTCGGGCATTGCAATTCAATAAATATTTTTGCAATTTTGACAGTAAATGATACATTTCTGGATATGGATCAGTTTGTGTATATTTGTTTATGACATTATGCTGGTGCTGCTGTTGTAGGTAAGAAGCAGTTGGAGTCCGCAGCGCTGCACTGTCTGTGTTTGTTGGAGCTGGCTCTACAGAAGGAGGTGACATTTATGGATCTGCTGAGAGAAGGTCAGACATCGCTACTTGTCTCTCCTGTGGAACAGCTCCTGCAGGGTGTCAGTGCTCAGAGCAGACGGGCTGATCACATCACTAACATTGCCAGGTCTGCTTCCTCCATTTACTTACATATCTGCCATAAATTGTTCCCAGCAAAATCATTTTTCCCCAAATCATGTCAGAAATGCTTTAGGGTTTGTCTAATTCAGCAATACATGGGTTGATTTTACTTTTTTGGCCTTCACAGGTATCTGTACCACAGCAGCTCGAACCCTGATGCTGCTTTCCAGAGTGCCAAGATTCTGCGCCGAATCGCACGCTACCCAAACATCCAGGCCAGACTGGTTGGAGACTTTACACATGATCAGGTACAAGACCTGTTGTTTATAGGTGATAAAATGAATTAGAATTGCATTAAATATGACAGAACTGTTTTGTAATGAGCAGGCGGTGAGTGAGAAGTTGATGGCTGGTTTTGTGGAGTGCCTGGACACTGAGGAAGCTCAGGAGGGAGTGCCCACAGATGGTGAGTCCTTAACCTGAAAATGGCCAAATATCATCTATGAATGGTTAAAAAGCAGCATTTTTTCTTGGTCCAGACTCAGACCCTGAGAAACAGGTGGCCAGAATTCGTCATGAAACTAAGATTCACATCCTGAACCTTCTGATCACCTCTCTGGAGCTAAAGGGCCCCAATCTGGGCTTGTATCTGCTGGGCTATGAAGTAAAGAAGCCAGTTTCCTCTACTAACCTGCAGGACCCAGGTAAGATCTCAGCTTGACTCAAATCAAATTTAGGACTCTTATGTGTACCGTTCTATGCCTGAAAGGTTGGTCTTGTGACTATGTCAATAAGGTGTTCTTGGCTGTCCACGGAGCTGCCTGCATGCGATCCTCAGTCTGCTCCAGAGGGGCAGCGAGTGGCGCTCTGGACCTGTGCTCACCAAACAGGCTCCTCAACTAGCTGAACTCTGCTACCAGGTACACACAGTTTAACTGATTTAC
Organism: Spinibarbus caldwelli; assembly: GCA_039654775.1. NCBI lineage: Eukaryota > Metazoa > Chordata > Actinopteri > Cypriniformes > Cyprinidae > Spinibarbus > Spinibarbus caldwelli. Next base: position 7,736,649 of record CM077239.1, on the reverse strand, counting down.
ATTTAGACATTGTGTTGCCCTTTATGTCATGTTGAAGTATGTATTTTGTGTGTGTTTGTCCCAGGTGATCTATCAGCTGTGTGCATGTCCTGACACTTCTGGGCCCACCATGCGATACCTCAGGACTAGTCAAGACTTCCTGTTCTCTCATTTGCAGCACCTGCCTTTCATTATACCAGGTATGCTGCCTGTCTGCACTCTTTGTTTTGAGTTTGACGGACTAGTGTGTCCATAAAATCTAATGGGAGATGTTTCTTGAGCAGCAAATCAGCATATTAGAATGTTTTCTGAAGGATCATATGACACTGAAGACTGGAGTGATGGCTGCTGAAAATTCAGTTTTGCCATCACAGGAAATTTTTTTTTTTAAAAAATACATTAAAGTAAAAAACACATTTTAAATTGTATTAATATTTCACAATGTTACTGTTTTTGTACTGTATTTTTGACCAAATAAGTGCAGCCTTGGTGAACATAGGACACCTCGGCAAAAAACACAAAAAAAAAAAATCCAAACTTTTGAATGTTAGTGTAATATCCATTTCAAACATGTTATTTGATATTATTATTGATAAAACAGCCACTCAGATTATGGGTTTAGCCACCCAGACACCTTTTACATATTATCTTTCATATAAGAAGGATAGCATGAAAATTGGGTTTCGGTAACTGTTAATCCCTCTGATTCCATCTTTATGTCCCACAGAGAATGAGATCGCTGCTCTGTCTCAGATGTCCTGGCTGATGAAGACTGCAGCCATTGAGCTCAGAGTGACCTCACTGAACCGTCAGCGCTCTCACACACAGAGACTGCTTAACCTCCTCCTCGATGACCAGCCACACAGATTACATGCAGGTAATACACACACCTAGAGTTCCTCATGATGACCAGCCAGCCACATTGAAGTAAACGCAATCATTGCATCTGTCTTGTAGCAGATGGAGAGACAGGCATGGAGGAGGACAGTAGATCAGTCAGTGGTTTCCTGCATTTTGGCACCGTCTCCAAAGGTAAGAGAAAGCATTGTTACGTCGCAGTTCGTTTTTACCCTTTAGAAAGGAAGGAGCCATCTGAATTTGAGTACAAATAGTTAATCATCCGTTGCTCTTTCAGTACGCAGGAGGCTGCTAATTGTTTTGGATGCCATAGACTTCAGTCAAGAGGCCCCAGAGCTTCTGCAGCTGGATTTTTTTGAGCGTGCTCAGATTGAACAGGTCATCACCAACTGTGAACACGTCAATGAGCAGGGACACACAGTCTGCAACGTCAAGGTACATGGATGGCTAACTGACCTCCTGGACCTTATACTGTTATTTATTTATTATAAGAATATACAATTAATATTTTCATTGATTCGTCATGTTTTCAGTTGCTCCATCGAGTTTTAGTTGCAGAGATCAATGCACTGCAGGGCATGGCAGCCATTGGGCAAAGACCACTGCTGTTGGAGGTGAGTGTGTCTCTGATATTTACAGGCAAGCATTACAAATTTTGGTCACACTTTATTTTAAGGTCCAATTCTCACTATTAACAAACCATTAAATATGACTTTTGCCTCAAACTACTGCTAATTTGCTGCTTATTAAAGGGGTCATATGACGTTGCTAAAAAGAACATTATTTTGTGTATTTGGTGTAATGCAATGTTTACGTGGTTTAAGGTTCAAAAAATACATTATTTTCCACATACTGTACATTATTGTTGCTCCTCTATGCCCCGCCTTTCTGAAATGCGCCGATTTTTACAAAGCTCATCGTTCTGAGAAGCGAGGCGTGCTCTGATTGGCCAGCTATCCAGTGCGTTGTGATTGGCCGAATTCCTCAAGCGTGAGACGGAAATGTTACGCCCCCTTACCGTATTGTGATGTGTCCCGGCGTGACGACACAAAAACAATAAAACCCATTTCAAACGAGGCATTTGTTGCATCCAGTGGGGACATAATTACGGATTATAATGACTTATACTGTCTTTTTACACATCGCGTTGCATCACGCCACGTAAACATTACCATGTCTGCATTTGTGATCCGAGAAACGACAAACAACAAGCACTACTCTACACAGCTCAAAACTCGCGTTTGAATAGTCAGTGGCAAATTCTTTAAATATGAAAACATACTTACAGGCTGTGAGTCAGAAGCGCCAGACTGTCCTTGCAAAGTTGGAATTGCCCCACTTTATAGAAACAGCCTTTGAGCAGCTGGCAGGATACTCCCAGGTTCAGGAAATAGTCCTCCATAAAATGCGATGCACACACTAATATTTGGGTTGAACTGTTCTGGTAAATACACTTATTTCTAGTTGTCTCCTCTTTTGGAAGCCCAAACAAAGTAGTTTAGCTTTCACAATGAAACACAGCGTCTCCAGGACATGGCGCTGGCGGCAGCAACAACACTACAGCGAGAATAAAAGTCCCGCCCTTTTTCTTTGCGTATATGTTTGGGTGGTGTTTTGCAAATCTCTCCACACCGTGACGTAGACGTGGGGGAGTGTTTGAATGAGCCGTTTTAGGGGGGCGTGGTCGAGTCTTAACTTTTGTAAAGAATATCTCTTTGGTTTTGAGACTTTAGTCTTTGCAACTTCAGGGATCTTATCTATGCACAAACAGCTTGTAACACTCCAAAGAGAAAGGAAAACTTGAAATCGCATCATATGGTATTGGGTAGGATTAGGGATGTAGAATATGGTCATGCAGAATACGTGCTTTATAAGTACTAATAATAAGCCAGTATGTTAATAATAGGCCTACTAATAAGCAACAAGTTAATAGTGAGAATTGGTCCCTATACTAATGTGTTACCCAAATTTTTTTCATGATGCGGATTGTTTTGATTGTGGAGATGTATATATATATATATATATATATATATATATATATATATATATATATATATGATATATATGATATATATTTTTTTTCATTGTCTCTGTCGGTATCAGGAGGTGAACTCAATCCTGCAGCAGGTGGTAGAGAGGAACCGCGTGCGGCGTAGTCTCAGTGCCAAGCGTCACGCTCTGCAGAGCTGGAGGAGTCTGGTGGAGACCATCCTCACAGCCTGTCCTTCAGAACTCATCCCAGCTGACCAGCGCCAGCTGATCATCAGAGACCTACTCCTGGATCTGCACGACAAGGTAGGAAAACCAATGGGGAGGAAGATGCTTTTATTTAACGTATAAATAAATGAGGAACAGCAGTTTGATTTACTTACTTCTCTCTTTCCTCTAGGTTTTATCAGAAGATGCTGCTGGCGAATTGATGCCAATTGTAGCCGGGGCAGTTTTCACATTAACTGCACAACTCAGCCAATCAGTGCTGTCTGAGCAGCAGGGGGCGGGGCCAGAGGGCGGATCTGGATCAGGATTTGCTTCAATCGCTAACTCCGCCCTCCACCTCATCCTGAGGAAGCTACTGGATTTTATCTTGTGTACAGGTTAGAAGGGTTGCATTTTCAAGGTTGACTAATCAGCTAACCTGGGTAAATTAGAGGTGAAATGGTTAAACTTCTTGTTTTACTCCCTGGTATTTGTTTACATCAAGGTGGAGGATTCCAGCGTCTACGGGCTCACCTTTATGGTGCTCTGCTCTACTTCCTGCAAATTGCCCAGAAACCTGAGGAGCCAGAGACAATGCAGACAGGTATATAACCTGCAAAATGTATAGTAATACTTCTTCAAATTTGAGTGCATACAATATTATCTTGTAATGTAAAAATGTACATGTAATATGTAATTTACAACAATTTTAATTTATATTAGCATATATATATTAGAATCTTGATTTTATATGGCTAATTTTTAATATATTATTAAAGTGCCCCTATTATGGATTTTTGAAAATTAACTTTCATGCAGTGTGTAACACAGCTCTAAGTGAAGATGAAAACATCCTGGAAAGTTTTAAATCTGAAAGTGCACTGTGTATAAAGTTATTGTCTCTCAAAAGAAAGAGTCGACTCCGAATCATTGAAACGAGTCGTTTTTAAAACGAATCCCAAGTCCTTTCATTTTAACGTCAAAATGAAACATTAGCATATTACCCGCTCACCTGGCAGACCTGGGAAAACTTGGATTTTCGCGTTGGTCTGAATGAAAATGCAAATTCATTCTTTGCCACTAGGTGCCGCTTTTGGAGCGTTAAAAGCTCACAAACACTGCTTTAAATGAAATCGACCAATCAAAGGAGGGGTTTGGAAAAATGAATCATTAAACGAATCGTTTGGGAGTCTGAACAAATAAGGTAAAAATAAATGCATATTATAAGAAAATGAAAGTGTTTTTTTGACCTTGCATGCATCAACCTGTTGTTGGGGACTCCCAAAACAAAATATGAACCTTTCATTACCCATAATAGAGGCACTTTAAAATAAACTGTATATTATTTATATATAATTTATAAAATTATATTTATTATTTTTTAAAATATTTTTTTTATATTATTTATTTATATTGTGTAATATATAATGTGCAGATATACAGTATATACTATAGCTATGCAAATATTTTAATGAATTTATAATATTGTAATGTAATAAAATTATATAATTAAAAATTATAATTAAATTACATAGAATTAATTATATGTAATAAATAAATAAATTAATTGAATTCAATTAAATAATAAAATACTGAATTTGCAGGTACCTCCATGTGGGAGCGTTTGACTGCCCCTGAAGATTGTTTCTCCAAGCTGCAGAGAGAGAACCTGACCATCATCGAGAGCTATGGCACTGCGCTCATGGAGGTGGTGTGTAGAGACGCTTGTGACGGCCATGAGATTGGCAGGGTAAGAGGAAACAAGTCAACATCATCTTACTGAGTTATTGAGAAATGAGACATTATGACAATAAGACGTTCGAGTTGAGTCAAGGCCATCGTCTTTTTTCCAGATGCTGGCTCTGGCCGTGTTGGACAGGGTGTTGTCTATAGACAGACAGTGCCAGTGGCTGGTCTACCTGTGTAACAGCGGGTACCTGCGTGTGCTGGTTGAAAGCTTGAGACAGGACGATGCGGCCCTGCAAACTCTGCTCACACCTCAGCCTCCACTGCTCAAACCACTATACATCTATGCGTCCAAAATGGCACTGCTGACCCGTGTGGCTAAGACAGCACAGGGTGCGATGGAGCTCCTGCGCTGTGGGCTGGTTGGTCAGCTGGTGGAGTGTCAGGTGTTTCACATGCTCCCTCAAAATGATGCGCTCAGGTCTGTACTCTATAATCTAGAGACTAAGATGACATGACAGTGAAAGACATTTGTTCATCTATACTTACTCTGTTTCTCTCTTCCAGAGTGTTTGGGCAGAGAGATCCATCAGGGTTTATTCCTAGTCCTCTAGAGCGATACAGACAGATCCTGCTGCCTACTCTCAGACTGATGCAGGTCATCTTGACCTCCACCACCACGCAGCACCAGCAGGGGGCAGCACAGGTACAAACATCCATGGAATGTATCCTTTGAAACAGGCTGATCCAAACTAAAAGATGCATGTAATAAACGAGTTTAGCTAGCTATGAGCAAAGTACATACTTGTATGTAGTACTGCGTTTTATTGCATACTTAAGATTATTTAATGTTTTTGAAAGAAGTCTCTTGTGTTCATCAAGGCTGCATTTATTTGATCAAAAAACAAACATTACTACAATTAAAATAATTTTCTATTTGAATATATTTTAAAGTCTCAATTTTTTCTGTGATGGCAAAACATCTTTCTGGCTTATGAACTTCTTAAAACATTTTTTCAAATCTTTAAAAATGTAAAAAATAAAAAATCATTAACATTAAATATTAACAAATAAGACAAAATAAAATAAAAAAAAGTTTTAATTAAAAAAAAATCAACTAAAACTAAATTAATACTTCCAATGCATCTGAAATTTATATTTAAATTTTTATATATATTTAATATTTTTAAATATATTTAATATATATATTTAATATTTTATATATATTAAATTTATATACTTTATTATATTATATTTTATTACTTTTGTCTAGATAAAAAAAATGCAATAAATAGATTTGTTTTAGACATAAATGTACAGTTAATGTGAAGTAATCTGTATGTGTTGATTTGTAGGTGCTGCAGTGGCTCATCGTTCACTCTGATGTCATTCAGTCCATCCTGCATGGTCAGGATATGAGTATGGGCGCTCTACAGGAGCTCTCTCTCCTCACTGCCATCATCAGCAAGACCGCACTGCCAGGTACAGACAGACCACAGCTGCTCAAATGCTCTGTACACTCATACACTGATGACTAATCTCAATTTTTTATGCTTCAGGAGCTCTTGAGATGGGACAGGAAATCAACAGTGCTGCCCTTATGGAGTTACAGGGACACATTGGCAGATTCCAGGTAAAATATAGAAAAAAGTCTTCAAAAGCATATTTTTAAAAATAAGGAAAGAATGGTTAGGTTAGGTGACTAAATGGTTAAATGCAAGACATCAGACTAATCACAGTTAATTCTGATGACATCAGTATGGACAATTGCAGTATAAAAGCTGAAAATTTTGTAAGTGTAAGTTAATGAAGTTTATAAAATGAGTGATGTTTCTTCATTCTCCCTCCTTCAGCGTCAGTCGTTGTCTCTGCTGGTGCGGCTGGTGGGAACCGATCGCGCTCGCTACCTGAAGCAGATCGAGGAGACTGTCTCACTAGGCGACCTTGCAGAAAAGAGAGAGGAAATGGAGGTTGCCATGCAACAGGTCTTTATCTTTAGCTGGAAAACACTACACCACCATAATAAAAAATGTTCAGCTATTTTCAAAGACATCATTTTTCATTTTCAGTAACACTTTACAATAAGGGTCCAATAGTTAATGTTAGTTAATGAATAAACAATGAACAATACGTTTATTACAGTATTTATTAATCTTTGTTAATGGTAGTTAATGAAAATAAGAGTTAGTAAATGTTAATTCACAGTGCATTAACTAATGTTAACAAGCACAACTTTTGATTTTAAATAATGCATTAATAAATGTTGAAATTAACTTTTACTGAGATAAATAAATGCTGTACAAGTATTGCATGTTCTTAGTTCGTTAACTAAAGTAGTTAACTAATGAACCTTATTGTAAAGGGTTACCTCATTTTCTTTTAGTGTTGCTTGAAATACTGAATTAATTAAAACTAAAACTGAAATAAAAATGAATAAGAACTGTATAGGCATATTTAAAAAAAACAACAACAACAAAAAAACAAACTAAAACTGACAAAAACATACTTTTTTTCCTAAATTCATACTGAATTTTACCTGGGTGAATTACAATGAAAATGTATATGAATATAAAAAATTATATGTGGATATAAATATAAAATAAAAACCAATGAAAAAAACGAATAAAACTATAATAATATATCAATAATGATAAAATAACACTGTTCTAAAATAAGCTAAAATTATTAAACATATTTGATCCCTGACAACTGGATGGAAAAAGAGTCTAAGTCTGTGCCCATCATACACTGATTTTCTGTAAGTCTGTCAAGCCTCACAGCGCAAAATCTGCAGACGATCGGCAATGATTTTTGACAACTACTGTCAACTCCACTAGACTGCAGATCAGGGCACAAATCTGGGCAAAAAGTAGTAGTTTAGTGACTTTATTTTAAGTCTAATTTTCGCTATTAACAAACCATTAACTATGACTTTTGCCTCAATAAACTCCTAATTTGCTGCTTACTAATAGTATGGTAGTTGTTAAGTTTAGGTTTTGGTTAGGGGATGTAGAATATGGTCATGCAGAATAAATGCTTTGTAAGTACTAATAAACAGCCAATATGTAAATAATAGGCATGCTAATAAGCAACTAGTTAATAGTGAGAATTGATCACTATACTAAAGTGTTACCAGTAGTTTATTTCAGCCTTGTTTCACAGATATGTATCATGTGATTTCTCAGATTTGTGCCAGTATTATGGAGTACTGCCAGACGCTACTGCTGCAGAGCTCAGCTGAAGCCCAGTTCACTGTGTGTCTGTTCAGCCCATCAGCAAGTGAACCAGCAGGTCAGTCTTTGTGACTGTGTTGAGAAAACACTGTCTGGTTTCTGTAACCTAACTCTGCATGTCATCACGTTGTATCAGATGTGTCCGTTCCCTCGGCGCGGGTGCCCAGTCTGGGATTGGTTCTGCTCCTGCTGAAGAACAGCGCCACTGACTTCTTCCGATATCACGACAGCCACAGACAGAGCCTGAACAAGCTGGAGCGAGTGGAGCAGCTTCCCCCTGAGGAACTGAAGGAGGTATATTTGTGATGCTGCAGGAGTAGTGCCTAAAATCTGCTTGTTTGTTTCAAAGATTCAGATTTAGGATGTTTAATGCATCTTTTTTATGTGAAAAGCTGTGCCAGGGTCTGGTGTCTGGTTCTGGTGGAGTGGAAAAGATCCCATCAGTGCAGAGAAACGTCCTTGCCAAGCGCCGACTCGTCCAGCTGGTCAACAACCAAGCCAAGCTTCTTGCCCTCTGCTCCTGTATCCTAACACACAAAGATTGCTTGAGAAATCAAGAGATGGTCCAGTTTGCTTTTCAAAATGACTTTTGACTGTTTCATTTTATTGACAATTACAATCTGAAAGTTGGAAACAGTTGCATGTTTTTCTTGACGATTCTCTGAAGATATCATTGAGACATGCCTGTTTGTGATTTGGCGCCACCTAGAGTTCTACTTGCTGTACTGCACTCCCACTGACCCCAAAGACTCACTTCTGCCAGGTTACAGAGGTCAGCTGTCTTTCGAGCTAGTCTTCTTCAAAGCTCAGTCAGTTTTGGGTTGTTTTTAATTGCATGAAAGACTCATTTGTTGCTTTCTGTGTAGATCCTAGTGGCAGCAGAGGTTTAAGCGTGTCGAGAGTGAGCCAGCAAGATCTTGAACAGGTGCTTTTTTTTTCTTTTTGCTTTGATTCCAGTTCTTTTTTCCAAATTTTATTTTTATATTGCAGACCGTTTGGGGCAATTTTATTATTATTATTTTTTTTAAAGAGATTAATACTTTTATTCAGCAAGAATGTATTACATTAATCAAATGTGACATTAAAGGCATTTATAATGGTACAAAAAAAATTCTATTTCATAAATGGTGTTCTTTTGAACATTCTATTTAAAAATCTGGAAAAAAAAAATGTATTATGGTTTCTACCAAAAAAAAGAAAGAAAAATCAGCTGCACAACTCTTTCTAACATTAAGAAAAGCATTAGATTGATATTTTAGATTGGTTTCTGAAGGATCATACGACACTAATGACTGGAGTAATGGCTGCTGAAAATCCAGTTCTGCCATCACAGGAATAAATTACAATTTTAAAATGTATTCAATTAGAAAAAAATAAATACAGCCTGGACTTTTTTAAAAAACATCAAAAAGTCTTGTTTTTGACACGTGTGTGTGTGTGTGTGTGTGTAGTTGCAGAGTGACGTGGCGAACAGCTTCAATGAGCCGTTACAGAGGAAGCTGCTGGAGGTGGAGGGTCTGTATAGCAAAACCCACTCCCGTCACACCTTTATCCAAGCCCTAACGCGCAGGATCCGCGGCCTAGTGCATCACGCCAAAGGCTGAACACTCACATAAATGTATATTACCTCAAATAGTGCAAAACATTACCCTTTTGAATTAGGTGGTAAATAATTGCTTTTTGCAGTTTTGATTACTATCAGTGAACACATGAAATGTTCTTGCTCTGAAGAGCTCTGTTTTGGATTTCTGCTTTTTTCTAATGTGGCAAATAAATGTTTTTCTAAACAGACAGTCTGGTTGTTGCTGTAATTTTTTTTTTCTTGGCAAAATGTGTTTAAAGAGAAACTTTTTTTTTTTTTTTCTTTTAATCAAGATGGTAAGTAGAGTTGCTTGAGCAAATAAAGTTTTTTTTTTTGTTTCTGGTGATTTGCATAGTGAGAGCAGAGGCACAAAACCATTGGAGAATAATCTTGTTTTATTTTACAAGGTAGACTTTTTAGAAGACAGTAAAGTGCGTAATCTTCAGTTTCATTTGTATGTATAAAACAGGGTTTTTCTTGGTTTTGAGAGCTGATTTAGGTTTACTGTGGAAGAGATTCTGGGAGTGAGAACCAGCAGACTACATTCAGATCGCATGGTAAGGATTGTTTCAACAATGAGCACACATCCATGTTTACAGAATACAGAATCTCACATTTAATATATCAAACTACTTGCTTCCATAGTTTGCCTGTAAAAATGTGTGCGTAACTACAAATGTCATAGGCACATCCCATTTAGAAAATATGGACTGTGGAATCAACAACTTGTTGACATGGACAAAAATATGACTACAATTTTTAGCCATGATATGTTTCAAGGTCAAGAAGCTTTTGAATTGTTCATTGTTACCACATGACCGCGTTTCTCAGAAACATCAAACCAAATAGTAGTTTCTTTTCAAATAAAAATGTAGCTTAAGATTAATGAGTGTGAAAGAAGGCCTGTAACTTACAACGCTGATGTGATGAAAGTCAAGCCAAATTAATTTCCAGTAATGCTAAGAATATGCAGCTGACGTAAATCTGAACGAAATATATGAACATGCTTATTTCTTAAATACAAAGGGATGAATAAATGGTCCACTCTAGACTGAGAGGCTGAAAATGTAATTTTGTGCTATGTAAAAATCATGCATTTCCGCTATAAATTATTTTAAATAATAAAATTATAATTACAGTATTTAAAGAACATATACATGTGTCCCTGCTCCAGCGGGCCTACTGAGTGTGATTGTGCCGCCCACAGTAGACCTACAGAACAAAACCACCTCCTCACAACCGTCCCCATCAGTCAGCTGACTGTCTATGAATAAAAGATCCATTACAGAGACTTGATTTACAACCAGTTATTTCACTAAATACTGAATCTATTACCAAGTTTAGAGAGCTGATAAATCACACACTGACTGTCCATCGCTGATAATTCAATGGAATAAGTGTGAGTTAACTGCTGAGCTACTGACATCAAAGCCACAATTTTGTTCATGTTTGATTTGAATGTGCTTTTAAATGAAACAGCTTATGGTGAGCGAAACATCATTCACATTGTATCGACTGCTGTTGTTCCGTTTCGAGAACTAATCCAAGGTACAGCAGACTTGAATCTTTTAATAGATTCATATCTTATGTGCTGAGGCACTGCAAACCAGGTGGCGGTTTTGAAGCTCATTTGATTACATCCCACATAAGCGACATGTTAGATCTGCATCCTTGGTTAGGTTTGGTTAATATTGTTCTTGGAGAGTTGCAATGGTATGATAACCGTCTCATGGCTTTGCGGTAAATGGTATTCCAAATTGATTTTGTATTTAATTTCAAATCCATTTCAGCTGCACAACAGTTTTTCTTAAGGTAAAAATTCTCCAAACTAATGCTTTAAATTAAAGATGAAAACCCTCTCATTTGAAACATTGCTAATCACATTTCGAGGGGGTTCACCGATAAAAATGGTGTTCCAGGAGATAAATATCAAGTTATTGTCACTTCAAACCACAGACATGAAAAACAACCCCTGGCAACAGTTTTAAAGTAGCCAAATGGACACGTTTCTGCAGTTGAGATTCTCAGTCTGATTGCATTTTTCTCCCAATACCGTAGTAGATAAGCAAATTGTCAATTTCAATACCAAGATATACCGGTATACCGCTGCAACCCAACCTAGGATCAACAACGATGACAACAACATGTCTGCTGGCCATAATGAAGGAGTTTCTGTTGCATGCAGAGCATTTTGCTTCTGAATGGAATGCAATATATATTTGCAGTATATTGCAATCTTGTCTTTTGAAAAGCGCTCAAGTCCTACATATACAAATCATTTTTTTACAATGGTGTCAAGATGTCTGGATTTTTGCCTCAATATACTATACATACAACATGTAAATGTTTTGAATTGTACATTTTTTACATTAGGCTAAAAACAGTGCTGTCGGTTTGATGATGGATAACATGTCTTAGTTCCTCCATGTACACTTCACATGTGCCCCGTTTGCATCCTTTGTGAACTTCAAATCTGTCAGGAAAGGGTCAAGCTGATATCCATGTGCTAAAGCCCCATACTCTGGATGTGTTCAAATCCAAATGGAACTTTATGACAACTGGACCAGCAGTGATGGCGCAGCAAGCGGGAGAGTCAACATTCTTCCTACCAACAGCATTGCCATGTCAGTACTAAAATCTTCAACAAGAGTTTGCTCTGTTTGCTCAGATGCCGTTAGAGCTCAGCTCTTGGGTGATTTCCGTAGAATGGTTTTCTTCAGGCGATTCTGGTACCTCTCCCGTCACTGCCATACGGATCACTTTGAGCCAGCGCTGTTTCAGTTCCTCGCTTTCTGCTGCAAAGCTGTGGACTGATTTCGACTGAGATAGTCTGAAGCTCACGGGAGGGTCGGTGGGTCTCGGGCTGTCCTCCACTTGGTAGCCGAGCAGAGGAATCGTGGACTGAGCCTTGACATCCTGTGAGGACAGTAAGTCTTTGTTTAATAAAGGGAAGTGCTGTGCAGGAACAGAAATAGGACAGTTCAGTGAGATAAAAGCACACTGACCTGAGGTGCTCCGTACAAGTAGAGAACTAGAGCTTCTTTTTGAGGAATGACACACCAGACTTTCTGCCAGGGCTTGTTCTTCTCGCAGTACTGCAGGAAGCCACACATGATACTGTTGCCCGAGAACTGAGCAGCTTCAATCTGTGAGGGAGAAGAAGTGAAGTTTAGCACTGTAGTGTAAATGCTTCATCACTTCTTTATGAGATGACAGCGTGAATTTCATGAAGCCTGTCAAGCAGAAATCTGTCAAGCCTGTCTGGGTCATAATTTCATTTCAGCATGAAAAGAAAAAAATATATTATTATTTTAAAAGAATATTAAATCTAACCATATGTGTGTGTGGTTTGAAGTATTACCTAATTATCATACAATTGTTACACTATATTTTCATTATATACAGTATTGGTTGTAATAGTTTAACTTATTTGTGTCTGGTTTCTGTAATTCATTTAGAATTTCAGTATTCAGACAAAAAATTAAAACTCAGTAGTAAAATATCCAGACACATTCTAGAAATGAAAACCATAAGAATAATTTGCTTAAATAAACATGGGGAAAAAACTTTATGGTCCTAATTATTGAAGTATTTGATTGAAAAAAATAAATAAAAATAAATGATTATATATATATATATATATATATATAATATAGTTAAAAATTGTAATATATATATATACTTCATTGAAATATTTGTTAAATTGCTGCTTTCAATAATAGAAAAACTCATAATGATCAACAATGTACAAAATAACAATGACAAATAAAAAGTTCAAACAAACTAAAAAGCAAAATATATGGATTCAATAAAAATAAGCCTTCATTTAATTTATACAAAATGTAATTTATTATTTTTTTTATAGTAATTTTGAGGTGAAATATGAATCTGACATTAACTTAAAGTGAGTAAAACAAAAAGAAGGTCAAAGAAAAGGGTTCAGTTTTTCAGTATTTGTGATGAGCCAGAGCACTTTGTCAAAAGTCAGTTTGCTTCAATGATGCACAAAGTGACAATTTAGAACAGGGAACAAGCAAAATTATTACTTCAAAAATGTATTTTAAATTTCCATAATCTTTGTGGCTTTGCTCCCTCTTCTAAAGTGTTACCAAACCAGAACGTTAAAACATCAGGGTACCAGTGGTAACACTTTATAATAAGCTTCATTAATAATATTAACATTATTGCATTACATGATGCTAAACAGATCATTAGTTCATGTAAATTAGTTAGAAATGAAACTTGAGTTTGTATTTTTTCATACATCAACTGATCTGTTAAGCATTACTGAATGTTTGTTAATGACTGGTTACTGCGAGTTATTATAAAGTGTTACCGACCGATCTTACCGCTGCAGAATTCACCACAACTTGTTCGTAGACGTCGTATTTTCTTCCGTAACTGTATGTATATATAGGGGTTATGTGATGTCCTTTTTTTCTGACAGTACAGTGTGTGGTAATTGATACATTATAGAATGCAGTTCTAACCCCAGGTCACATGATCCTGAACTCACCTCTAGAATTCCCTTCTTCTTGCCCTCCCTCTCTTCACTGTCTATATGGCCTGTCAGGATGGAGTTACAGTCTTTGCACACCTTGTTCATCCTATTCCCATCATATTCCAGATGGGCTTTGTAGTCTGAGCACTTCCCGCAGACCACCTGAAAGAATATAGGTATTTCAGCATATGAAAAGCGTTTTAGAACTGTGAAAACAGAATTTTGCTGCCACTTACGTATCCACAGGCCCGACAGTGATGTCTCCTGCGCGTTAAGGCATTAAAGGCCTCTTTGCACCTCATGCACATGGTCACCTCATTGTCTCGGATCCAGCGAGGAGCTCTTTTACCCAGTTCTGATATCTTAAGATCCTGCACAGAAATATAGACATGATATGTGTAAACAATAAAAACAAACAAATCTGGCATTATCATTCATATAGTACTTCTAGAATTGAGACATGACACAATGGCTAAATTAATATGAATCATTTTAATTTATTTGTTTAAATAACTGAATCATTTTAAATTAATTATTAATTTAATAATTTAAAAAGTAAACAATAGTTTTTAAAAGCTGAAAAATAAAAATTTCATTTATATGTCTTATTCCATTTCATGTCTTTAAATCTATTTAAATAATTGAATAATTAAATTTTTTTTAATTTGAATAATTTAAATAGCTATATATTTGTCATTTAATTGTTCAATTTAATAATGCAATATTTTAAATATGCTCTTATAATATTGTCCTGATGAATATTACACTTCTAAGAGGACATACTGACCGATACTTCTTCCACATCTTTGAATGCTGACTTAAAGGTCTCATTTTTCTGTAGATAGATGTGTATCGTTTCCTGGAATGCCTAAAACACAAATGAAGAAATTTTAAAAATGGACTTCTAATGACTTGATATTAATCAACAAGTGAAACAGCTGATATTACATTTTTACCTTTATCCAGCTTTCTTTATCTTGTTCACAGCTGTAATAAGGCAACAATTAAAACCATTTAGCAACCATTACAAACACCCAATATTGACACAGTATGAATTATAAATGCAAGCACAGATGGTCCGCTCTGTACCTGGCCTGCAGCTCCAGTGTCCGTTCCTTTCCGGAAACCTGAAAGGTGTGAGGATAATCATCATTGTACGTCTCAGTCACCTTCATGCCGTCAATGCCGATACGTCTGCGAACCGTGAACTTCTGTCCCACCAAGCTGAACTTTGGAACGCAATACAGCAGCATGTTGTTGAACTGTGGGAAAGTTAATAAAGATTTATAATACTACACAGCCAAATGCCACTATAATCAGAACTCATCAATAGCTAAATGATCACCAGCTGGACTTACCAGGAAGAGATATCGGTCCATGGCGGAAGTGTTTCTGGCTGCCAGTTTCAGAATATGACCCTCTTTTATTAACTCATTTGAGGGGTTCACAATGTCCTCCTCCTCCCCCAGCATCTCATAAATCTCCAGCAATTTCTTAAGGTTTTCCTAAGAGACAGTATAAAGAGAAAGACCACAAAACAATCCTAAATATGCTATAGGTCTTGCCTTTCAATTTCAAGAGAAAAGCACTTAATGAATACACCATTTTAGCCTGATGTGAGAATGACATATATTTAAGCAACATTTTTTGAAGATGTTATTGAACTGAGAGTCCGTTAGTAAGTGACTGACTCTTTTAAAATAAATTATTAGATGTAATCTAGAGATTCATTTGTACACTCGAAGAGAACACAAGAACACTCACTGTTTTCCTAATGGCAGTGTTGGAATGAGTGGCAGCCATGGCAATGATCTCTAAAGACTCTGCAAAGACAAGGATTTTACATTAAGAAAAGGTCATGTTTAACATCTGTTTTAGGAATCCGTTGACTCCTGAACTCACTTTCAGCATCCCGCCGATCTATGTGATCCTGAGGAAGTTTCTTCAGATAGTCTTTGAGCAGCATCTCGTATCGAGGCACTCGCTGAACGGGCTCTAACATGTGGTGCTGCAGCGTTAGACTTCCACACACTTCTTGACTCTGAACACACAAACATAGATATGTGAATCTACAAACACTAAAGAAGTACAAAACAAACAGATACTGTATATCAATAAACTGCCGTTCAAATGTTTGGGATCAGTAAGATTTTTAATGTTTTTTAAGTCTCTTATGCTCATCAAGGCTGCATTTATTTGATTAAAAGTATTGCTAAATATTATTACGATTTAAAATACCGGATTTGTATTTTAATATACTTTAAAATATAATTTATTCCTGTGATCAAAACTGAATTTTCAGCATCATTACTCTAGTCTTCAGTGTTACATGATCCTTCAGAAATCATTCTAATATGCTGATTTATTATCAATGTTGGAAACAGTTTTTGCTGCTTAATATTGTTTTGAATTTTTTTTCAGGATTTTTTGATGAATAAAAAGTTTAAAAGAACAGCATTTACTCAAAATAGAAATCTTTTTTAACAATATACTATCACTTTGTAGCAATTTAACTCATCCTTGCTGAATAAAAGTATACATTTCTTTTAAAAAAAGAAAGAAAAAATTACTGAACCCAGACTTTTGAATGGTATATTGTTACACAAAATTTCTATTTTGAATAAACACTGTTCTTTTTAACTTTTATTTATCAAAGAAGCCTGAAAAAGTATCACAGGTTATAAAAAAATATTAAGCAGCACAACTGTTTCCAACACTGATAACAAATCAGCATATTAGAATGATTTCTGAAGGATCATGTGACACTGAAGCCTGGAGTAATGGCTGATGAAAATTCAGCTAATATATTATTTTAAATTGAAATAATATTTCACAATATTACATTTTTTTCTGTATTTTTACAGTATTTTGTCCTGTATTTTTTTTTTTTTACAGTTTTTTTCTCCTGTATTTTTACAGTATTTTTCTGTATCTGTATTGATCAAATAAATACAGCCTTGATGAGCAGAAAAACTTCTTTAATAAACATTAAAAATCTTACTGATCCCAAACTTTTGAATGGCAGTGTATCAGTCAGGCTGATTTAATCAGCCGTACTTTGGCTATTTTAAAATGATCTGCAGTACTTCTCCCTTATATCAGTAGTAAAATTTAACAATATCCTTATGTGTTCAAGAGTAATGAACAGCAGTTTAAGAATATATACATCAATGATCACCTGAATTTCCAGAATGATGGCTTTAAATGGAGGCGATCGGTCCATCCATTGCTTCAGCAGATCCATGGCATGATCAAAGTTCTTCACATATTCAGCGTACATCTTCAGAAAGGGAGTGAGTTTCTGTAGGATGTCCCCAATGCGAGGTGTCGACGTCCTTGAGGAAAAATCTCAGAGCATTAATATCATATTCCTACCGATTAAACAAGGTCTGCGATCAGAGTGTGTGAATGTCTTACCATTCTCCCATGCGTTTTTCCAGGTCAGGCAGAAGGAACTGGCTGTGGAAGGTATGAATGGAAGAGATGTTGGAAAAGATGTTTTTCACCACATCCATGGGGAATGTGTCTTTTCTTGCTTCTTCTAACAGCTTGGCATAAAACACCTGCAGGGCCAGAGTTAGATGATGTATGGTCTGTGTGCATACTACTATATTTAACATGTTCAGATTGAACAACAATGCTCTAGTATGGTTTCCCACTCAGGGCCTTGCAAGAGTGGTCAGTCTTTGAAAATAGCAAAAAATGCGTTCATGCAAAACAAAATAAGCACTTACCTTATCTAATAAGTTGAGTCGTGCAACATAAGCCTTCTCTGTCTGCAGAAGTTCATTTGCTATCTTGTAGAGCTTCTGCTCATTAGTTTCCTAAACAAAAGAAGTTCAATTTTCAGTTCAAATCAACATCATTTTTTATATATTTGTTTCATGCAAATGTTGGTGTTTAAAGATCATTGATGGTGAATAATGTCATATTTAACACCAATAAAAAATATATAGCACATAAAATATTTATATTATATACTGAATCAAATAATATAAATAATAAATAATAAAAATAATGCCACAATTACAAAAATATTAATAGTCTTTTAGCAAAATATAAATTCAATTTTTTTTCTTATATTTTTATGGTAGAAAATGACCTCTATTCACTGTTTAAAATGAAAAGCGGTCCAAGTTCATATTTTACTTCACACAAGTTTGTTTTCAAAAATTTCCTTTGCCAGATCTTCTTGAGGCAATATAAATAATTCAGATTGTTTAAAGGTCTGAGCTTTGGGCTAGTTTTTACTTAAACTATACAACACATTTTTGTTGAATTTGCTGAGAGGGAACTATAACACTGCAGATGTGTCTTTGGTGTGAGTCCCAGCTCAGCACAGCAGTTCACATGGCTGAAGAGAAACAGAGCTCTGAACATAGGGGTCAAGGGCAAAGCCAATTCAGAGGTTGACTCCCACTCCACCTACATTCCTCACCTCACCATAACATTTTTTCCCCCTCTTTCTCTCTATCACACCCATACACAAATGAACATCCACTGGCATACACACGCTGTACACGCTGAGGTCTGTTAAAGCAACTTCCTGATGTGCACTGCCTACGAACAGTGTTGCTATCTAACTGTCAGCACTTTGAAGACCCATAGCCTATCTCTTCTTATCAGAATCTACAACCTCAGCTCACATAAATAACCTTTGAACTATTTCGGACACCCGCCACCACTTAGCTGATGAAAGAAACCAAGCTAACTTCTAATACATCCAGCCTTTGGCACAGCTGACTGCAATTCAAACGAAGCTCATTTTCGAAACGTACCTCAGAGGACAGGAAATGAAAGGATGGATAAGAGGAAACATGGTAAGCCAATAAAAGAGGGACTGGTGTGGACAGAGGACGGAAGGTCTGTGTTTTTGAAGCATGTTCATATTCACAGAAAATCTAGTCTTACATTTTATTAAATAACATTTTTATTAAATTTAATACCATTAAAATACTTAAAACTATAAAACAACACAAATGGAAGTATGTAAATTATATAGTGACCAAAAATGTTAATCAAATAATATTATTAATGATAAAATAAATAAAAACTAAATATTCTAATTAACATTTTAATTAATATTAAAATAAATAAAACTATGATATAACACAAATAGATGTAAGTGAATTATGTAGTGACCAAAAATGTTAAACAAATAATATTAATAATAATAAAAAAATATGTAAAACAATAAAATTCTCTAATTCCATTTATGAAATTATTATTATTAAAACTACAAAATAATTCCACTTCCATTACATCCACCTGTGTTATGACGTGACCAAAAATGTTAAACTAATAATATTAATAATAATAATAATAATAACTACAAAATAACACAAATGTAAGCAAGCTAATTATGTAGTGAATAATAATAATAATAATAATAATAATAAAATAAATAATTAAAAACAAAAAAACATTATAATAAATATATTGATTAATATTGAAATATTTAAAACTATGAAATAATACAAGTAAAAAAGTAAAAAATAACACAAATGGAATCAAGCAAATTATGTAGTGAAAAATAATACTAATAATAATAAAATAAATAATTAAAAACAAATAACATTATAATTAATATATTAAGTAATATTCAAATATTTAAAACTACAAAATAACACAAATGGAAGGAAGCTAATTATGTAGTGATAAACAATATTAATAATAATAAAATAAATAATTAAAAACAAACCAAAAAAAAATAACATTATAATTAATATATTAATTAATATTCAAATATTTAAAACTATGGGAACTATTTAGTGACCTAAAATGTTTAAAAAATCTGAAACTGTCTTATAGCTGAGTTAATTCTCTTTCTAGATTCCAGCATTGAACATTCTCTCAACCAAATTCAGGAGGTGCATCCTGGGATGCTTTTTAAATGCCATGGACACTTGCTGGCTGTATTTCTATCACTATCCAGTCCAACTAATTGATTCCAAACAAATTATTTCATTTATTTATCAATTTATTGACTACATAACTAAGCATTTAAGCATAAGCTTTTAGGTTTTTAAAACCATAACATACATTTCAGTCAAGTGCGTCCAAATAAATCTTCTACTGGAAGGATGCCTACAATACAATTCATTTCCTTGATAAAAATATATAATTTCATTCATATTTGTAATATATAGCAGCTGTTTTTTAAAACCAAGCAATAATGCACTCAAGCCTGTGCTGTATTGTCATCCTTCAGCCGTGACTATACCAACAATACAGAATGGCCTTGAGTGCCTAAGTGTACCATAATGACAGATTTTGTCATCAGACTTCAGTCTACTTGACAAAACAAAACAAAACCGAAAGCATTAATCCATCTGCAATGTTTTCTTCAGAGGAAATGAAGGCTGGCCTGTAAGACTAAAGGTTAAAAAACAAAAAACAGGCTCTAACGTGAATGTCAGCATGTAAATCTGGCGGATGAGACAGCACATTGGTCAGCCGGGCCTGAGGTGTCAAATAACTGTGTGACAGTGTCACTACTGACTTCATAAACACACTCACACTCACACGGACAGACAAAATACTCCTCACCAATCCAAAACCATCTTACCTTCTGCTCTGGGATGCTGTTCATCACAACGTCACGCTGCTCCGGCGCTTTCCTCTCCTCCTCTTCGGCCCGTTCTATGTGAGCGTGAGGCGGATCTACACAGTCCTCGTCCATAATTTCCCTCTTAGCCACATCGCCAGCATCTCCGTTTAGAAGTCCCTGCCCGTCTATCCTCACGACCGGAACCGTGTCATGCGTAATTCCATCCATGTCTTGATTCCTGTCTTGTTCTCTTTTCTTTTGGGCTAGAACCCCATTGGGGGGTTTGAGAGCATGGCGTGGGCTGTTCGCAGGAGAGCCGGAGTCTGTGGGCTGCTCTGTCTGTCTCTGGTAGTTTTTGTGAGCCGGGCTGCAGTTAGGAGATCTGCTGACGTGCTTCAGAGGAGCACCCTCCCTCCGACTGTCTGTGTGACTGTTGAGAGAGAGAGAGAGAGAGAGAGAGAGAGAGTTAGTATAGGAAGGTCACCTTCTTCAGAGTCAGAGAACTCCAAAAAACAACTAACTTTTAGATTTGGTGAACAGAAAGAGAAAGATGTGTTGCTTGTGTGAATGTGATGGTGTTAAAAGTTTGTTGAACAAACTTCCTCTGTCTTGTGGGGTGGCGATAAGTGCATTTGCAGGGGACGTGTGAATGTGTGGGTCATGGGAGGAGTGGAGGAAAAGAGGATAGGAGGAGGATGGGAGGAACAGGGAGGGTGAGGAGAGGTAGAAAGCGGCTGCAGAGTGTCCCATGAGACACGGCTGCCCTACTTCAGAATACATGCCAACATGCAAGAACACACATTTACACACTCGAGAGAGCGAGACGGTCTTTCTCTTTTGAACAAAACGCTTTCAGGAACAGTGGGAGCAAAATATAAAATATGTATGTGATCATGTAAAGTGCACCCAGACAGTCTGGTCATTCTTTTATCACCCTGGAGGGGTTTATTCTGTGATAATGACCGGATGACTGGACAGGATCCCACTTATTACACGGCTGCTTAATAAATAAATGATCATGAAATATTGATTTGAGTTCAAAATATTTTACTATAAGACCAGCTCTATCAATTTGACAAGAAAAATATTTTTATATTTATTATATATTTTTTTATTTATATTTTTTTGACAAGAAAAATATATATATTTTTATTTAAAAATATTTTTATAAAATATATTTTATTTAAAGTTTTATGCACTAATACAACTTTTAATTTTATTAATTTATTGGTAAATGTCAAAATTAACATTAAGAATAATAAATGCTTTAGAATTGTTTAAATTGTTAGTTCATGTTAACTAATGTTGACAAATGTAAACTTATTGCAAAGTGTTACCAAACAATTAATATAATTAGAAAGCTGAGACTATGTTTCTTAAAAAAATAACATAAAACATGTATTTTTCTAAGAATAGAGTCTCTACAAATGCCTCATTGCAAGTCAAAATGATAGAGTGTGTCACTTATAGCGATGAACCAATCAGAATCAAGTTTTCCAGAGTGCCGTGTAATAAGAATACTTTTTTTGACTCATGAACAATAAATAATAGAGATGCACAATATAGAAATCATGACAATACCAATATTAAATATTTTTTATATCATATAAATAAAAAAATGTATATATCATATTATAAATGATATGATATAATATTTTGAATTTATACATTGAAAAAAAGCATTAAATTCTAAAGCCCAATTTTAGGGTTTTTTTTCTGTAGAAGCATTTTACAAGTAAAATCAGGCATTACAATATTATAATGTACAATAGAGAAAATTAATAATTGTTTAGCTTAAAATATGGTGTAGAAAAAAAAAGGGAAGTCTTGATAATATTTGCTTCTTATCCAGACCAATACTGATATAAAAAATTATAATATTGGCAATATGGTCACTGATATACTGTGCATCCCTAATAATCATCAAAACTCCACGTAAGCAAACTGTAAAAACATGATCCATTCATAACTTCACATAAGCGTGCATAAACCAAACAACATTAAGCCACAATATGAGGCTTTGTGGTTCATGCATGCACACACACAGATTTCCTGCACCTCCAGCTGTTTCTCTGTCTACGGCCCACCTGCCCTCTAGATCAGATAGCATTTCCTGTGAAATAGAGAATGGAGATGTGGATCTGAGGGTACGGAGCACCACAGTGAACACTCCAGATTACAGACTGCTATTAATACACTCTTGAGCTCTGGACCGCTGAGATGGATTAATATGTGCTTTCTAATATTTTGTTCAGTGCATGACTCAAAACATTTCAAATCTGTCCCGTGCAAAGAACAAAAGCTAAGTCTTTGTAATTTGGTATGATGAAATGTAGTTACAAACAAGGCATTTTTGGAAAACAAAATTAAGCTATCAAATGAAGCCACACAAGTAGGGCAGTATGGATTTCATTGTTTTTTCCCATGAAGTTGTAAACTAACCCCCTGCAGTTGTCTGAGATCACGGTTCTTCGGTCAGCGTTCATAAGTACATGTTGGCCCAGGCCAGACTGCTGTAGGAGTTATCAGACCCTGGGTTACTCGATCAACCTGTGCGCTCTCACTTTGCAACAGAGCTTACAGGATGAATTCCTGCACATATTCTGACCCACACACAACACAATGGCACTAGACCGGCAGGCAAAGCAGGATAAGGGCTTGCAGGGATTTATTTGTGAGGAACTGGGGTTAATGGTCAGTCCATTTTGTTACCGCGGCCATATGGTTTCATATGACCTGACTACAGACTTACAACAGATGAAGGGAGTGAATATAACGCAGTAAAACAAATGCTTTACACTGAATTCATCATGGTTAAGGGGAGTTTTTAGTGTTTAAACCCATGTAACCATGGTCAATGTAATGCCTTAGTAACTTCCTCAAGTGGCTTATTTCATCAAACAGCAGCAAAAGCAATGCGATAGAAGACAGCAAAGTTTAATAAATATCTAAATGCATTAATAATAAATCACAAAAAATGATTATTTTGCCAGTAATATAGTATATTGGGAATTTCATGTTACTTGAAGAGACTTTCACAATTATTCTCTTACAAAAAAATTACATAGTCAACGCCTCAAATTTCGAAAGCGCTATATGCTTTAAAAACATAAGCTATGAGTTTATGTGCTTGACAAATTAGACATATTTAGCAAATTAAAAATTTGTGTTTGAGGTATGACAGTGTGTAATTTATGTTGTAGAACAAAATGTAAAAGTCTCTTCAAATAATGTGAACAACAGATCTTATTTTATTCTTAAAAACCCATTAGAAATTCTAGAGGGAGCCCATGGTGAATTAGCCTTCAGGTTGGCCTACAAATAACTGAAGAGCTCTATCGGCAGCAGAAAACCATAAGGCACGAGCCATTATAAAGCTGGTGTAATTCAACAAAGTGCAATGATTTATACTTTAAGCACTTTCAAAATAGTTGTGCACGAGGTAACAGTAAAGAACAGATGGCTAGACATAAATTGATAAATCAATCTTACCTCCTGTGTTGAAGTTTTATCACACACAACAGTAAATGTCTCATACAAAACCAGTTCTTTCCACAACACTTGAGAAACACTGAATAGAACGTTAGAGTAAAAACTAGCTTCTGCTTTTTGATCTTCTTGTGTAATGTCAGGGAAGACATTTCTTTACAGTAATTTAAACACGTTACACAGCTGACTCTGATTTCACAACATTTCTCTCTATATCGTACAATTTTTTAACAGAAATTCATATTTTTTTTCGGTAAGAATGCATTAAATTGATCAAACGTGACAGTAAAGACATTTATAATGTTACAAGAGATTTCTACTTCATGCTGAAAGAATGCTGAAAAAATGTACTATGGTTTCCACAAAGCCTTGGTGAGACGTCTTTCAAAAACATCTAAAAAAATCTTACTGACCCAAACTTTTGAAGGGTAGTGTGCTAATGAGAAAACAGTAATCAAACTTTCAAGGTATACCTTTGCAAAAGCAAACAAGATCAATAAACTTATGTTAGAGAATGTCAGTATCTATATATCCATGAACAGAGGAAAGAGAGGTACATATTGATCGTAAGTTTACCTGTTCTCCTCAAAGCGACAGATGAGGTTGGACACTAGGCCCTTCCCTACTGCCCCTCCTACTCCTCCCCCCTCCATTTTGGGACTGATGGGTGACGTTCCAGCAGCCAGAGGAAAGGAGACTTCAGTCACCGGACTCTGAAGGTGTGCTGGCTTAGGGGGCACTGTAGGAAAAGTTACAAAGAGGACAGAGATTATGTTTACATGCTAATGCAACAAAGCAATATTTACTGTACACAATCCAAAAATATCATTATACTACCAGTATAAGTGGAATCAGGTTCCACAATCGCCATGGTTAAAGGGATAGTTCACCCAAAAATGAAAATTTTGTCATTAATTACTCACCCTCATGTTGTTCCAAACCCGTAAAACCTTCATTCATCTTCGGAACAAAAATTAAAATGTTTTTGATGAAATCCGAGAGCTTTCTGACCCTGCATAGACAACAATGCAACTGACATGTTTAAGGCCCAGAAAGATAGTAAGGACATCGTTAAAATAGTCCAAGTGACCTCAATGGTTCAACCTTAATTTTATGAAGCTACGAGAATTTATTTATTCTCTTCTGTGTCAGTCTTCGACACACGTTCACAACATTCCTCTGCTTGCAAACAAGGCGTAGCCACTGATGTTACATGGACTATTTTAATGATGTCTTTACTACTTTTCTGGGCCTTGAACACTTCAGTTGTGTTGCTGTCTATGCAGGATTAGAAAATTTTCGGATTTCATCAAAAAGATCTTAATTTGTGTTCCGAAGATGAACGACATGAGGGTGAGTAATTAATGACAGAATTTTCATTTTTGGGTGAACTATCCCTTTAAGTGTCTTGCTTAAGGGAAAACCAGCCCGGAGCTTTCACTGCACTTCTAACTGCATGTAAGGAAGTGTAAAACAAAGTGCCCAAACAGCACATACATGTGGGAAAACCCCTAATAGTGAAGTTGTTATAAGGAAGCACTTGGTTTATTGTAGGGAGGGCCACTTTCCTGCAGAGTTTAGCTCCAACCCAATGAAACACACCTGAATCAGCTAATCAAGGTCTTCAGACTCACTGAAAACTTCCAAGAAAGTGTGATGGAGCTAACTCTACAGGATATTGGCCCTCCAAGAGAAGGACTGGACGCCCATGGTTTAGTGCTATTAAACGTGGCCTAATGGATAGCGATTCGGACTTGTAACCCGAAGGTCGTGGGTTCAAGTCTCGGGTCTGGCAGGGATTGTAGGTGGGGGGAGTGAATAACCAGTACTCTCTCCACCCGCAATACCACGACTGAGGTGAGACCCTTGAGCAAGGCACTGAACCCGAACTCCCCGGGCGCCGCAGCATTGGCCGCCCACTGCTACAGGTGCATGTTCACTACTGTGTGTGTGCACTTGGATGGGTTAAATGCAGAGCACAAATTCACACCACCACACACCACTTCCCCCTTAAACTGGAAGCTGTAACTGTAATAACCACAAGGTGGCAGTGTAGCTTTAGTATGTTGCAATGGAACCTGATACTACTCGGCAAGGTGAGATGAAGTGCATCTGGAAGCCAAAGAGTCTGTCTCTACCTGTGGAGAGCAAATCACAGCTAATCTGATGTGGTGGAGATATTGAAGAACTCATGGCTCCATCCAGTCTGTCTTGATATAAATAGTGGCCGCCCCTTTCATTTCACACATCTCTAATTCAGTGAGTGTGGTCTTTGAGGTTTATGTCAGTGGGCTTTTTGCCTTTAATTTTGCATGAGAATACAGAGCTACATAAAAAATGGTTCTATGAAGGAGGAACTCTGTTCCGGCTCAATGCCTGTCTGTGAAGCATTTTGAAACCAACAATCATATCTGCAGTCGATGTTCTGATTACTTTCAGCAAATATGCAGAGCGATGACATCGTAGAATTTTAGGGTATGTAATGACCTGCAGAGCTGACCTTTTTTTAAAAAAAAGCAAAAGAACTTCACAAATGTTTAACTGCGACTCATATCACTAGGAAATCATTAACACTTTTCAAACACGACAGACAATCTGCTTAGTGATCGAGCTTGGGTTCAAGGACGCTCTGAGGGTGCCGTACTTATTACAGCAGTGCTATTTCAGCATTGATCAGTAGCCATGCTGATTTGAATCCGGTTAATGGTGACGTTCAGTGTTCAAGGCCTGTTTTAAAGGGAAAGACGTGTTTGTGTGTATGTTCTTAAGGTTCCAGAAAGAGGTTTAAAAATGATGCCATAGAAGTGAACAATTTTAAAAGAACCATCTATTTCTTAGTTTGAAGAACATTTTAATAATCTAAAGAATATTTTTTTCTACTATAAAGAAACCTTTGTGCAATGGGAAGGTTCCAGGGATATTAAAAGTTTTTTCATGGAACCATAGATGCCAACAGACCACCATAGATGGTTAAGCATGTACTTCTGGTACTTCTTTAGTGTGTTCTTCTGTGATATTTTGGAAGGAGTTATGCATGTGTGCATATTGTGTGCATATCTCCATACCTTGTGGTTTGGGATGCAGTGGTGGACGTCGGCCTGAAACTCTTCCATTTACTCCAGTAAGGCTCTTATTGCTGAATCTGCATCCACGACTCAACTTCTCATTGCGATGACCTTGCTCATCGGGACTGGGGTAACCAACGGCTGCAGGAGAGAAAAGAAGGATGGGAATAAAGCAGCGTATTTCAAAAGCAGTTTGTTTTATCTAACTGCTTGGAAGCTATACTGTGTGCAAACTTCAGTTGAGTAGTGAGAACATGCAGTACTAACAGTGTTCTGGTAAATACACTCTCTGTGCAGAAGTGAAATGCAAGAGGTCTGTTTTTTGCTCCTGGTATCAGTCAGGGCTGGTATAAAAGTGGCCTTGAAACTCAAAGTGACTTAAATTTGAAACAAAGACTAAAAATAACCACAAGTTCCTCTGAGTCGATTGCGGAACAAACAAAATGTGTCAGATTGTTTGGATGATCAATATTCAACCTATGAGGAAGCTTTTTTGTTCGCCTCACCAAGAAATGTTTCCTGAAAAACAGCTTTGGCAAATACTGTAAGGCACGCACATATCTGTCGTCAATGACAGCTGACCTTGAAAAGTTCAGATCTAAAAATGACACAGAACTGAATTTCTCATGTGCAACACAGTTTTAGATGTGGGGAAAAAAAAACCTGCATGAAAATGATCTTGTTTCCCACGTTGTTTAAGAAAAACCGCAAACTTTCCAAAACAAGAACAAAATATCAGTAGGCTATTTTTACTGCAAAAATTAGACTAGTGATAAAACCTGTTGTCATAAGAAACAACAAGGCCTTTTGAAAAAAAAAAAAAAAAAAAAGTATAAAAAAAAAAAGACACTGACTTCTTTGTTAATATATATCAACATCAAGTCAACATAAAAGACCATTGCAAGTCATTTTACTTCAATAATGCAACATATTTCTGAGTAAAACAAGATAAAATGTTGGAACTTAGGTTTATCCATCAGAAAATGACTGGATCGCAAAAAGGTTCTTTGGTAGGTTTTTGGTGAAAGGGGTTAAAAAAATAAGAGGACCTGGTGATGTCATGCAAAAAGTAAAGTTGTTTTAGAGGCAGAGCAAATTGATACTTGTTAATGAAAGATTCTGATGTTAAAATACTGTACAGTGTTAATAAAAATCCCCCTTCAGAATTCTCCTTTTGTTTCCGTAATTTATTTTCACGTGAAGCGGGATATGCAACAAGAAAAAAAAAAATAAATTATGATGGCAACTGATTCAATCTTGAATGTTACATACCAGAATGCCAGACTAAAAGTTTTCAAATCAAATGCAAGTATGCAGTCTCTATTAGCTAACACTATCTGCCTGTGTGGTGACATCAACGGAAAAGGAAATGTTAAATTATTACATTTTGATGAATAAATATAACAAATAAACTTTTTTTAAATTTGAAATGACATGCACCGATAAATCATTCACAATAAGATGAGGAACGTATATCGAGGAAGTTAACAGGGTTCATTTTTGACTTTTTGCTTGCATTAACCGAAGACAGTATATATACTGCACTATTCACTTACATTACTATGAATGGGAGAAACTGCAACACACAATACAGTGGAATAAGTCCTGCTTTCATAACAGCCAATCGCCAATTGGTAAAGTCATTGCATCATCAATGTCCTGAAACACATGCTTGCAACTGTTCAAGTGGACTGGCTTTATACCAACCTGAAATTTACGATTTTTAACTATATTTGAATGTAAGGAACAACATTTATGGGACAGTTTTAAACGTGAGTTTGGCAAGGAGTTTTTGACATTTTCAAATTTCCCAAATTAGTTAGGCACAGTAGGCACTTGGTCTTGCATGCCTGAAATATCTGCCCGGAGGAGTTGCAAACATGGCCACAAAATGAACTGACTTTCCTCTATAAGGACTGTGCTCTACCATACAATATGAAGGAAAACAAATGCATAAAGTTGCAGGCGAGATAAAATACAATTGCAAGAATTGTGAGGCCACTATGACATCATTAGTGCACACTACAGTCAAAACACACTATAGTCATAACACACATTAAGACTATGTAGGTGCACACACCCACTGAAGGCTAGGTGCAGTCTTGGTTTAGATTCCTCTTTCAGGTTATTCTTCCTGTTTGGCCACTTCATATACTGTCTTTACCTCACAACAGAAGGCCTATTCGCACCAAAAACGATAGCTATAACAATAAATATAACAATAACTATATTAGTGTCCACACCAATGGACTATAGCTTTCTGTTTATTAAAAGTGTGTGCTGCAGTTATGTTGCCTGGAAATAATTGTTCTGAAATTGATTCCAACGATATCGTTCCTGTGTGTCGTTATCATTATAGTGGTGTGGACTTCCCTATTCTCATAGAATTAAGGCCTGTTCACAACAAGCACGATAACTATAAAGATAACTATATAAGCGTCCACACCAACGGGTGATAATGCTCTGTTTATTACAGAGCATATTGCGCTACAGTTATGTCATCTGCCATTTTAAATGCTCTACCTTTTTAAAGTCAGATGGATTCTGATTGTCAATGTTTTATTATTCATCAGCATCAGACAAAAAAATGTTCTTAGAGTAATTCCAATGATATTGTTTCTCTGTGCCATTACCGTTATAGTTGCAGTGTTGACTTCCCTATTCTCATACAATTAGAATGATTATTACAACTTCACAGTTAAATTTATTAAAATGATCATTATTAGTGTGAATGGGGCTTTAGACTAAATGAGACCAAAGAGTGCGGCATCAAATAAAGTTAACCTCTCCAAAATTTCTTAAGCTCACTTGCTGACTCATAACCAGAACCGATATGTTTTCAAAAGTTTCATTTTGAGTCCATAAATGTAAAATACACAAGTACACACGACATTAAGTTATTTCGAAAGTCTGGAGCTCTTTTTCTTTGAATTCCTTATTTGGGTGCAATGATCAGGACACCCAAGCCTGTCACCCTCCTCTGTAAACCGTCTTGTTACAGGCACTCATGCAAATGATGTCTTGGTCATGTCTTGTTAAATTAGAGCATGGGGATGTTAATGCATTAGGGAGCACAAAGAGAGGCTTTCTATGGCCTTCCCAGCTTCATCTGGCCCCCTTTTCTTCACTGCAAACATCTTAGGCCAATAGGCTGCATGGGACTGTCCATGTCTGAGGATGAATGATGCTGTTGTGCTGGAAGTAAATATATGGTGGTGATGGTGTAAGGACAGCTTCATGTGTGATTGGTCCATTCATCTCAGTTTTGGCTCAGTTTTTAGCCAGGATTGAAACAAGCTTTCTTTATGGACCAGAGAATGCCTCTAAATGCCTGCATTTCACTATCAGATTATTTTAGTGTCTAAAAAATACATATTTTTGTAATATCCTTAAGGCCATTTAATGCTTACATAGAATTTGTATTTATTGCCTGTGTGTGCATAGTAACTTTTTCTGTATTTGAACACACCCCTAAGCTTACAGTATGTATTAAACTTTGTCCCCTAGCAACCATCAACAACACCGTAACACTGTGAGAGTGAGTTTTGCATGGGCAAGCACTACTAACGTTTCCATAAAAAATTGGGTTTACATTAATTTATACAATTATAATATAAAAATAATAATAAAAAAATGCATAAAAGTGCTACAAAAGAGACAATGACAGTCATTTCTTACTAAGCATCAAAATACCTCCAGAAAGATGCAGAAATTGTTGGTATATAATTCTGACAAACACTAAGTGTTTTCACGCGTTCAGTCTTATCAGTACATTCATCAACGTTTTTCTATTTAGAGGTTCTGTGTGATGAGGGCCGGCTGTCAAAATGAAGAAGTTGCAACATTACCGGAAAAGTTCTGATGCTACGTGTGAAAAACACTGTACACGTACAACGTTAGATGATTGACTCTAACATAAGAAGTATGCAGTCAAACTGTTTGAAACAAAGCTCTAAAGGAGCTGACGCAGTTACTCCATGCCATTTAGTTGTAAACCTGTCACACAGGACTCGAAAATTATAATTATCTATGCTGTGGAAAGAAATGTCATCAAACTGGATAAATGCTGAAATTAAAAGCCTTTCTTTATTCGAGCAAATGAAGAAATTATTCAAAGAATTACTAGAAGAGTTAAAGATTTTCTTAGTAAAGTCAGACCAAATGTCTTAATGAAATTCTTTCTCTATCAGTTATGTAATTTCAAGCGTTGTTATCTCACACATGAGAAATTACTAGGATTTCTAACTTTTGCAAATAGCAAAAAGGATTTCTAACTAACTGCAAATAGCAACAGAGTTTTAGCAGAATTTTGGTGCTGATGTGTGAATGGTATATGAATAAAGACGAAAAGCTGCTGCAGATGTGGCAGATTTACTGGAAAAGTCAGTTCAGCAATTTTGCATGAAACAAATTGCATTGATGTGTGAACGTGGCTATTGTCTACCTCAGTGTGTTTATGTAAGCATACTGCATCTGCCTAACGAAACAATGAAAGCATCCTCAGGTGAATAATGCACCTCATGGCATGACCTTGCTTGGACTATAAAACTGGCCTCTGAGTTACCATGGCAATCTCTTCCCAAAATCCTCAAGCAGATGAAATTTAAACGGTGCACATCATAAAAGAGAAAGACCTGCGTGCAGATCTATTAGAAATGTCTCGATGGGTTTTTGCAGCTATAATGGAGTAGAAAAATGAGTCAGGTTGATGTCAAACTATGTGTAGTCTAGTGAATGTAAACTATGATAATAATTGCTGCTAAAATGTTTGCATGGGAAAAAGCACAAATGTTCTGCATTCTCAGAGTCAAAAACACATGCGTGTGCCAACTTTGGCATTCCTGGCTAAGTATAGAAAGGAAAAAAAAAAAGTCTATCGTTTGACCTGACATATACAGAGAGTCCGGTTCAAGATAATGACTTAAATCAGATCAACATCTGAGTTTAATAACAGCACTTTGTTTTAGCAAAAAAAAAAATATGTTTAACCTTTGGTCAGTAAAATCATTCCAGATGTGTTTACATTTCTGTACATGGAAATTTGACACATAAAATCCAGTTACAACATAACAAATCATCCTTAATTTGAATAGTACAATTTTCAGTTTATGGAAAAACCACCATACTGTATATTTAAATATGGCTGCACTTTGGTGCTGTACTATCAATAAAAACCAAGTGGGAAAGTACCAACCAATACAGAACAGATAAGAACAGCTCATTTAGTTTGCAAAATGTGGTGGGAACTGGCCATAAGGAGCAGAATTAGTTAGCAAAAGTTTTCAGAGCTTGTCATGCAACAGAGGAACAAAGACAGGCAATACATAAACGTGAAGGAAGTTAGAAATGCACATATGTTAAATGCATTTCCTTAAACATGCGATGGTGCTAGAAGAAAAAAAGCAAACTAACAAGACTGAAAAATGTGAACTGCTTGAACTTGTTCATACATGTTGGCAAACAAACCCATGAGAAATTAAAAAAATAATAATAATAAATAAAGCAGAGAGATGACCAAATGTCTTATATCAGACGAATTCTTCAAATATCAAAATATCTTATAAAACATTCACTAATGCATTCTGATTTCAATTATTCTATAAAATAACATTTAATTTTCAAAGTAACCACTGTTACAGAGAAGAATGAATAAGACATTTGTGTGAAAATACATAAAAGCTCTTCCAGTGTCCTCCATTAATGTGCTCTTGCCAAGTTTAATTATACTGTCTCAACATCTAAACAGATCATGCTAACCAATACAGCGGAATAGCAGTGGTAAGATTGTGATCATTGTCAAGCCAAAGTATTCTCACCTTCTATCCGTTAAAATGAGTCCAAATAATCCCAGAACAATGAGACAAATATAAGAGCAGTTTTCTTCATTCAAGCCTTCCGTTGTTCTATAAACCACAGACCGACTGAAACTCTGCCACAAAGGCACGAGGAAACAGCCCCTCCCTCCAAACACATAACATACACAGCATACTCAAGCCAAACACTGGTGAAGGCCTCTTACATTCATTGTACATAAAATCCACTTGATGTTACAGTGTACATAGTGTGTTAATGACAGCTTCTGCACCTCGAAATGATAAATAAATAAATAAGGTCAGATACAATATATAGAAATATATATAAATGCATATAATATATATAAATAACCAAGAGTCTGCTAAATGTTATTTGTAGTAAATATATAAAAATACAAATAAATAAATAAAAATAAAAAAATAAATTAAATATAAAATAAAAATATTAATATATTTTGGAGCATTGAAAAGCCATTCTTTAAAAATTCTCCTTTTATGTTCTGGAGAGGGTTACTTGTGAGGTTGAGTAAATGATAAAGTTTTAATTTTTGCGTGAACTATCCCTTTAAAACCTTCAGATCACAGTCCAGTGTGAATATTGTTGCATTTCTGAATGGAGTAGCAATCAGAGTTTGACTGTAACGGTAAGACAAGTGATGAAATAATTTCATGGTATTAATGAGGAAGAAATGCATTAGACTTTAGAATGGACTACATACTGAATTTTCGTGGAAGAAAACAAGGCTTGAGAGATAGTCTTTCTTTATAATGGCCTGCACTCTGAAAAGGTCAGAGATCAGACGTCATTTTCAAAATGGGTCTGTAGAGTTTTTGTCTTCTGTAAGTTTTCTGGAAAGATGTTTCATCAGCTGAACAATTGGCATGTTGTTAAAAAGCAGTACAATCCATTGAACGTATTGTACTTCTATCTCTCACAACCTCATTTTCATTCCTGTAAAAAATGAAATACGGCAGAATCCTGACTAAGGTCTATGGTGCCCTTTCAACAGCCTCAAGCAGCATTCCAAACCCTCTTGGCACACGAACACTCTCACGTTACAAAATACAGAGAGGAAAATTTAAATGGACTCAGGATAAACAGACTAAAATTAAATGGAGCTCTCAACTTGAGAGACAAAGACTGAATGGCAATCATTCAAAGGCGGGAAATGATAAATGGACACACGCAAGTAGTCTTCTAACTACATGCACTGCCACACCTTACAAGTTTATTAAACTGTTTACCAGATTCCACTGCAGATCTGATTTACTTTAATCTCATTTTCGACATTGAGTGCAGACAGAGAAGAGACCTGAGCATCTGGTGTTGCACAACCATCTTGACACATCCCAGACAGCCACAACTCAACTCAAACCTGAAGTTTGTGTAGCCTAAATACTGATGCCCTTTCTAGCATGCAGTTAATGAAGTCAAATGTTTATATTCTGCTTGGATCACTTCCAGTGACCCGCCATAGCAAAAGTATCTACAACAATCACACAAGAGCTGTCAGCATTTAACCTATGATGTAATGATCTAGGCAGGTCAGGTGGAATTTCTTCTACTTCAACCACTGCTCAAAGAAAAATAGAATCAGTTTGTCTTGGTACACTTTAAAAATTACTTGTAAATAATGTTGTAAATAAAACAAAGCTTATTGGAGTACATTTTACAAGAATTTTTCTACTTCAAAATTTCACATTTGTGTTACAAATTCACAGTGTGTTACTTGGTGCTTCTTCACAGTTATTTGTGAAATTACTAGCAGTTTCTGAACGAAAATTGTATCTGCACTATTTTTTTCAGTGTATGATTACTGTTCGAATGATTGGGGTACGATTTTTTAAAGTTTCTGAATACACTAGTAAGTAAAAAAGTAAATCCACCAATATTAGGAAATATTATTACAATTTAAAATATCTGTTTTCTATGTTAATATATTTTAAAATGTAATTTAATTCTTTGCTGGCAAAGCTGAATTTTCAACAGCCATTACATTTCTGAAGGATCATGTGACACTTCAGTGAAATAGAAACACTTGCAACATCATACATGTTTTTATTGTCACTTTTGATTAATTAAATACATCTTGCTGAATAAAAATATTAATTTCTTACAAAAATCTTACTGACCCCAAACTTTGTAAAGGTAGCCTATATGTAATCTATATATAGTATGTGATGGTTCAAAAAACTGTACAAAGTATCTAAGCAATTAAAAACCACTCAACCACTATAGGTCAAATACTCAGGACCAAAACCACACCATTAACCACCTGGTTATTAAGATCACATAAAGGTGAAGTTCTCATGTAATCAGGTCAGTGATATCTCTTACATCTGGTATTCACAATTACAGTAAGCTCAGTACAGCGTTCCCGTCCAGCTTAAACAAGTCTGACCAGCACAACAACTGTAATGTCATGTCACCACAGACCTATATATACAAACTGGAGAACAAAAGCTTTCTAGTTAATATCGATCTGACAAATAAAAGCAAACTTTGTGAAGTTGACGAGGCTTTTGTTTGCACTCTGAGACACTTACAGCACAATATGTAATCTTGTTTTTGAATTTAAGTGTTATTTATTGAACGCTTTTATCCAAAGTGATAAAAGCAACTTCTTCCCGGTAAAGTTTTTTAGTTTTAGAAGTCACAAGCTAAAGAATATTTGTAGACTGAATGGTTTCTATTCATGTGGTGTTGTGCTGGGTAGCTCACCATTTAAATTCATTGGTCCAGTGATCCTCCCCCACACAATTGTACATTAAACATCAAATATGGTCTGATATAACTACAAAATTCTCCAACCTTCTTCTTCCATTATTCAAGAGAAACAAAAGAATGCAGAGAAAACAGAACAATGCTGGGTGAAAAAATGAGGGTGATCAGACTAAAATCTGAGGTTGATGGATCATTGTCCACATTGCATGTACAGTAAGTGTGGCTCAGTCACGCCTATTCATTCCCATAAACCTTAAAACTACTGTTACATAACATATAAAAGTATTTCTTATCTCTTACAGCTCACAGCTACAGGTTTCAGATTCCATCTGACACACAATACATGCATCAACAACTACACTAAATGGTAGACTCCCAAGGATCTGAGCGGGAAGTCTTAGTGAATGGAGAAAGAAATAGGCAGATTAGGAAGCAGAGGGAGGGAGGGTTGTTGCCCACCTTTGTTCTGAGCGATCTTCACACCAACACAAGGCTCCTCTTCCTCAGATTGTTTGGAGGGAAAGCAGCTGGGGTTGCCAGCTTTATCTGAAAGACACCAAGAGAAATATTTAGTTTGTTTTATTCTCACCACTTTTTTTTTTTTTTTTTTGGTAGTTTCCAGAAAGTATTTTGAGTTGCTTTCATGATCCTAAATTATATAGATACAGATGGAAACTGAGGAGAATAAAGATACTGAGAAAGATGTGGGTGGGCTAAAAATAAAAACAGGAAGAGATCTGCAAATCTTTGTGCCAAATGGTAAATGACACTAAACCTATACTATTAATAGAGAGTTGGTCTTGCTATCAGACTTTTCATTAGATGTTGGAAGATGATCTGTGAGGATTTGATCCCATTTAGACATGAATGCCATTTCATCCCCAAATGTGTTCAATGGAGTTCAAGTCTGGCTTTTCAGCAGGCAAGGTCTTTAACACAAGACTCAGAAAATAATTTTGATATAAACCTTGCTTATTGCACACAGCATTTCCTGTTTGAATACAAAAGGACCCTTTGCAAATTACACGAAGTTGGAATTTTAAAATAATGTAGGATTGCAAAATAAATAAATAAATAATATATTATTTATTAATAAATAAATAATATAAAATAAATAAACTTTTTAAAATTAAAAGTATTTAAATTATATATTATATATTTTATATATAATTCATACAAAGCTGGGAGCTTAAACTAATGTCACAATACAAAATAAATGAATAAAATGGTCTTAATTAAATTATACAATTTAAACAATATCATAAGCTTAAAATGTCACAATAAACAAACAAATACATGATTGAATGAATGAATAAATAAATAAATAAGCTTAATTTAATTATTTTATATATGATAATATATTTAATTGCATTATATATTAATTATATTATATTTAATAAAAAAATTAAACATTTAATTATATGAAATTCTACAATGTATATGAAGTTGGAAGATTAAAATGATGGTATAATAAATAAATTAAATAAATAAATAAATCTATTTATCTATCTATGCAAAATATAATTTTTACCTTAAAAGTGAAAACATAAAACTGTATTATGTATAATAGTATGACTACAGAACAATTAAAGTAGATAAATGTCTTTTGGATGATAAAAACAGCAGAAGGAGCAGAAGGTCCGTGTGTGAATAGAGAGGATGGGAGAACATTAATCCAGCATTTGTAGCAAAACAAAAGAAAAGTAAATCCCCAGAGACTCTCCAGTAATTAATTCTGCTGTAATATCTAGGGCATGTGAGAGCTGTGTTAATGTACTCTATTTCTAACGCACATAAAAGAAGAAAGCCAATCGGTAAACAAGAGGCATGTGGTTGCCAATTGTACATGTGTGCATGAAGGCATACACTGACACATGCACAAATTATAAAGCACACAACTGAAAATATAAGACCACAATAATAATGTTAAGCTACTGAGAGAAAACTAAAGAGAATGGGGAAGTAAAGAGAGACAAAATGCAGTGATGAATGATAGAGAACTCATTGAATAAAGTGAGAATGTGACAAAACAGTCACTCAGTTCAACAGAGTGAAACAAGTTTAAAGTAAGTTACATTTTGAGCAGGACAGGGTGGGTGTTTGTGTTTTATCCCGGATGTGAGATTAAAGCAAGGCTTTTTCCTTGTACCATCTGGAGCCCTTGTGACAGAAGGATCTGGTGTTCCTTGCACACTCAAACGTGCACACATGCTCAAATAATAACCAATTTTAATAGCTTTACAAAAAACACATTCTGTAAGCTAACACAACAAACAAACTTTAACAAAGATGAAAGAGGGGGGCTGGTGGGACCCTATATAAAACCTTTTTTATGAGCTATCAAACACAGATTCTCAACAAAAACTGCAAAATGAGTTACTGGGATGTATAGAGCTGGATAACCATGCGTAGATGTTTCCATGACACCTCAGTTAATCAGTTTTCTTGTTTAGAAACACAAAATAAAGCCATCTTTCATCTGAACACAAAGGAAAATAGCAATGACATGTTTTATGAGGTTATTTATGATCCTGTGTAGCATGTAATTTAGCATTTATGTGGAGCCCTTGTTAGAGCATTAGAGGAGATGCGCCATGAATCATGTTCACAGTCGAGTGGTCATTATAATTGTAAATATTGTGGTTTCCAATAGGCAGTGAATTATGGATCTGGTCGATGCATGTATAAATGCTTCCCCTAATCAGGCTCAATCAGTTTCCAGTATGTACACATGCATTTAATGTATTTGTAACCAACTAACAGAACAAACAGAACACTAAACTGAATTATGATGCATGAAAGCAATGGTTCATCACATCGATTTAACATCGATCGACACAATAAACTTAAGACAGCAAAAACCTTATAAAAATAGTAACCAATTTCTACCAAAATACAACAGCAGCTACTGTCATTACTACTGTAAAAGCATAGTAAATTAATATGAGATCTACATTTACATTTAGTTATTTAGCAGACGCTTTTATCCAAAGCTACTTACAAAAGAGGACAATAGAAGCAATCAAAATCAACAAAAGAGCAACAACATGCAAGCGATATAACAAGTCTCGATTAGCCTAACGCAGTACACATAGCAAGGTTTTTTTTTTATTTCTATTTATTTATTTATTTTTTTAAAAACAAGTAGATAGAATATAGAAAAAAGAAAGCTAGTGTTAATTTTTAATGAAAAAGTAGCAGTTAGAGAATAAATATGCAATTGATAGAGGGTCAAGGTCGGTAAGAGCTTGAACAAGGAGTTGTGTTGCATGTTCCGAAAGAAAGGGCCTCATCTTCCTAATATTGTATAAAGCAAATCTGCAGGAACGGGCAGTTTTAGCAATGTGGTCTGAGAAATTCAGCTTATCATCAATCAAAACTCCAAGGTTTCTGGCTGTTTTTGAAGGAGTTATGGTTGATGAGTCTAACTGGAAGGTGAAACTGTGATGAAGTGATGGGTTTGCTGAAACTACAAGCAGTTCTGTCTTAGCTAGGTTGAGTTGAAGGTGACGGTCCTTCATCCAGCAAGAAATGTCTGTTAGACATGCTGAGATGCGAACTGACCACCAATTACAGCTTCTTACCTGTGCAAGTCATAAGTCACCCAAAAATCAAAAAGAAAAACATAAATAAAAGCTTTTTTTAGCATTATAAATATTTGCACATCATTATTCTCAATATTGTTTTTTTTTTCTGTATTACATTAAAATTACTAGTACAATGATTTTTTTTTAATCTAAATTAGCCTAAATTAAATATTATGATCTATAAAAATTATTTATTTATTAGGCTACAGTAATGAGAATTTAGGGAAAATATGCTTGTGATTAAATTAATGAATCAATGTTTTTATTTTTATTTCCTTTAAGTAAAATATAACTGCACATGTCATATTTCTTTTGATTTTGGGGTGATATATGGCCCAGACACATTTCTGACCTGCTGTATGAGACTCACCGGTTCATACATTCTACAATTTACAGCAAACTGTCCGCAGATTTAAAACAAATACCAAAAGATATACAAATGATCTGTTTGTGTGTTGTTATTAAGAAAATTGAGATAAAAAAAGCATCTCTCTATCTGACTATAAAATTTGCAGAGGTCAAAAAACAAGACTATTACATATCGTAACTACAGTGTGAGATCTTGGCACAAATATATGTGAGCTGAAGGTCATGTCATTTGATGCATAAGGAAATGCACTAAAAAAATTTGAAAAATACCTGCTCTGCTCTTGGTTCTCCTGTACGTCCCGGTTTGCGTTTTTCTCACATTCCTAAGATGTTTCTCCATCTTAAGCAGACACCAATTTGCTAAACAACAGGGAAATGCCCACAACATGCAACTCGTCTTACAAGTCACATTCATAACAAGCAGCTGCGATTTTTTTTGTTTTTGTCCTTCCTGTGGTTGTGTCTCAATCCTTCCCCTCACTGGTCACAAAACCGGTTTTCCAGCCAATGTGAGAAGCAGGACACTGACTATAAGTAAATGTTCATTCAACAACAACATAGACACTATAAACATCAGCTTAGATGATGCACTGAACTGCCAACACCTCCAGAGAAAAAAAATAAAACCAACTGCAGTAAAATCCTCTATATGCGTAGTTAAAAAGGATCCAACTATTTCCTCAATTTGTATTCTACAAAATGTTATGAGTGCATGAATGTTCTGATTGTTGGTAACTAGAGGATAATTACAGGCATTGATAAAAGCTGCTGAGTGAGAGATCAATGAGAATGAAGTCTAAATGTATAATAATATCAACAAATCAACCCACTTTTCAGCTTTCATCTCTCTAGTCTCTCTTTGTCCCAATGTGAACAGAACTATGGGAATGTGTAAAACCTTTCTTGTGGGCCTTAAAAATAATTATAGCAGGAAATGAATGGATGCTACACTTTCAAAACTCATAATCTTAGATTTTGTCTGACGCTGAATTTTCAGCATGCTTGCAGAGGCTCACACATACTTCTGCAACCCTTGATTAGGTATGAGCCTCTCTTCTGTGTTTTTGAGCTTGTTTTTATGTAATTTTCCTCCAGCACAGTTCTGCTTTTAGCTTATTCCGTGTGCATGATTAACTTTGCAACTGAAAGCAGTCACACGTTCAACAGTGAGAAGCAGATAATAAACATTTTTATGCACCTGTTCTCAGTATGAGACCATGTGGGTGGCAGTGAGGTCATCATTTATAGACACAACCAAGACTGTGTAGAGGGACGCCACCACCCTTAGGTGAGAAAAATGACAAATGAGATGAGACCTCATTAATCTCAATTGTTTCTCATACACAAAATAGCATTAGAGAGAGCAACTAGAGACATTTGCTGTAAAAAGTGCCCTAGAAGTTTAAAAGTGATCTTAACAATAATTGAGCTCACCTAGATAATAACGTTTGTAATCAAAATTCAAACATTTCAATATGAACTCAGACATTTCTTCTAAAATCCAAAATATCTCTATAATTGTGCAAAATATAATTGTTATATCTCTATAATTGTGCAAAATATAAACTATTGGTCAAATAATTACTTTTTTTTTTTAAATTATTTTGTAAGACTTATGCTCACCAAGGTTGCATTTATCAAAAATACAGCAAAAAACAGTAATATTGTGAAATATTACTACAATTTAAAATATCTGTCTATTTTAATACATTTTAAAATTTAATTTATGTGATGGCTGAGTTTTTAGCAGCCATTACTCCAGTCTTCAGTGTCACATGATCTTTCAGAAATCATTCTGATATGCTGATTTGGTGCTCAAGAAACATTTCTTATTATTATCAATGTTGAACTTAAACAGTTGTGCTTCTTAATATTTTTGTGGAATACATTACCATTCAAAGGTTTTGGGTAAGTAAGATGACAAAATTAATATTTTAATTTAGCAAGGATGCATTAATATGATAAAAAGTGACAGTAATGACATTTACAGCATAATGTTACAAAAGATTTCTATTTAAAAAAAAAAAAAGATGTCCAGTGAATGAAAAAAAGAAGCAAAAACTGTTTTCAACATTTATAATAATAATGATCATTAATAACAGAGCACCAATAATAACTGTTAATAACCAAATCAGCATATTAGACTGGTTTCTGAAGGATCATGTGACACTCAAGACTGGAGTAATTGCAGCAAAAAAAAAAAAAAACAGCTTTGCCATCACAGGATTAAATTACATTTTAAAATTTATTCAAATAGAAAACAGATATTTTCAGTTGTAATAATATTACTGCTTTTACTGTATTTTTATCAAATAAATGCAGCCGTGATAAGCATAAGAGACTTCTTAGAATCAGAATCAGAATCAGAATCAGAATGAGCTTTATTGGCCAGGTATGCTTACACATACGAGGAATTTGTTTTTGTGACAGAAGCTCTACAGTGCAACAGAAAGACAGCAACAGGACAGGGCACAGATAATAAAAGAATAATTTACAAATAGGCAATGTACAAATAGCAAAAACACAATATATAGACAATTATGGTGTACAGGTCTAATATGTGCAAATCTGAAATGAAAAAAATAAGTATGTGTGTTGAATAAATAATTTATAATAGTGTTGTGTTCCACTTTTAATGTCAAGTGTTCATGAGATGGATTGCCTGAGGGAAGAAACTGTTCCTGTGTCTGGTCGTTCTGGTGCTCAGAGCTCTGTAGCGTCGACCAGACGGTAACAGTTCAAAGAGGGAGTGTGCTGGATGTGAGGGGTCCAGAGTGATTTTGCCAGCCCTTTTGCTCACTCTGGATGAGTACAGTTCTTGGAGAGTGGGGAGGGTTGTACCAATGATTCGCTCAGCAGTCCGGACTACCCTCTGTAGTCTTCTGAGGTCAGATTTGGTAGCTGAGCTGAACCAGACAGTTATTGAAGTGCAGAGGACGGATTCAATGATGGCGGAGTAGAACTGATTCAGCAAGTCCTGTGGCAGGTTGAACTTCCTTAGCTGGCGAAGCAAGTACAACCTCTGCTGGGCCTTTTTCACAATGGAGTCTATGTGATTGTCCCACTTCAGGTCCTGGGAGATGGTGGTGCCCAGGAATCTGAATGACTCCACTGCAGTCACAGTGCTGTTCATGATGGTGAGTGGGGGGAGTGCAGAGGGGTTCCTCCTGAAGTCCACGATCATCTCCACAGTTTTGAGCGTGTTGAGCTCCAGGTTGTTAAGACTGCACCAGACAGCCAGCTCCTTA
Organism: Spinibarbus caldwelli; assembly: GCA_039654775.1. Taxonomy (NCBI): domain Eukaryota; kingdom Metazoa; phylum Chordata; class Actinopteri; order Cypriniformes; family Cyprinidae; genus Spinibarbus; species Spinibarbus caldwelli. The sequence goes on along the minus strand of CM077239.1, from coordinate 7,693,768 downwards.
ACCTCCTGTCTGTAGGCAGACTCGTCACCGTCCTGGATGAGGCCGATCAGTGTGGTGTCGTCTGCAAACTTCAGGAGCTTGACAGAGGGGTCTTTAGATGTGCAGTCGTTAGTGTACAGGGAGAAGAGCAGTGGGGAGAGAACACAGCCCTGAGGAGCTCCAGTGCTGATCGTACGAGTGCTGGATGTGTATTTTCCCAGCCTCACTAGCTGCTGCCTGTCTGTCAGGAAGCTGGTGATCCACTGACAGACGGAGGTGGGGACGGAGAGCTGAGTTAGTTTGTTCTGAAGGGTGTCCGGGATGATGGTGTTAAAAGCGGAGCTGAAGTCTACGAACAGGATCCTCACATAAGTCCCTGGTCTGTCCAGATGCTGCAGGATGAAGTGCAGTCCCATGTTGACTGCATCATCCACAGACCTGTTTGCTCTGTAGGCAAACTGCAGGGGGTCCAGTAAGGGTCCAGTGGAGGACTTCAGATAAGCCAAAACCAGTCTTTCAAATGACTTCATGACCACAGATGTTAGAGCCACAGGTCTGTAGTCATTAAGTCCAGTAATTTTGGGTTTCTTTGGGACGGGGATGATGGTGGAGCGTTTGAAGCATGAGGGGACTTCGCACAGCTCCAGAGATCTGTTGAAGATCTGTGTGAAGATGGGGGCCAGCTGGTCAGCACAGATTTTTAGGCAGGCTGGTGACACACCGTCTGGGCCTGGTGCTTTCCTTCTTTTGTTCTTCCTGAAGACCTGGCGCACCTCATCTTCGCTGATCTGAATTGCAGGTGTGGGGGAGACGGGGGTTGCTGGAGGTGTGAATGGTTGTGTGAATGGTTGTGTGGAGAGGTGTTCAGGGCGGGTGTGGGGTGTTTTTTCAAACCTGCAATAGAACTCGTTCAGGCTGTCTGCCAGGTGTTGATTCTCCAGAGTGCTGGGGGATGGTGACTTGTAACTGGTGATTTCTTTCATACCTTTCCACACTGAAGCAGAATCACTGGAAGAGAATTTTTTCCTTAGCTTGCCGGAATAATTCCTCTTTGCCACTCTGATCTCCTTTTCCAGTGTGTATTTGGCCTGTTTATACAAGACTTTATCCCCCTTTCTGTAAGCATCTTCTTTGGCCTGACGGAGCTGTCTGAGTTTTGCAGTGAACCATGGTTTGTCGTTGTTGTAAGTTAGATGAGTCTTGGTAGGAATGCACACATCCTCACAGAAACTGATGTAAGATGTTACAGTCTCTGTGAGCTCATCCAGATCATTTGCGGCAGATTCAAAAACAGTCCAATCAGTAAGGTCGAAACAGGCTTGTAAATCCCACTCTGTTTCATTAGTCCATCTTTTAACAGTTCTTAATACAGGTTTTCCAGATTTGAGTTTCTGCCTGTAGGTCGGTATAAGATGAACCAAACAGTGATCAGAGAGTCCTAAAGCTGCTCGTGGAACAGAGTGATATGCGTCCTTTATCGCTGTGTAACAGTGATCCAATATATTACTGTCTCTGGTGGGACATGTAACATGCTGTCTGTATTTTGGCAGTTCACGGGAGAGATTTGCTTTATTAAAGTCCCCGAGAATGATTAAAACAGAGTCTGGGTGTTGTTGCTCAGTCTCTGTGATCAGATCAGCTAGTTTCTGTAAAGCTGAGCTCACGTGCGCTTGCGGAGGAATGTAAACACTCACGAGAATGAACGAGTGAATCTCCCGCGGCGAGTAGAAAGGCTTGCAGTTAATGAAGAGCGTTTCTAGATCAGAACAGGACATCTTCTTTAACACAGTTACATCTGTACACCACCTCTCATTGATGTAAAAGCACGTCCCGCCGCCGCGTGATTTCCCCGTTGATTCTGCCTCCCGATCCGCTCTAAACAGCTGAAAGCTCGGAAGATGTAACGCGCTGTCCGGAATGGCGTCGTTCAGCCAGGTTTCCGTGAAGCACAGAGCAGCAGAGTTTGAAAAGTCCCTGTTTGTCCGGGAGAGCAGAAGGAGTTCGTCCGTTTTGTTGGGTAGAGAGCGGAGATTCGCCAGATGGATGCTAGGCAACGCCGTTCTAAATCCACGCTGTCTGAGCTTCACGAGCGCGCCGGCTCGCTTCCCCCGTCTGCGCGTCCTGAAGCGTTTGACCAGAGCTACGGCTCCGCCAACAACAATGTCCAGCAAAACGTCCGAATAATCAAAAACCGGTAAAAGATTCTGTGGTGTGTTCTGCCGAATGTTCAGCAGATCATCCCTGGTAAAACTGATGGTGTTTGAGAAACAAAAAACAGGAAAAACGAACAAAAACAGTACAAACACTGAAGAGCAAAGCACAGTAGCTGCCATTTGCGGCGCCATCTTAGATCTATATATATATAAAAAAAAACTTAATTATTCCAAACTTTTGACCAGTAGTGTAATATAGGGCTGTCAAAGTTAACGCGTTAATAACGCGTTAACGCAAATTCATTTTAACGGCACTAATTTTTATTAACGCGCGATTAACGCTGTTTGACCCGTGGCCTAACCCATACTACTATAGTTGGAGAAATGGAAATGGATGGAGATGCTGACAGTGTTGCCAAGTTAGCGACTTTTCAGACCACTTTAGCAACTTTTTTTTTTTTTTTTCTTTCAAAAAGCGCCTAGCGACCAATCTTTATAGGGTTTGCCCAAACCTTATTTAGTTTCTGAGACTCGCCAGTACTGCCGCGCGAGGGCGAGGTCTTTCTTTCCCGCTGCGCACACACCTCTTTTTCTCTCTCTCTCTCTCTCTCTCTCCCTCCCTCCCTCTGCATCTGCTCTGTTCAGCGCGCGGATGAGAGGAACAGCGCTTTCAGTTAAAACAGATATTATGTTGCTTCTCTAATTTAACATGCAAGTATAGCCGAAATCACAGCAGCTATTGTCTTTATCTTATGTATAGCCTATTTGATTTTATCAGACGATGGCTGGATTATAAATCAGGATTTTTGTGCAGATTAACATCTTGGAAAGTAGAGCTGGTTATTTAGTCCTATGGGTCGCGTTTCAGTCACTATTTCATATTCATTCCGTTGTCTGACAACAGAAACAGTAAAATATATCAATGAAAACAGTTTTATTGAAAATTTAGCTGCATCAAAATACAGTATGTGGGCACAGAGAGGCAAGCAAATGTAATAATAAATAATAAATGTACATTTTGCATGTTCAGAAGAAGTGAGATGCCCTGTCCTGCGGAAATGTAAACAGGTTTGTGTAAGTAAATTGCTCAGTGCAAAGAAAGAGAAGTAATGGGAACCTGGTATTTCTTTTTTCATGTGTCTAATAGACGTGAGCAAGTTCTTTGAAACACATCTATGATCTTTGAAACATGTCTAGTCTTCAGGCTCTGTTAACTATGGTTTCACTAATAATAAACATATATTGCATAAAGCATCCATATTTGTCATTGCCCATGTTGATTAGAGTATTTAAAACATGAAAAGTATTAAAGTACATTTAGAACAGATAAAAATGTGCGATTAATCATGAGTTAACTCATGACAATCATGCGATTAATCACGATTAAATATTTTAATCGATTGACAGCCCTAGTAATAGTACAAGTTGTCTCTTTTTTTACCCAACTTATATCTTAGGATAAACACCTGAGACAAAGTTTATACTTAAAACCGTGAGAGAGATTGACATAAAGCGCTTGAACCAAGGTGCTAAAGCAGTCTTAGCCGTCTGTGATGGTTACTGCATATGTGTTATTTAGCACGTTAATGAGTCTTAACACTCCCCTGATCCTGTAAAGAGATACTTCTCTGCTTAATCTGATAGCTGTGTGGAGTTTGCTGGTGTCTGGGTACCAATCACACATCTATCACACACACACACACACACACACACACACACACAGATCTCCACCTGCTTCCATGAAGCACCCTGACCTGTTTCCACATCCATCTGTTTCTGCATCTGTGTCTGTGTTCGCATTAATGTGGCTGATTCACTCCAGGATTGCTCATCGCTGTGACTCGAGCACAATTGCTCTAGGTTTTACACAAAAGCACTGTTCACATCCACCCACGTACAGACACATGCTGCTTCAGTGTCTGCGGAGTTAAATATGCATCTCTCTAGCCAAAAATATCACATAAACATGCTCTAATATACAAAACAGCACGTTTCTATTCAACACTAGTTGAAAGACTAAGCTGTACAGTCTTCTGCGGTAAACCTAAAGAGCTTCAAGAGCCACAGCCCTTCTCAAATGTGGTCAGCAAGGGCAATCTTTACATTGAAGAAACACCACTGACCTGAGTCTTTGTCGGATTGGAGACGGCAGCTGTGTGTGTGTGTGTGTGAGAGATTTTCACTTCAGTTCAGTTCCGTCGTCCTTATCCAGAGAATCACGCCAGACTGAACAGCCCTCTCATGAACCCTCCCTCTCTAGCCGAACCGCCACACACTCTGCATCCTCCATCCTTCCTCTCTCGCTATCTCTGTCTCTACACTTGCTTTACTGCTCCTCCTCCTCCTCCTCCTATTCCCCCTCGCTTGCTTCCCCCGCACACTGTGTTTTCCACTCAGCCTCTGTTTTTCACTCCACCGAGGATAATCACATTCCAGAGGAGGGACGGCATATGGCAGGGAAACACCACATGCTCTTGTCTGTCCATCCTTATGTGCCAATGTGTGTGTGTTGCATGGACAATTACCCCTATTGTGTTGCTGTAGGGGTGGGCCAACAAACTGGGGGTTGGGGGGGGTTGGGATAAAGGGGCGGGGTGTGGCTCAGAAGAAAAAACTATCGGAATATTGATGAGTGGGTATGATATTTGGAGAATGCCAGCTCTTCTCCTCTGACTGGGCGGGTCACTGGAGTCCAAGTATCGCTGTAATTCAGCAGAGGGTGAAAATGAAGCTGATTCTATTGGAGGGCACGCACCGGTCATGTGACGAAAGGAAAGGGCCACATGGGAGACTGAGGAGGAATACAGATGAGTCAGTGATTTGTGGGGGAAGGGGAAGGGGGTGGAGGGCACTGTCACCACCTACAATATTCTCACACTTTTGGATGATGAAACAAAGCCAGTAGGGAAAATATAACTCTTCATTACACAAAAACAAAGAACTGTGGTAATAACATGGGTTTTTTGGACATGTACCAAGGTAATAGCATGGTTTTCTTGACGTACAATGTGAAGGTAGCCTATATGAATATGGTCATCGTTTAGTGCCATGATACACAGCATATCAAATTAAACCATTGAATTATGTTATTATGGTAAGGCCACAGTACATTGTATAAGGGATCTTCACTCCTTGCATATATTCAAAATCTCAAGTTATTACAAACACAAATTTTTGGTGTTCAGAATAAAACAATCATGAGAAACTGTACTTTGTTATTTATTTATTAATTTAACATTTTTTATCAAATTACATTTGTGCCAATTAAAATGAATGTAATTTTTCAAGAAACTTATGAAAATATAAATTGAAACTTACAGGCAAAATCTTTGACTTTCTTTTTAATATACTGCATGTTTTGCAACTGTTTTCTCCTCTTTCATTCGCTGATCTGTACTTACAAATGCACTTCCAGAGTTTATTTACGCTTCTGATGTTTTCGTTCACCATTCTGGCACAAATTTATTGTGGGGGCGGGGCTAGCAGCGGTGTGTTCTCATTGGCTACTTAGTTTTTGATTGACAGCTTCTTGACCTGGAAGTGAAGGTGTCAGTGTTGTTGTGCCAGTGTGGATGTGAGCATCTGTTAGCAGCTTCCTATTTCATTTTAATGATATAAAGTTAGTTTTGTTTTTCAATTCAATCTGTATTTATCTGTTGCTACAACTCTGTCAACATAAGCTTTTAGGAACACGAGAGATCAAACGCGAGAGAAAAAGGTCATATTGAGGTTTAATTATTAAAGTACAGTATATAATACTGGAAATTTTGCATAATATATATATATATATATATATATATATATATATATATATATATATTTAGTATGTAAATTCAAAAGACTGTATATGTATGCTGTCTACAAAGAGTCCATGAGAACAGATGTCATTTACTTCCTGTTTTTCACATTTACAGAAAATCTGATTGTGTACTGCGTCACAGAACAGCTCTATAAAGCAATAATGCCAAACAGGAAACTAAATTAAGCCTTTCAAAAAGTGCTAGCCACATTTTTTCACTTCTCATTTAGACTGTTTTTAAATTTGCTTTATCATCTATACTGGTTTCTGATTCTGAAAGTTGCTTTGTGATCAGTAGAGCCGAGCCTAATAGCCTGAGGTGACGGCGTCATACTGAATTCCCAACATGCTTTCAAATGCACTCGCACACAAACAGACGCACACAATCACACTTCAACACTTGTCTATAAACTTCATAATTATTTCTGTCATATGCCTCGGTGTGATAACCCTCGTGCTAATTCAACCAGTCAGGACAAACACTCCTGACCTCTTTCAAGTCACACTTCTTCTTGTAGTCCCTTTCTGTTTTCAATCATTCGTCTGACTTCTCATTCCTCACATGCAAATGAACGCCACCATTCTTGCCCTTTGACAGCTACACTTTATTAAGGTCACATCACAGCAAACACACACAACACGTTTCCCGTCTCCCCCACTCCCAGCTCCCTCATGCTCCTGCCCTTATCTCCTCCTTCCATCAATACATGTTGAGTCCTCTCCTCCCCCTACATGACTTGTTGTAAATGAAGCCTCAGGCCATGTCTTTTACACTGCTGTTATTCCCTATAGACCCTATAGAGTATACTGATATATTCAATAGACCTAAAAAAAATCTATTTATAATATTGATACATTTTTATATGAATATAATAATAATAATATGTATAATTATATTATATAATATATAAATATAATTTTGTATATAATATTAATATATTTATATATAATTGTAACTATCTAATCTTTTGAATATATTTTATGTACAATTTATATTATCATGTTATTTATATTATATATATATACACATAAATGTACATGATCTCAATTTTTGTATTTATATTTTTATATAACATTTACTGTAATTATTTGTGTTTTTGTCTATCCATCTATCCATCCATCCATCCACCCAAGATTATGCAAATGAAACTAGTAAACTGAGTTTATATCTGAGAAAATGTAAGATCTAAAATCTTAGACTTAAATTCAAATAACACTTTTATATCTGAGCAAATTGCTTATCTGAAGAATAATAAGGTAAAGAAAAAAAGAGAGAAAGGTCTTCTGTTTTTGATTTTTTTTTCCACCTGGATGAGTCACATCTGGCAGGAAATGCTTGCTCAACTGCACAATATTGATATAACTGAAACCCTGAAGGTTTGGTGTTTCTTAACATGTAAACCCAGGAGATGAAACAGATATATATGTTTCATTAAAAAGTGCTTTTAAGGTCATACGATACAGTATATCTCTGTAGCACATTTGCCATACATTTTGCACCCATCAATATCACATCATAACTCTCGCTAACAGCTGTTGACTGTCCATTATGATAGCATTTTGGAAGTCATGAACTTGGTATTTTCAGTCATTTAAAGATCAAATCTAACTAAAACAATCAATCCATTCATCTGTCATCTCTCTAGTGTGTTCATGGTTGATACAGATAGGAAATGAGTCGGGTCACTGAGTTGAGTCACTGAATCTGTAAACTCTACTACTGTACTGATTTTATGAGGGCAGGTGTGGGTGTTTGTGTTTTTAAAACGGTTGCATTATTATTGAGAAAAAAGCCCTTCCTGTCCTTGTTATAACTCACAGCACCACCAAAATATCATCTCAGCATGCATCACAACAGAAACACGCTAGTTCAGATTTCCTGTCAGACAGCTCTGTGTGGATGTGAGTCCTGAAAGCCCACGAAAATGTTCCTCATTGCTGTCCAACTTGGCTCAGTTAATATCAATAGTCACTTGAAGGAAAAACAGAGTTGACACTCGCTATGTAGCTATTCTCCTCTTTAAGAAAGAGTGTAATTAATACACAAATCTCATTTGTACCAGTCACACACACACACACACACACACACACACGCATATGCATACACACACGCATACAATATACTACACACTTGGAGAACAAGTAGCCAACACACATACAAAACAGCACATACTTGTCACTTATTTAGGGCACTGTGTTTTGTGAAGCATTCTTTTATAATGACTATGTGAATAGCAGTGCAGTGAGTTATTGAAGATTTCACAGGCTTCTGTACATGAGTGTCAAAGCACCACTGCCCCCTGCTGGACAATCAGACTCGTTCGTTTATTTTCATATTTTTCTTTACTGAAATCATATTTAAGGTATATTACAGTAATAGAAATAGACTGTATATTGTAAGTATTAAGCATTAATACAATAAATAAATAATTTAACTTCATTAAGAAGGGATTTTCACATGCATTTTGCACTTCAACACAAATGTCATTACCAAAACTACACTAAACAAAGACAGAAAATGGAATGGAGACAGAAAGAGAGAGCAAAAGGAAAAAAGGAGGATGCTCTCAAAATGGAGGTGGGGTGTCATTATGGCTCAGGAACTATGAAGGGAAGTTGTATGGGAAGGATATGATGTCATTATTCAGGTGCATGAAAGCATTTAATATCAAGTTTTTCAAAAGCAGAGAGCAGCCCTCCCTCCAGCAGAACATTTGCATTTGTGGTTGACCATACATGTAAAAGCATTCCAATCACCCGCTGAATAACTCTAACAATGTCAACAGAGCATACTGACCATCAATCTTTTTAAACAGCCTTGGATCCATTTCTTTTCTCCAAAGACTAAGCCTTGTCAAGCCAACCAACAGGATGATTTAATATTTGATTTCAAACTAAAAAGTACTTAAAAATCAGGACTGATATGACTACAAATATCTTCAGTAAGGGAAAGAACTACTAATCCCAGGAACCACTGGGGATGATGTGATAGAATCAGCAATGATGGCACAATATAAAACTTTGCAAATTATTTTTTATATATTCAAATACAAACAAATAGTAAAACATATAATACTACATGTTTGAAAGTGCAGCAAGATTCTATTTACATAATTTACAATGCTTTATGAGTGAATAGCTCTGTTTCCATTGTAACAGTCACCTCTCTGATTGGTGGATCTAATTTAAAGGAATAGTTTTCCGAAAATAAAAATTTGCTGAAAAGCTGCTCACTCTGAAGCCATTCAAGATGTAGATGAGTTTTCATTAGAACAGGTTTGGAAAAATTTAGCATTAGATCACATGCCCATTAACTGATCCTCTGCAGTGAATGGGTGCCGTCAGCATGAGAGTCCAAACAGATGATAAAGACATCACAATAATCCACAAGTAATCCATGTGACTTCAAGCCATCAGTTAATGTCTTGTGAAGTTAAAATCTGTGTTTGTAAGAAACAAATCCATTTTTAACTTCAAATCGTTGCTTTCAGCTAAAATACGAGTCCATAATCCATAATATTGCTTTATCTGGGTCTCCTGGTCTCCAAATCTGTTCAGATGAAGAAACAAACTCATCTACATCTTGGATGGCCTAAACGTTAGTGAATTTCAGCAAATTTTAATTTTTGGGTGAACCATTTTTTAAGGATTGTGGGTCATGTAATACTTACAAATAATTAGGGTAAACATACCTATTAAGCTCACGTACCCATTAAGCACACTTTCATTTTTGAGAGACAGATTATAAAAAGAAAATATTATTTATTATCCCACTTGATGTCTTGTCTTAACCAATTGATATGTTTGTTACTATATACCTCCTATAATTTCAAGTCAGTCAGATCATTGCACACTGAAATATGGGTCTCCATGTGTTCACACTGTCTGGTGGCCATTTTAAAAGCTGTCTAAAAACTTTCACCAAAAGAGGAGCCCCTTAAATGTGCATTTTTTAGATGTTCAAGCCTTTATTTTGGGTAAGTTTCACTACTTATTGTAAAATTAAGAGATTAATGTTCAGAATTTTGCATATTATAACCTGGAACTTGGATGTGGGAAATAATTACATTAGATCCAAAAGATAGTTTTAGCAACATTGCGCAGATGCTACAGAACACAGTTAGCTAACTGGCTGTATAAGATTGTGTGCTACGCTAATATATTACTTCACAGGCATTACTGGCTTGTACTTTTACATCCATAATATTATAAATTGACAGTTTATTGCTGGTCTGTGGTTTTACAGTGCTGTAATTTTTAAAGATTTCATATTTTAAGGTGAGCTTAAAGGTTACACTACTATGAAAATCTCACACCTTCAGTGTGACATCAATAAGAAAAAGTATAATTTCATAGATATTGTTAACAATAGTTGATCATATTAAAATATGTATGAACTTAATACATGACCTAGACTATTTATTTAGCAAAATCCTGTAATTTTAATAATATTACATAAAATTTATTAAAAATTGTTGCTGCTCCAATTAAGCTCAGTGTGCTCTCTTTAAGCTCTTCCACATTGAACGTCTATGTAAATACTTCATAAACAGACTTTAAATGTTAACTGATGGTTGTCACTTTAAGTTAAGTTAATCGATTTTCTATGGATTCTGTCAACTCAAATCTGCAGACTGGCTCTGATCTTTGGCAACTAGCATTAACTTCTCCAGACTGTAAATCTGTGGAAAATCAGGGCAAAAATCGTGTAGTGTTCTCCAGCCTTAAGAAACTATAGATAAGTTGACATCCATTTAATAATAGGCTTCATAATGAGGCTAGTTTCTGTGTTCATCCCCATGAATTAAATGTTTTATTAGTTTGTTTTATTTGATTTTTGAACGTGGACTAGTATAGTTGTTACAATGTGCTTAAATGACACTTCACTATGAATACAGTGGGTACGGAAAGTATTCAGACCCCCTTCACTTTTTTCAATTTTGTTATGTTGCAGCCTGATACTACAATTGTTTAAATTCATTTTTTTTTTCTCATTAATCTACACTCTGTACCTCATAATGATGAAGTGAAAACAGAATTTTAGAAATGTCTGTAAATTTATTAAAAAGAAAAAACTGAAATATCACATTTACATAAGTATTCAGACCCTTTGCAACAACACTTGAAATTTCGCTCAGGTGCCTCCCATGTCTCTTGATCATTGCAGAGATGTTTCTACACCTTGATTTGAGTCCGCCTGTGGTAAATTAAATTGATTGGACATGATTTGGAAAGGCACACACCTCTCTGTAAAAGGCCTCACAGCTGATAATGCATATCAGAGCGAAAACCAAGCCAACTGCCTGCAGAGCTCAGACACAGGATTGTATTGAGGCGCAGATCTGAGGAAGGCTACAAAAAAAATTCTGCTGCACTGAAGGTTCCCAAGAGCACAGTGGCTTCCATAATTCTCAAATGGAAGAAGTTTGGCACAACCAGGACTCTTCCAAGAGCTGGTCCCCAGCCAAACTGAGCAATTGATGGAGAAGGGGCTTGTCTAGACTGGTGACCAAGAACCTGGTGGTCACTCTAGTTGAGCTCCATGATCATATATGCAGATGGGAGAAACCTACAGAAGGACAAACATCACTGCAACACTCCACCGATCTGGGCTTTATGGGAGTGTGGCCAAACTCAATCCTCTCCTCAGTGAAGACACATGAAAACACACTTGGAATTTGCAATAAAGCACCTAAAGGACCCTCAGACTCTGAGAAACAAGATTACCTGGTCTGATGAACCTCAATTCTAAGCATCATGTTTGAAGGAAACCGGCTCTTCTCATCACCTGCAGAGTACCATCCCAAAAGTAAAGTGTGGTGGTAGCAGCCTCATGCTGTTGGGCTGTTTTTCAGCGGCAGGGACTGAGGAACTCATCAGAGTAGAAGAAAAGCTCAATGCACCAAAATATAGAGATAGCCTTAATGAAAACCCAGTCCAGGGCATTCAAAACCTCAGACTGGGCCGAAGGTTCACCTTCTAACATGACAATGACCCTAAGCACACAGCCAAGGCAACACAGGAGTGGCTTAGGGACAACTCTGTGAATGTCCTAGAGTGACCCAGCCAGAGCCCTGACTTGAACCCTATCGAACATCTCTGGAGAGACCTGAAAAAGGCTGTCAACAGACGGTTCCCATCCAACCTGACCGAGCTTGAGAGGATTTGCAAAGAAGAATGGCAGAAATTCCCCCAATCCAGTTGTGCAAAGCTTGTTGCGTCATACCCAAAAAAACTCGAGGCTGTAATTGCTGCCAAAGGTGCTTCAACTAAGTACTGAGTAAAGGGTCTGAATACTTATGTAAATGTGATATTTCAGTTTTTTCTTTTTAATAAATTTACAAACATTTCTAAAATTCTGTTTTCACTTTGTCATTATAAAGGACAGAGTGTAGAGTAATGAGAAAAAAAAAGAATTTAAACAATTGTAGTATCAGACTGCAACATAACAAAATTGAAAAAAGTGAAGGGGGTCTGAATACTTTCCGTACCCACTGTATATAACTGATTGACTTGAATGCCTTGGTGTTTGATTTTAGTGTTCTGTTTTTTTGTGATTGACTTTGTATCTTCAAAAAATGTTTTTACAATTATTCTTTAAAAATTTTCCATAAAATGAACTAGAATTTTTAATAAAACATGATGTGAGCTTAATGGGAACAGGGGTGTGCTTAAAGGGTACAGAAATGTACCCATTAAGCACAGTCAGACTTTTTTAATTTAATTATGCATATCTTAATTGAAATGCTTTTGTCATTTAAAATAAAATTAAATATTTTTGTGTAAGAGATTAATATTTTATTTTAACATAACTTTTTGTATTGAATCCAATATCTTGTGCACTAAAAATGTCTCAATGTAGATTTCGGTGAGCTTAATAGGTACGTTTACCCAATACTTCACACACTAAACACATTATTCTGGTGAAAATCATATCAGAAATACTAAATGGATTTTTCAGCGGTAAATCACTCATAATCATTTTCCAGAACCCTCTAAAATTATCAAGGTTTATTAGATCCTACATTAATTAATCAATACGCAAATCTTTGTTTTGAATGTAAAAGCATTCAAAAACATACAAACACTTTGGTAACAGTCTTTTCCTTCCTAACAGATTAAAGAGAGAAAGAATAAACTGTGGTTCTTTAAATAGGCCATGACCAGTCCTTCACAAACCCACAACACAATATAAACACACAAAATAATGGGCCAGTAATTCCTGCCAAGCAGAACAGTTCGAGAACTCATGAGTGTTGGTTTCCAGATCTCAAGAGACGTGCTTTTCTTCTGCTTGGGTTGGTAACTGATTTTGGAAACAATCCTCATTTAAACAGTCTAACATATGTGCCACCATTCTACCACTATGCAAAGAAATATTTGACCTGCAAATTCAAATCTGTGCTATACTGGTACTGGTAGTGATAAAATTAAAAACAAGACAGTAGTGCATTCACTCGCATAAACACTTAAAGGGTGATGTTTATGTAGGTCACATAAACATCTGTGAGTGGTTTCCACTTGATGAAGATGTTGAGGACACTAAAGTCTGACAACTATATAAACACTCTCATTCCTACTTTATACTCCTCATCTGTGACCATAAATTGAGATAATGTGTGTATCTCTGTTACGTTAAGTCTTATTTGTACAAAACAACTATAGTTTATTATAGCACACATGGGGAAAAGTTTTGTCTATAATATGGCTGAAAAAAATAAACCAGACAGCTGATGTCTGGGCCCCCAGCCAGCAATAAGTCAATGAAGGTTTAGATTAGTGAAAAGGAGCTTATGAGTTTTTATGAGTTTAGGGGGGCAGGACAAGATGTTGTGTAAGAGAGAGAATAGGGTGTCTGGATTAGCCCTCAAACAGCTGCAGGCATTATTTCAACAGAAAACTGAGTTTCAGTACAAACCAGCCAGCGGACAACAGCTCAGATTACTGTGTAACTATTAAGAAACATGTTGATGAGCTCATCTGCTGCATCTCACAATTGCGTGACCACAAATTCACACATTCAATCCATGTACACTCCTAAAATCAACATGAAGTCAAAACTGAGGCTATATCTGATTTATACACACTCTTGTTATGCACAATTTATCAGAGAATGTTATTTTAAAGAAAAAACTTTCTCAGTAATATTATTTTTCAAATCTATTAAGCGGTTACATTTCTGAAACGACTTTCTTTTCCTGCTTTTAACCCCTTCACTTCAAGCATCTGTTATAGGGATCACTTTTCACAATACAATTACAGTAATTCCCACCGAATCGTAATTTATTTTTGGCTTTATATCCCAGTTCACTCAAAAATGGGTAGAAAATTCCTTTTGTGTCGATTTGAACTCTTAATACATTATAATTTGGCATATTTTGTGGATTTCTTTTTGTTCACAATCTTTCTGTGATAGGCAGGGTTTAATGGTAAATCATGCACCTTCCTGAACAGATAGTAAACTTCTCCAGACAGCTGGCACACTTTCTTTACATGCAGCAATTAAAAAAGATAGTTCACCTAAAAATAAAAGACAAAAGAAGCTATTTTGAAGAGTGTTTAAATGTTTTGTCCATACAATGAAAGTCAATGGGGTCCAAAACAAAGTAAGAAGAAGAAGAAGAAGAAGGAGAAAAAAACAAGTCATTTTTCAAAATATGCTTCTCTGCATTTTGGAACAACATGAGGAGGAGTAAATAAATGATGGCGAACTATCCCTTTAATACAGATTTACTCCCCAAATGTAACATCAAACTATGTTGACAACCAACTCACGACCAATTACTGAAACTGAACATTACCTTTAGTTGGCCAAAACCAATACTTCCGACGATGTTTCATTTTTCTCAATCCATTCCCCATGATCTGCTGTTTTGTGATTACATGAATGCAGCTTTCCTACTCATCAGCAGATTCATTTTTAGATCTCAACCGGGTAAGAATCAGAGTTCGTTCAACAGCCTCCTCTCCATTCTCTGACATCTAACCGCTACTTTCTTTCCCAGAGTCACGGTGAAGCTTCTCATTGCCGGCATTTTGGAGCTCATTAAAGTGAGAACCTTTGGATCACCTACCGGAGGCAGTGCGGTGGAAGAGAGCTTTCCTGATGCCAGAGCCCAGAAAATCGATCACTGTCCATCAGCGAGACTTTACAACAGAGAAAATGAGTTAAAGACACTGATGGAAGCGCAGGGAAGGATCCAGGGGTTCCACAAAAGAACTGACGAGAAAGCAGGGGGAGAAAGTGAAGCCCGACTTCCTGTAGATGAAGAATGGACAAAAATATCCACTGTATCACCACTTCCTCTCTCATTCCCTCTTGTGCTCACCTCTAAAAAGCAGTCCAAATGTTTCCCTAATGAAAGCCGAAGGATTTTTGCAGAAATCTTTTACTTAAAAGCCAAAGAATCCTAATATCCTGTTAAGATTCCAAATTTTTCAGTGTTTCTTCATTCATTGACGTTAATTGGAAAAATATAGATGTTTTATGGCCTATGTTGGCATTCCAGAATTTTCAATTAATTCTTGAAAATTAATGGAAAGAGGCTTCTGGTGCAGAAAGTCTCCAAAAATGAGTCTGTCCTAGGCATGATGTTCAAGCTACAAGATTGCCCCATTCCTCCAGCCCGAGGGAGGAAACTCTAGACAAAAAAAAAAAAAAATCAGGAAACTCCAGCCCTTTGCAGTGTTTGCTAAGGAGCAGAGTTGATCAAGAGGAAAGGGGCATGGGCAGGACTGCCATGGGTGGAGGGGTGCGTTACGTAATGCTCCATTACTATTACTGCCACACTAATTCTCATAGGTAAACACAGCACAGATCTGACTTGGGTGAGCCTTGAGTCAACTAGGGTGAAATCAATCATCTAAGGTCCTGAAGTCTCTATAGTCAGGAAGACAAATGAAACAAAGGAAATTACAGAGAGTTGGATTTAAAAATCCTACACCCTTTGGAGTATGTCACTGTTCCTGATTTCTTACCGCCAGACCTAGACTTTTTAATCTTTTTAACCTAATTACTAACCTACTGTACGATATGACTAACACAAGACCTTGCAACACCCCTGTCTGCGGTGCATTGTGTTCTTCACAATGGGCAAGATAGGAAATCACCCTCCCTTCATCAGAACCGGAGTAGAAATTTTCCCTCTGACAGGAAGTGCGTCATTTCGGGTTGACCTTGCCTACAGGACCTTCCCGTGCATGTAAACAAACCCTTAATCCCTCCCCTGAACATTAACATGGGAAATATGGAGTTATTTCTAATTTTGCCTTTGTGAAACTACACTTTTTGGGTGGTCCTGTTCAGATGAATGCTCAGCAAATGATGTAAAATGAACTATTAAGTTAAATTATTTATCTCTATACACTACAGTTCAAAAGTGTTAAATTAGCTATAAATTAATTACCACTTTTTTCTTTTGAGAGAATCCTGGTTAATAAAAGATGTTTAACTTCACATCAAAGTACAACTTGATATGTAAAATTGAAAAAAAAAAAAAAAAAAAAAATGACAGTAACACATAAACAGTCCTGATTTTCCAGTTTAAAAATAACTTCAGAAATATCCATTAGGCTCTGGACAGTGTTGAGAGGTTACAAAACCTCTTTTGTTTTGGTGTTATACTGCCACCTGCTGGATGTTTCTATATGTACAGTATGTCTGCTTCGAAAAAGCTCGATAGAGTAACATACCTAAAGATAAAGTATTAATGTCAATTCCTTGCTAATATGACCGTATTTATTTTAGACTAGATCCAAGTGTTATAGTTGAAATTATGTCTCATTTCCTATGGCTGGACCGCGATGTACTCAAATATTTACTAGAGGATAATGGAGGGTGTGTATCCATGAGTTATTTATAGCCCCTCTCTCTCACATCAAATACTACAGGCCTACTAGTGCAGAATACACCAATCACAATCAAATAAAGTCTGATAAGCTCTGATGATGTTACGATAACAGGTCCGTCTCACCTGACTCTGTACTCTTAAAACACTAACTATAGTGTCAGAGGAAGCATGGGATTCAGCCAAGCACTACAGAAAATTAATAGTTAACTTTAATAACAGCACACACTTGTGTTAGTGCACTCTAAGAACAGTTTTTTTTACTCAAATCCCAAAATTCTAAACAGGAGAGCATTTCTATCTAATTTCGATCTAGTATTTTTTTTTTTTTTTTTTGCATGAAATTGCTCACAAGGGTCCCCGTTCTTTTTCCTGTTCAGATTACGTTACTGTACTGTGAGAAAGCAAACCCAGGTGAAAAAAGTGCACTTCCATAATATACTTTAAGTGCTCTTATTTTCACACACTAATTTTGTACTTAATATACTAAAAATGATTCTTTAGTACTTCTTAAGATAAACTTAAGATCATCTAAATGTTATTTTGGGACACCATGAATATGAATTAAAATGCACTTTTAACATACTATCTACCACTTGTAGTCCACTTGAACCCATCTTTCATACAATAGTACACTCAAGTGTACTACAAGTGGCGACTAAATAAATTTTTTATATACAGAGATAGTATGTTAAAAGTGCATTTTAGTTAATATTCATGATGTCCCAAAATAGCACAGTTGAGTACACTTAGATCATCTTAAGTTTATCTTAAGAAGTACTAAATAATCATTTTTAGTATATTAAGTACAAAATTAGTGCGCGAAAATAGAGCACTTAAAGTGCGTTGTGGAAGTGTACTTTTTTCACCTGGGAAGGCATGATTACCATTTTCAAATGCAAGTAGGCAAACCCACACACACTTGTTGATAAAACATTAAAAAGTAAACACTTTCCTTGCTTCTGATTTATTAATAAACAGAGAGCACAAGAAAAACGGTTTTCTTTTCCTGCCAGTTGGTGGTGATTGCATATGTAACAACAAAGGTGTTTTCCCCCTTTCTTTCTTTTTCTTTCTCTTTCTTCTCAGTATTGTTTCAATCATTGCAATATTATGTATTTATATTTATTATATTTAGAATTTTGAGATTGATTTAAAGAGTAAGAAATGCCTTTGATCTTAAACCTTATCTTAACTCTTTATGTGAAAACAAATGTTGATTTCTTGACTTTCTTTTTTATCTCTCTTGTTGAAAAACAGAAATAAAAATTAAACTAAAAGTAAACAATTTCCATTTAAGGTGGATGAATAGAATTTACAACAACTATGGAATGTTTGACACCACAGGCGTTAGAAATGGATTAAAATCAAATCTGCACAATACACTCTTAGAAGAAATGGTTCTATATAGAACCTAAAAAGGTTCTATCAGGCGCTTCATATATGGAACCCCTAAAAGGTTCCATATAGAACCCTTTTTAAGGGTTCAATGAAAAGAACCCTTTAGGGTTCTTTGTAGCAAGGAAAAAGGTTCTATATAGAACCCTTTGGTGGTTCCCATCATGGGATCAGTTTTTGGATTTAATTTTTGTTTTAATTTAAATTTTAAGACTTAAACAGCTCATATAGCTACTTTATCACTAGAAAAACTGAACTAACAATAAGCATAACTCATCAAGGAGTTGTGTGATCATTTAAGACACTTTTATTAGCATTTAAAATGACAAGCAATATATAACACAGGAATTCAGAGTGCAACAGTTACAGGGATTAACAAATCCATGTTTCTTTATTTATTCAGACTTTTTATTATTTTTACCAGTCTAAAATAGCACTCTCCATTTTAGAAATATTGTTTTTCAACCCCCTCCACCATGTCAGTCACAAATATATGTTGATTGCTAGAAACCACAAAAAAAATAAATAAAAAATTAATGTTAACTTGGACGAATAAATAAAGTTAACTTGCAAAAATAATTTAAAAAAATTAAATAAGTAAAATTAGAATGTGAAAAGTTTGTCATCAAATAGTATATTAATGACACTCTTATTTTGCATCTCACCACCAGGTCATTACCCTTTACCTTAAATAAATGTCAAGTATTTACTCCACATTCTCCTATAAACCAAGTAATCTGACTTTTTTTTTTTTTTTTGTATGCTGGAACTTTCCCCGGTTCTGTAACCCATGAAAGGTGGTGAACCACGTTTATGAAAAGGGAGCTAAAAGACTAACTATAATATAATTTATAAGCATTAAATGTTAATTTTACATTCAGAGAAGCATTTAAACAATAAAAACAAAGGACCCATGACAATTTCAGCACTGGGAAGGGCTAAATAGTGCTAATTGAAATTAACTGAGTGATGACTTTTGGATGCTCCATACTGAACAAAAAGTAGACAGCAAACAGATATTTCTGGCATCTCTGTGTCTCTGTGGTCAGTGACACATCCATTTTGATGCTAACTCTCCTTGCGATGAGTAGGCTTAACATCCTAAGATGGGGATACAAGTCAAAGAAACATTTATTAGACCTATGGAGAGTACAGGACAACAGGATAAAGAAAGGAATCTCTCACAGTTAAATCAAATCTTAAAACTTACTTGAATTAGAGGAGTGTGGTGTTTTCATCTGAATGTAGATGACCAAACAAGCAATGCTGCACTCCACAGAGTCCAGACCTGCAGTGACAGTGCAAAATAATTATTTATTTATCAATCAATCATAAGAACTTGCATGATAAAAGGTGGAAAATAGAAGAAGAAGAAAAAAAGATATCAGTAACTTCAGATTAGCTGATTGATGAGTTTCAGTTGGTACTGTGAGGAAAAAGAAATAATATACCTTTTGTGTTATTGTTTTGCAGCAGGTTGGTCATGTTTCCTCTGACTTCCACTTTTCAGCACTCAGATAACTTTAACAGTGCTCTCTGAGATAGATGAACATCTACAACAACCAAACACAGTGTGTTTAGAATAACATACAATCACTTCAGCAAAACAAACAATTATATTTTACTATACTATAACTGCAAACACCAAATACTCACAGTTAGCCACAGAAAAAATGGAAACATCTCCATCAGCTTCTCTCTTTGTTCTTCTTGGTCTGAATTCATGTTCATAATAACAGCAGTCTGACGGTGATTTGACCGAAACTTTGTTTCATCTTTTCCTATACGTATAGGTCCAATACAATCTAACTTACAGGGCAATCAATCAATAAATAAATAAATAAATAAATAAATGAATGAATGAAATAGAAAAATTACATTAGGCTATAACATGAACTTTCGCCAGCGTTATTGGTCAATTCACAACAGTTTTTATCAAGACACTTTAGGGACTGAAGTTATAAATGACAAACCTCGGCGGAGAATCGCGCGGGCCTGGACAACGCGATGAACCACCTTTCTTCTTTTAGCTTTTTGAAATAAACGTGTAACGTTAGGCTAACTAAAAATGACAAGGGTTTATGTAAAAGTAATTAAAATAAGCTAAAATGAATTAATGTTCTCACTTACCAATGTAATCGTCGTTCTCTCGAGAGCTGAGCGCGGTCAGGCAGCGCACCGTCAACCGTTGAAGTTCAAACAGCGGCGCTCGCGCGCTTTGTAATCACTCTCGCGAGAGGCGCGCGACTGAAATGCGCCGCTGTGCAGACGGACAGAACTGATCAGCGCACAGATACACGCTCAAGTTGTTTGCCGTTTCATGAATTTGGCGAGTATGGTAACACGTTGTTGGCGTTTTTTTCTAAGAGTGTACAACAACACAGCATTCAAAAATCCTTGGAGACTGATTTCTTGAGGTGTGGGAATGTAGTCAAAAAGAAGACAAAATTAAGCCTAAGAAAAATATTTAGAGAGAGACCAAATAAATAAATAAATAAATAAAAGATGAGACAAAATATTGGTTTCTGCATCAAATTAAATTTACAAAAGTGAAAAATGTATATACATAGAACGCATGTTAAATGCAAGTGTGTATATATATATATATATATATATATAGTCGATTATCAGTCTGATAATCTCTAATGTATTATAAATTGTATGGTAAAGTTGGACATACTGCATTTGATTTTGTATTTTTGCATGTTGGAAAAGAATTAACTGAACAAATCAGCAATGTTTTTTGCAAATAAAATCCAGCTTCTAATTTCCAGCGCCTGCAGACATCAACAACAATGTAAGTGAGTTCCTCATGCTCATTCCCATTTACTCAGTCAACCTCACAGGCACAGAAAGTGAAACTTCATGGATAAATGAGACCCACTGCAGCCTCTTTAATAAGAGTTCTCTGGACTGACAATAGTGAATAGCCAGCCTTAAGGATAAATACTGTTTTATAGAGAAAATAAATCATGTTGATTTTTTTTTTTTTTTTTTACTTTTTGCTTAAACAGCACAAAAATCTAACCTTAAAACTGAATTGCTATGCAATATTATCCAAAAATAAATAAATAAATAAATAAATAAATAAATAAAAAAAATAATGTTTTGCTGTCATTGAAAGGCAAAATCTGCACTGGCATTCACCCAGCCACAGACACACTGCACTCTATGGCACTGATTGACTTTTTTTTTTTTTTACATAAGTGGCTGTTTTGTGCCATGCAGAGTAGTCTTGATGGTATAGGCTGTTATTCTTAAACACATACTGACTCAATAGATTTGAAATATCTATAGACTGTGCAGTATGAGAGCAGTACTCCTACACATTCCTTATCCTTAAGCTACAGAATTACGCAGGACAGTTCATACTGAGTCAGAGATGAGACATGTCACTATTGCAAACACTGTAACACAACTCGTTGAGACTTGTTCACACTTATATCCTGAGCTTTCAGTACAAACAGAGCTTTCTTCCACAGAAGAAAATGGAGTCTGGCATGTATTCCAATGCATTTTCCATGTTTTGCCAAATCTCTTGTGTGCTGTCAGAGATTAAGGCAACCCACGATGATGAATTTGACCATGAAAAGACTGTCTGAGTTTTTTTATTATTATTATTTATATTAAAAATAAAAAAAATATATAAAGACCCATCAAAAGTAGATGTTACTAGTTTTAGATGTTGTAAAATAAACATTTAATGAAAGGATTCATGGCTTTAATTTTGCTCTAGCCACCATTCTTTCCAAAAGTACCTTCATAACCTCCTCCATAACTTTACAGTGTTGTTTACGTATCATATAGGCTATATGTTTATCAGAATGTCGAATATATTTATCAAATATTAATACAATAAATCATAGGCTATATGCAAATTTTTTTCTGGTATGGGTAGAGGAGATGTGTCAATGGAGATTTTGTATTGTTTACTCCATATATAACATAAAAAAACACGCACACACACAAATCGTCGCAGCTTTTAGTGATCTGGAACAGCAGAGTAATACAGATTACTCATATAATGGCATAAGATTTTGGTTATATCGCCCACATCTTAAAAACCTTTTCAGCCAGTGTCAGTAGTGTGGAGTGTTACAGTGTCACATGTTGCCATTTCTAATATTTCCAGGCTGACAGAAGAAAATACTGCCACAAATTCAACACTATGTTCTTTAAGTTGCGTAGAAACACTCAAAAGCTGGACTGCCATCATTATTCCTGAAACAAATGCATCCAGTGTTTTGGACGTTTGGCACGAGGAGGATAAGCCCATAAGAGCTCTCACCTGACCGCTTCACTCACCTGAGGACTCCGCCGAACAACCTGCTGTCTGCTTCGGTTTGGACTTCCTCCGGATAGCGTTTCTCCTCAATTCACTCATGTTTTCATTAGTTCGTTCCAACATTTAAAAGACTTGATTTACAAAGTGAATCCTTTGTACGTAAATAACGGGTGTTTTACGTCCACACAGCATTTCGGGTTAAATCCACTTCTGCAACCGTAAGAACTGTGTAGTGTTACGCAAAAGTAAGGTGAATTTGCTTCGGTTTAGTGTTTTCATCAGAGTCTTTGGCTCTTACAGTAATACACTGTTCTGAGCCAGTTATCAGCCCATATCACCGCCCTCCAAGAGCTCTGATAGCACGATTGGTCCAATCATTTCCTCTGAGTCTGACCTCCTACTGTATATTTTGACTCACCGACCTCAAAACATTTGTGGGGATTTTGATTCATTTGTGAGTCGAATCGTTTGAACCCGTTTACTTAAACACTGTTTAGCCAATGGAATTAGATAATCGGTGTTGTGGCGAATTTTGACTCCTTGCCAAGGGATTATCTATCTGCATTGGAGGAGTGTAACTATACACTATCAAAGATTATGAAATAAAATAAGTAACTATAAATGAACACATTAAGTAGGGTTAGACAGTAATTGTTCTGTGTCCTCCTACTGTATTTTGACTTGAAAACACTATTTGAGATCCAATTAACTGTTGCATAATGCCATTTGGGATTATCTGCATTGAACAACTGTACAGTAACTAGACAATATTGCAACAAGCAAAGTTGAATTAGCAAATTACTTATTTATAAATGCATATAAATTAATAAATTATTTTTGAATTATTAAATACAATCTAGTCAGTTCCTCTGTGCTGTCCTACTGATTTTGATTCACCTCAGTGAGTCGAATCTTTTGAACCTGTTCACCTAAACACCTCTTAGCCAATCAAATCTGAACAGTTGCATAAAGTTGAATGGGATTATTAAAAATGATCATTATTAAAAACTGAAAGACAACAAAATGGCAATAAATTGCAAAGTAAATTTTAAAAACAACAAAATTACAATAAGTGTTTTATTTATTGGACTAGACCAAAGTGCAATCACAAAAGTGAGTTTACTACAGTGTGCACATAAAACCTTTCACACACGCCGTCTCTCAAATAATCAGGACAGGACTCAACAAATGTTGTTTTTAAATTTTATTTCACAAAAAAGTATGTGGTTTATGACTGTATACACATAAAAATATCCAGCGGCAAGATCATGCTTTCACCAGTACACACCATGTGATGTTGTGGGTGTTATTCAGTAAATTTCACTTCAGAGGCAACAAATCTACCACAGTGTGTAGTAATAAAATTGAAACTCCTCTCGTCTCATTGGAAATACTCAATAAGAAATAAATATCATCTAAAACGACAAATGAATGGGTTAGACATGAACAGAAACTGAGAACTGGGAGCTAAAAGAGATTGTGAATGAAACCATTGATCTTATATCCTTCTTTGCATGTCATTAAACAGACTAAGCTTTGTTCTGGTTCCACAATGGATACAGTTATGCTTTGAGAAGTGTCTGATGGATTCTTCATCTAGACCTATCAATAACCTTTCAGTCAATCAATGAGACCGAAAATGTGCTTTTATGGTTTGCTGCTGTATAAAAACAATGCCATCTGATATTTCTCCATGTACTGCTAGTACAAATCATGGCGTGATTGGAAGACAGATTGCCAAATGACATGAAAACTATCCTGTGCCTGTTTCCAAATGCATAGATAAATGTGTTTGTGCTTTATATAGGGTAAAAGATATAAGCTTTATATAGGTCTTAGATATAACTCAAAGAAAAAATGAAAATGAGAGATTCTAGTGAATATGGGATACGGTAAATAGGCCTTGTATGCTGTTTTTGGAGCAGATCTGAGAATAATAAACCCACTTCATGTTCAAATTTAGCAGCGCACTGGGATCAAGCCTCTCTCAAGCTATAACTCCACTCCCTCAACTATGAGTTTTGCCCAATGGGCACTGAACTAGGCCTACATGTCCACTCAATCCTCAAAGACTTATCTGACATCATTTCGGCAATAAAAAAGAGAATTCAGGTATAAAATATAATCTTTATGCATTGCAATAAACTGTTAAAAAAAGGACAAATAAACAAATTCCATGTGCAATGACGTTAGAGAAGCTGAGATTTGCAAAACTCAATCATAGTATCACTGTAATGCAAACATCACCTCAGAAGCTTGAAGGTCAAAATCAAAGTCACTCAAATGTTATATTGAAAATTGTTTCTACTTATTGAAAATTATATGTATATGTCTACATATACATCTTTCTATCATGTCCCACTTTTTTGTGCGTCAGAGATTGAAAATATTAGTTTCGACTGATAGAAAGTCACATTGCATACCATAATACTCCTGGGTTGAGGTAATTAATACTAATTTTTATGGTTTAAAAGTGTATTTGTAAGAAAAGCTGCATCATATTCATATTAAAATAATCAGACACAACACACATCATATTTTAAAATAAACAAAAACACAAATAAATAAAGTAATAAATAGATAATTAAGTATACATCAATCCATTTCCGTTTACTCTCATCTCACTCAGGATGATAATTAGTACGTTCAAAATAAGCATCACTGAATAATTCATCCAATTTCAGTAATTGTGCGGGAAATTAGGGCGGGCCCCTCTGGGATCACACACAGAGAGGAGCATCTGATTGGCTGATGTGCCCCGCCCCCTTTTTTCTGTCTCTGTGAGGAGTCCAGCGGCAGGAGGCTAAGGGCTAAAAAGATGAGAATGATGGGCCAGACAGTTGAAAGGATCACATGGAAGTCTGAAGTTGGCCGCAGTCATCTGGTCCTCTTGAAGAGCTAACAACACATTAGGACTACCAAGAAACAAGCAGCACAGCCAGAAGGGAGAGAAAACAGAAACAGTGGCCATGAGTAGGTGTAAAATAAAATCGCCATATCCTGTTTCCTATTAAACTGGAGCAAAAACACAAATCACTAATTCAGACATGAACATTAACTCACTTTTGACAGACACACAGGGGCACATGCAAAAGCAAGTAGCTTTTGGCAAAGTTGTATGGGACGAAAGGAACGTTGTCTATAATTGACAACTTGGGATGAGAGGGCGATGAAAGGATGCGGGGCATCTCAGTTTTATTTTTGTATACCTTACCAGTCAAAAGTTTGGAATAATTATGATTTTTAAATGTTTTTGAAACCAAGACTGCATTTATTTGATTAAAAAATAAAGTAAAAGCAGTAAAACTGCTCAAAATTTGAATACATTTTAAAATATAATTTATTCCTGTGATGGGAACGCTGAATTTTCAGCAGCTATTTTTTCAGCCTTCAGTGTCACATGATCCAGAAATGATTCTAATATGCTGATTTGGTGCTCAAGAAACTTAACAATAATAAAAACAATATTTCTGTGGAAGCCATGATACACTACCCTTCAAAAGTTAGTGGAACGTAAGATGTAAAAAAAGAAAAGGCAAAGAAGTTAATACTTTAATTCAGCAAGGATATGTTAAACTGTTAAAAGTGACAGTAAATACATTTATAATGTTAAAAAAGATTTCTATTTTAAATAAATGCTGTTCTTTTGTTGAATCCATAATTCTAAAAAAAATGTATCACTGTTTCCACAAATATAAAAATAGTTTTCAACATTGATAATAATAAGAACCATTTTAAATAACTGCGTGGCAATAATAATTGCACCAAATCAGCAAATTAAAACGATTTCTGAAGGATCATGTGACACTAAAGATTGGAGTAATGAAAATTCACAGGAATAAAATACATTTTCAAATATATTCAAATAAAACAAGTTATTTTAAATTGAAATTATACTTCACTACACAACTGTTTTTACTGTATTTTTGATCAAATAAATGCAACATTGGTGAGCATAAGAGACCTTATTTAAATACATGAAAAACCTTAATTATTACAAACTTATGAATGGTAATGTATATCAGTTGTATTGTAAAGGTGTGAGTGGCTGCTGTTAACAATACTTGTGAATGCGTGACCCTACATGTGACATCTTTTAGAGTGAGAAAGGAAGCAGTAGAGTGCGAGTTCCTCCAAAGGACGGGTTACCTGTGGCCCATGGATGCCCTCCCGCGCCTCAGTTGTGAGGAGGTTGGCGGTACTGAGGCAGCAGGCTGCTGATAATCTAAGAGAGACTGATAAATTAGACAGATATACAGAGGTGTGACAGTAAGGGTTAGTGACACAAACACAGAGATGAGAAGTGAACTCGCCAGAAATGGCTGCAATGGTCTAACTAGAGTGTGATTCTATGTGTTAATCTCATGCAGTATCACACTTAAAATGAACAAAGAGAGCATGTAGAATGAGAGGAAAAGTAATTACCAATATTCAGCTGCATATATTTGTGTACATTCATGAGGAATGCCAGGTATGAAGATGGAAGGAAAGCAAGGTGGAATCACCTTCAGTTTGTTAAACAGAGATACACTACTGTTTAAAAGTTTGGGGTTGGTAAGAATTTTTTAATGTTTCTGAAAGAAGTTCTTATGCTCACCAAAGCTGCATTTATGTGATCAAAAATACAGTAATATTGTGAAATATTACAATTTAAAATACCTGCTTTATGTAAAAAAAACAAACAAAAAAAAAGGAAGTGCAATTTGTGATTATATTTGGAATTATTACTTCAGTCTTCAGTGTCACATGATCCTTCAGAAATCAATATTTCTTATTTCAACATTAATTATTATTATTAGTTGCACTGCTTAATATTTCTGTGTAAAAAATTATAATTTTTTTCCCAGGATTCTTTGACGAAAAAAGTTCATATTCAAGAGCATTTTTTGAAATAGAAATATTTTGTAACATTATAAATGTCCTTACTGTCATTTTGACCAATTTAAGGCATTCATGCTGAATAAAAGCATTAATTTCTTTCAAAATCGTTCTGATCTCAAACTTTTAAACAGTAGTGCATGTGTCAGACGCAAATGATATGCAGTGTTGCTTCTTTGTTAATGAGAGCATGCAAACACACATACATTACACATTTGACAAGACAAAAAGTAATATGTGACCCTGGACCACAAAACCAGTCATATGGGTCAATTTATGGGTTGATTTATACATCATCCGAAAGCTGAATAAATAAGCTTTGTTAGGATAGGACAATATTTGGCTGAGATACAACTATTTAAATATCTGGAATCTGAAGGTACAAAAAAATAAAATAAAACCAAAACAATGAGAAAATTGCCTTTAAAGTTGTCCAGATTAAGTCCTTAGCAATGCATATTACTAATCAATTAAGTTTTAATATATTTACTGTAGGAAATTTACAAAATATCTTCATGGAACATGATCTTTACTTAATATCCTAATGCTTTTTGGCACAAAAGAAAAATCTATCATTTTGGTCCATACAATGTATTTTTGGCTATTGCTACAAATATACCCGTGCTGCTTAAGACTGGTTTTGTGGTCTAGGGTCATATATCTAAAACATTACAGTTGATGCTGTCTAGCTAAGAGCACATATACACAAGACATTTTTAATAAGATTTTCTCATGTTCATAGTTCATGTGCAAAACTGTCTGTCATGATGCTGGGGTGTTGTGGGTGGTTATCAGGGTGTCACTATATGCAGCCAATCTATGTGTTTTTTAATACATTGCTATGCAGCTTGTGGGTGTACTGGGCGGTTGTTTGTTTAAATGCATTTGTGACATAACCATCTCTATACTGCAAACAATTATATTATATATTAAAATTAAATTTTATTTAATTTTAATCAGAAGGAAACTACTGGGATGTTTTGATTGCCAAGGGCAAAACAGCATTTGACACATTCAGTAATGAGTGTGAAATGTAGAAACACTGAGACCAACAGGCAGAAAATGTAAGCGTCCACTGCTCTTTTTATGGACGTCATTACGAGGAATAAAGAATAAAAAACGAATAAAGAGAGTTTTTTTTTTTTTTTAGGATACTAGGTACTGTCACTATTGTAATCTATTAAAAAAAATGTTTTAACAAAACTATCAGAAACTATAAAAGTGTTGCACACCTCATGAATGTGATGCATTTATTTGACATATTATGATATGACAGTTTAAATGATGTTATTCTAAATTTTGTTAAACTTTCCTTACATTTAGGGGAAAATGATCAAGTGCTATTTCATTCCTTGATGTTGGGTCTTGGTGACACTGGTGAAGCGGATCAGACTGGTTTCCATTACACTACAGTAGAACTCCATGATTTACAAATGTATCAACTGAGTCACACCATACACAATACATGTCACGTCTTTAAGCAAGGCACAGGAAACAGCAATATTACAAAGCTAAACTCGACCTGAAATCTCTGATTACTCCTAGAAGAAGAAAAAGAAGAAGAAAAAAAAAACCCACCTCTCATTTGAAGAGGCTTGTCTATGCATGTAATGTAACTGCTGCCTATCATCAGATCTGTATGAACTGCATCTCGGTCAGTCTTGCATGAGCAATGCTAACACAATGTTCTGATGTTCTGTACAACCTTCAACTGCTGACCTTGTCAAATGCTTTTTGGCCCACAGCTCCTTAAATGAACGTCATTTTACAAAACGAGTGCCATTTTTGTATTATATACTGTACGTTACACATATACATTATATATTATATGCACATATATATATATATATATATATATATATATATATATATATATATATATATATATATATATATATATAAAATGTCTGTAAGACATAGTAAAAGTTGTCATCTGTTATATGTTGTTAAAAAATGGATAACTTTGTTTTATTTTTTTGCATTTTTTGGCATTCTCCTTGCTAAATTACCAAATGCTTATATTTTGATGAAAAAAATATATGTGAATATAAAGGTGCATTTCTTTCTCTATGTTTAAGTTGAGCAAAACAATAAATTTTAGTTGAGTGAGTAAATAAATAAATAGATAAAAAATAATAATAATAAAAAAATTTAATTAAATTGATCTTATGGTCTGTTAAGTTTGTCAGTAGAGGCCAATCTGAAATTGTTACCATTATTTTCTATAAAAAACTGATAATTCGGGGAAAAAATAATAATAATATTATATTATATATAATAATACAGAAATATTACCATTAAATTATATAATACACACCTTCCAATTTCATGTCCATAAGCAAAGGGATTAAAATGGCATATTAAAATGTGGCAAAACTGTCCACCCTGTTACCCACTGTATATTAACATATTAACCCTGTTAAAATGCATTAAAAATCATAAATTTAATTTGAGATGGAGCAATACAATTGATAAAAACTTAAACACATTATGTCGATTAAGAGATTTACTAGAGACATTCAGAAATTCACTAAAAATTGTCCCTGTCCAACAGGAAAGGCACCTGTTCCACAGAATGACTCATGGTATAATGAATGACACATTTGATGTGGCTCTGTGCTTTACAGCTCATTGAAATGCAGTAGCTGGGCAGCAGGCAGCATGTGCAAGAACACGTCCCTGCATTTGCATATGGCAGATCCTGCATTGCCATATGCTGTGTCCATGAATAGAACAGCTCTCACTGGCACATTTTATCATACAGGGTGCGTTGGGATCAACTGAGCATATTCTGCTAGCTAGCAAAGCAGTTTGCATGTATCTTTTAAAATAGGTTTAATGTGATTATACATAAGCTACTACTCATGATTTCAGTATACAGCACTTTGAAAGACTCACAAGGCTTGATGATTACATAAAGGCCAAAGCAACTGTTCTATCCTTCAGTGCACACTGTTGCCAGTGGATGGAGCTGTAGTTATGTCAGATGTGCTATTTGCCAATGCAAAAATAACTGAAAAGTCCATCACACAAACTAACTGCTTTACATGCAGTATGTAGCACCCATTTCTTCAAGCCATAAAATGGAAGCGCACATGCAGGAATTATATTCTAACAGACATGCACCAATCAATACCTGTTTCGCTTAACAGAATAATTCTTCCAGTACAATCCAAATACTGATGCAGATTCCAACAACTGTGCTTGCTAAAAAAGTTTTCTTACCCAGGCCGCAAAAAAGGACATCAAGCATAGTGCAGTTTTTTTTTATTATTTAATCTTATTCTTATACCCAGACAACATTATTATTATTATTTTTTTTTAAATATGTACTATCTCACAAAGCCATGTGACTATCGGTCAAATGTTTGGAATAATTACGATTTTTTAATGTCTTTCAGAAAAAGTCAGAAAACATTCTAATGTGCTGATTTGGTGCTCAGGAAACATTTCTTAATATTATCAGGTAAAAACTGCTGCTTAATATTTTTGTGAACCCTTTGATACATTTTTTTCTCAGTATTCTGAAAAAAAAAAAAAAAAGTTTGAAAGAACAGTATTTATTTGAAACTAATTTATTTTGTAACATTATAAATTTAATGTGTCCTTGCTGAATAAAAGTATTAATTTCATTTCTTTATTTTTTTTAAATCTTACTTACCCCAAACTTTGAATGGTAGTGTATCATGTGGTAGTGTTTCCATGAAAATATTAAGCAGCACAAATGTTTTCAACATTGATAATAATAAGAAATGTTTCTTTAGCATGTTTCTGCTAAATGTTTCTGACAATCATGTGACACTGAAGACTGGAGAATGGCTGCTGAAAATTCAGCTCTGCCATCACAGGAATAAATTACATTTTAAAATATATTAAAATAGAAAACATTCATTTTAAATTGTAATAGTATTTCACAGTATTACTGATTTTACTGTATTTTTAACAAATAAAAGCAACCTTGGTGAGCATAAGAGAATTCTTTCAAAAACATAAAAAAAATATTCCTAGATTTTGACCGATAGTGAATTTCTAGAGTTGGCACAACATAATTCTGAATGAATTAGTTGAAATTTCAAGAAGTATCAATAAAAAAATCTAAATCTATCCCTGAGTTGAATCATATGCTCCAAGCAGTCATATCAGATGGAAACCAGTCTGTCCTTAAACCGTGTCACCTACTGAGGGTCACCATTAGGGATTCTGGGAGTCCCAGGCTGGACTAGAGAGGTTCTTGAAGCGGCTGAAGATGTGAACTGAGACACATTGGAGCGCATGCGAGATCTCACGGAACGTGGCGACGGCTGCCGAGAGCCCAGGACAGGAGAACGGTAGGGGGAAGTAGGAGCAGATCTGGGAACGTGAGCATCAGAGTCTCCGCTATGAACAACATGACAAAACTCAATACTTAGCGTCTCTGGGTCTAAAACTAAAGTCTGAGTGCCCAGTTTCCACTGCGACTGGCCGAGGAAAAACGGCTGGGCTGAGGAGGTCCAGGAGGAGGAGGATGGAGCAGCGACATCCAGTGAAGGAGAGCTACTGGCTGATGCAACCGTATTGTTTTGGAATAGACAGGAAGGGGGGTTTGAAACCGATGCAGTGGGACTAGGGGGAGCAGTGAGTGCAGTTCGATGACTTACTTTTTGAGGGCTGCTCTTAATTTTTGGCACTTTCCCTCCGCGGCCACAGTGCGACTGCTCGTGGTCAAACTCTAGGTCCTCCAGGCGCTGGGTGAGGGCCAGTTTCTGCTGAATGGCCATTCGCAGGAGGGAGTTCAGAGTCTTCTTTTCATCTTCTGCGGCAGCCAGCTGCCTCTGCATCTCATCCAGCTGAGTTACATACTCATCACATCTGGACAAAGAGGAGGAGAGAACCTCAAAATGAAGTGATTAAACGTAAAACATCAGAACACATTATACAAGACTGAATAAGTATTACTTAGAATAATTACAACATACTTTACTATAATGTATTTCAGTTTGAAACAGAATATTCAACTTAAACATAGTGAAGAACTTGATTTTGTCCATCTTAAATCATTAGATTCCTGAACAAGTGGCTCTAAAATGTCAGTTCTTTTTAGTCAAAAATTCATTGTGTAGTAGGATACATATGCATTTTAGTAGTATTTTTTTTTTTTTTTTTTTACAAATATTAATAAATTAAATATGTTGCCATTTTTTTAATTTGTTGTTTAGAATGGTTGTTTTATATACTGTATAGTTAAGGCCAATTATTGTACTGCATTTATGCCACATTTAAAAATACATCAAGTCAATAAAATCAATAAAACGCCATTTTCTAAATTTGTAAAAAATTTAAATTTAAATTTTTAAAAACGTTCGTCATGTCCCCAGCTGACAAAAATATGTTCTAAGAACGTTTTGCTAACATTTCATTAAGTTACAAAAACAACATTTCTGAATGTTCTCTGAACGTTCAAACCATTCAATTTTTTAAATGTTTAAAACCATTTTTCTTTGTTATATGAACATTATTGAGAGCATGCAAACATAGAAATGTTACTTTTGAAAGTACTCGTTTTCAAACAAATTGTAACATTTAAAAAAACGGGAACAGTTGCATCTGGTGTAGAAGTACTAAAATGATCTTTATTGGAATCATTAAGGAACCAGAATCGTTATAAGGAATCAGAACCTCAACTTATTTCCATCCCTATCTGTAACAATATCTAAATGGTTATTTAGCTATTGGCCGAAACAGCCGAAAAGTAAAAGAGCTTCCAGCAGTTACATTTTGATGAAATATTACAAATACAGAACATTTTGGTAAATCATAAATGTGTATTTAAAAAAAGAAACCGTTCCAGTTTGGATGGCCTCAATAATAGCAAATGCAGATAAGGGCCTATAAACGCACCTTGTGGCAAACATTGCCCTCAGTGAGGAAAAGGTGGCTGCGTCTTCTTTGAGGGCCTTTAGTTCATTTCTAAGTTTCATCATTGTCTCCGTCACCATGGACTTCTCATTTTCATATTTGCTCTTCAGGTTTGCGAGGGCCACCTCGGCAGTCTAGAAACAAATATTAAAAACATATAAAGTTCTGTTTTATATGCTTCATTTTGAGACTAAACACAACTGGAGATATTGGGATTTGCATGGCCTTCTTACCTGTTTGTTGGCTTTCAGCACTAGACGCAACGTGGCGATCTGCTCTCTCTTGGTGCTCAAGAGGGATTTGAGTTTCAGGATCTCCTCCATGCAGACCTCTTTGTCCTTATCTAGGATGGGTGCCAACTCTCGTGCCGCAGCCCTCTGCCTGGAGAGCTGCAGCGAGCGGTCCACAGCTTTCTGCAGGTGTTTGATCTGGTCGCGGATGATGGCGTTGAGGTTATAGATGTTCATGGGTTCCCGGCGGAGATCACCTGTTTCTGGAACTGGGGAGGGTGAGAGAGATGAACCATTGATTGGTGAACCAAAGGGGGTTTTGTTGGGACTTCCTCCTTCCCCTTTAGTTCCATCTCCAAGGGGTTCCTTTGATGGAGAGTCTTGAGGACTCTTGGACACGTCTGAGGAGTTAGCAGCCGCGATTCGGCGAGCTAAACGTGGAGAAAGCAGTGCTCTTGGGTCCTCAGGGCCTTTGAGACTGCCGCTACGCGTGACCCGGCTCTGACGGTAGTAGTCCAGCATGACACGGTTCGGCGTTTCGTTGTTGCACAAACAGACGTGGTGGTAGAGCTGAGCGAGTTCCTCACTAAATGTAACCAGCTCGTCCTGAGCTGTGTTTAGCATGCCATTACTTTCGCTAGCCATAACGGAAGCACACCGAAGCTCCACTTCCAGACTGCTAACCCGCTCGCGGCCCTCACGGCAGGCTTTCTCCAACCGTTTCACCTGCTCTTCGAGAGCCTGGACCTTCCCGTCACTGTGGTTGCTCTCTTCTGATTGGTTCTCCACAGACTGGTTATATTTTTCCTTCAATGCCTTAAGCTCTGCCTTCAAGTCAATGACCTCAGTCACAGCAACTCTGTATTTGCACTCCAGAAGCTCCATTCCATTGATGTCTGCCTCATAATCGCAGCAACCGTTAATGGGGACATCGCTCTTCTCGGACTCCTCCGTGTCAAACTCCTTGTCGCTGTAGAGGCGCTTCATAGTGTTGAAACGCTCCGTAAGGCGGTGAACGCGTTTGTGCTGCTCAGTTAAAGCGCTCTGTGTGTGCTGTAGTTGAGTTTGAGACTCCTGCAGATTGGAAAGTAGAATCGCCTTCTCTCGCTCAACCTAGTGAACAAGATGATACACAGTTTGTTAGCAAAAACCAAGATCTAAAAAAACACTAAATATTAGCCTTGCCATTATTTATACCACTGTGGTCAATACATTTTTTTAAAGAAATGATTACTTTTATTCATTAAATTGATCAAAAGTGACACTAAAGACATTTAGAATGTTACAAACGATTTCACATTTCAAATGAAATGTTCTTCTGAACATTCTATTCATCAAAGAATCCTGAAAACAAGTATTAAAGGGATAGTTCAACCAAAAAATAAAATTCTGTCGTTAATTACTCACCCTCATGTCGTTTCAAAGACTTTCGTTCATCTTTGGAACACAAATTAAGATATTTTTGATGAAATCCGAGAGCTTTCTGACCCTCCATAGACAGCAACGGAACTATGATGTTCAAGGCCCAGAAAGGTAGTAAGGGCATTGTTAAAATAAACCATGTGACATCAATGATTCACCTGTACTTTTATGAAGCTACGAGAATACTTTTTGTGTGCATAGAAAACAAAAACAATGACTTTATTCAACAATTTCTTCTGTTCAGTGTCAGCCTTCGATGTGTGTCCAGGTTTCATCAAAAATATCTTAATTTGCATTCTGAAGATGAACGAAGGTCTTACGGGTTTGGAACAACATGAGGGTGAGTAATTAATGACAGAATTTTCATTTTTGGGTAAAACTATCCCTTTAAGGTTGACGAAAGATGAAAGTTCATCAAGCACAAAAATGTCAACAACAACAATAAAATTCATTGAATTACATGATACATGATTATAATTTCATTCACTTTCTCTAGTACAAGTCTTACCTACAATACTTTTGTTAGAAAACATGGAATATTTCACTCTATGTGCTTATAAATTCCACTCTATAGACAGTTGTGATAGCTAGGTGTGTTAGCTTGCTTGTCACAAATTTAGCATAACCGCAGACATGTGATTCCTGTCACTGAGCTCAAGTGCTGCTTAATTGATTTCTGATCACTCGTTGTATCAGAAGTGTCAGCCATCTAATGCTTGAGGCTGAGATAGCGAAACCCTATTGATTCCTTACTGGCAATGATCCTAGAGGAACACAAGGAAATAGATTTAAAAAGTGAACAGAGGTAGATGGGGAAATACTTTTCTGGAAAAATGCCAGGCAATTACAGTAGCTTGAAGGGTGAGGAAATATGTAATTATAACCAAGCAGTAATATAAATGTGTAAAATGCACATCCAAGTAGCAAAAAAATACTACAGCAACTACTTTGTGCAATAGGATGCTGAAATAACAGGCTCTTGGCTATGTATTTGATGGCAATCCCACACAGCTAGAGAAAACATTACTACAGCCACATTCCCTTAGATGCAAACATGTTATATAATACTTTTCATGAAATTGATCTGTTTACACCACTTGGATGAATTTATAACACCAAGCTACATTCACTGCAAATATCATGTCATTTTTTCATCTTATTTGCTGTGTGATGCTCCTTTAAGCAGCTGATGCTCTCTATGTTTCTGTGTCCACACTGGCAGATTTTCTATTCTTGTCCCATGCTGTCTCTCTTGCTGAATATGCCTGTGGCACACGCACATACAGATACATTACTGTGTCCTGCTTTTACAGAGGCAGGCACAAAGCACTCGCTCATAATGGTAATCAACCTGACAGTAGCCTCCCAAAGCACAAAATAGACTATTGCACTTACAGCAATCAACTTTCCTTCACTCAAATTTATACTTCATCTCTTAATACCTAAGGTATTTTACAAGTCATTACAAATATGTCTATGCAGAAGTGTCAAGGGCATGAAAATGTGTGAATAAAGGCATCTTTTGATGTCCATTGAAACTGACTGGATACATAATGGTCAATGTCCTTTAAAGGGTTTCAGTTTTTCTTTTTAAATAAATCTGCAAAAATGTCAACAATTCTGTGTTTTTCTGTCAATATGGGGTGCTGTGTGTACATTAATGAGGAAAAACAATGAACTTAAATGATTTTAGCAAATGGCTGCAATATAACAAAGAGTGAAAAATTTAAGGGGGTCTGAATACTTTCCGTACCCACTGTATTGTTTGCTTATAAAGTAGCAGTAGATGCATTAAATCTCTAATGAAAAGCACTTCACTCAACAGGAGTCAATAATTGTCCATTAATGCACTGGATAACAGCTGTTTTTCCCCAAAGCATCCCTCAGTGATTTATTGAACTATGACTATCTGAGCAAAAACAGATGGACTAAAATTTAAGGAAAAGTTAACTAAAACAAAAAATTAGTTTTTGTTATCTGAACATAAAATAGACATTAACTAAAATTTTTTTTTTTAAAGTACATTTATCTTATTTTCATTTAGTTTAACTTTAAGGAAAAGTTAACTAAAACAAAAAATTTGTTTTTGTTACCTGAAAATAAAATAGACATTAACTAAAATAATAATTTTTTTTAAAAGTACATTTATCTTATTTTCATTTAGTTTAACTTGAAGTACTAGAATAACTAAAACTAAATAATATAAAACATATAAATAATTTTAATATATAATATATAGACATTAAAAAAAGCTAATAAAAATTACAACATACAACAAAAATTACTAAACCTTTAATTAAAATTAAAGAGAAAACAAAATACTTTTCGTACTTTTTTGGGTGTTTAGTAATTTTTGAATTAAAATTTAATTCTAAACCTAGTTTATCAATGGTACTAAAATAACATAGAAATGAATTAATGAACAAATAAATAGTTGTTCTGACAGACAAAAAATGAATAGAATAAATAATTAGGAAAAACCTTTAGAGCGTATATCAGTATGATATTTATATGAGATCTATCTACTGTAGTTGAAAAACTGGAATTTTAATAAGTTCTTTTAAATTTATTTTTTGGGATTTTTAATTTATTTTTTTAAATTATTATTATGATTCAATTGTGCCTACAGTTGAAGTCAAAGTTTACACCCCCCTTGCAGAATCTGCAAGTTTAACTGTTCAGGACAAACAAGGGACTCATGAACAATTATCACTAAACAAAAAAACACAGCTGTGGATCATTCAGGTAACAACACAGTATTAAAAACCAAGGGGATGTAAACTTTTGAACGGGGTCATTTTTATAAATTCAACAATTATTTTCTCTTGTGGACTATATGTAAACATCTTTTACGTGCAATATATTATTCAGGTCAGTACTAATTAAACAATAACATGCATTTTGTATGATCCCTCTTATTCTGGTAAAATAATTAACATTTTGCAGAGTCTGCAAGGGGGATGTAAACTTTTGACCTCAACTGTAAGCCTGATCCACTAAGCTAAAACTTAAGATTAAGTTTAGCTAAAATTAATCAATCTAAATAAGTATTGCTCTCCAGTCTCATTCTATACTCATTCTTTTGCCACAATCCATATTTTATGCCTAATGTGTCATGAGACTAACCTGTAGGAGCTGTTGTTTGAGTTTCTGTATCTCAGACAGGTTGAGTTCACTAAAGAGATCAGACACAGGGTGCAGCACCTCTCCCTTCCTGCCTCCCGGTCGGTGATATTCTCCGTTCATCTTTGGTCCATGCCCATTGCACTCATTACAGCGGTTACGGTCCTCGTTGTTGGGGCTGGACCCGGACGCAGACGTGCCGTTGGTCGCCGCCTCCTCTGCGAACTTCAAACCCTCCACTGCAGAGATGGCCAGGTGGGTGCTGGCTCCATACATGCTGTCCGTCAGGCTGAGATGATGGGCCAGCTCCTTTCTCAGATTGTTCTTCTGTTCTCTCTCGCTCTTCAGAGCATCCAATGCCTCTTCTAACTGGCCTTCAGAAATGTCTTTCAAACGCAATGCATCTTCCAGCTGGCTGTTGAGTAGCACTGTCTCTTCCTCAAGCACTTTGATTTCATGCTTCAGACCCTCATATTCCACCTGAAAATTTATAGAGGTGAAAGAGAATGTGAACAGTCATATTTGTGGACACTTGACTGTGTAATATAATAATAATAATAATAATAATAATAATAATAATAATAAAAACATTATAAATATTATTGTGTGTATATATTATGCAATTATTACAATTATTATTGTATATCTTAGTTTACATATAGATATAGATATGCAGTTGAGTATATAATAATTGCGTATTATTATAACTTAATTCTTATATATATATATATATATATATATATATATATATATATGTAATTAAGTTATAATAATATACAATTATTGCATATTATTATATCTAGGACATGTTCTCCTAACTCTTACCTACTACTAAAATTATAGGTTTATGAAAATGCTGTTGAAACACCTAAACCACAAACTTAAGTCCTCAAATCTGACTGGTTAATAGGAATGTTGATCCAGGATCATCAAGGATGGTGATGCAGGAATGTATCCTATTGGGTTAAATCATGTTTAGCTTAAAGGTACAGCAAGAAAACTTAATTTTGAGCACAAAATTAAATTTTTGGTGGAAGAAACCTGACATTATAAATGTGAAGAATAACTTAATGAAAACACTGTATGTAAATTTAAGTGACTACATGTAATTCTACTATATAGTGGTTTTGACACTGTGTTTCACAATTATAGTGTGTGTGTTTGTATACCTGATTCTGTTTGAGTGTTGACACTAGTTTCTGTAGGGTGATGTTCTCCTCCTCCAGTTCAGTGTAGTCCTGCAACAGTCTGGTCTCTCTGAACTTATACTCTCTGATTTCCTCTCTCATCCTGCTTCTCTGTAGCTCTAACATGTCATTATTCTAAAAGAGAGAAAGGGAAGGACAACAGAAAAAAATCAAGTTGGCTGTTTATCCATTACCCCATTTCAGAACAAAGAATGATTGACAAAATCTGCTTGTTAAAGAGGTAAAAAAAACAAAAAGAAAACATTGATGTTCTGGACAGCATAGGTTGAAGGGTTTATACCTCTGTATCAAAAAGGAGATGGCTATAAATAAAATAAAATAAAAAATAAAATAAAATAAAATAAAATAAAATAAAATAAAATAAAATAAAATAAAATAAAATAAAATAAAATAATAAAATAAAATAAAATAAAATAAAATAAAATAAAATAAAATAAAAAGCAGTGACCCCTATATATCTATTAAGGGACTCCTATTGTCATTATAATGGTGGTGTCACGAATCCTGTCCATGCACTTCCGTTTGCTCATCACCAGATGTCGTCTTCTCACTACATTGACTCTCACACTTCACAGACTGTCACGTCACCCCGGACTACATTTCCCATGTGCCATCTCACAAATTAAAATTACACCTGATATCAATCACACTGCCTATATAACAGCCATTCACATGCCCTTCCGTGCCGAGTATTGTATAGCGTATATCTCTCTCCAAGCGATAGCTACTCTATGGAGCCAACTTAGCAATCATAGTCTTGCCTTGCCTGTTTTCTCGTGTTTCCTGATCCTTGCCTCGTTTATCTCGTCTCATCTGTCAGCAGCCTGCCCTGGATTTATCGTCTGTTTGGATTAACCCTTGCCTTGCCCTTTCGGACTCTGTTCGTGCCTTGCCTGGATTATTGCTCACGTTTTTCGGATTACCTCTCTTGTCAAGCCCCTTTGGATATTGTTCGCTGTCGACTGACTCACGCCCGTTTTGGATGACTCTTTGCCTTGCCTGTGATATACCTGTTTACCATTGTCTGAACCTTGCTTGTGTTGTGACCACGTCTCTGTTTAATAAAAGCCTTGCACATGAAAAAGAAATAATAAAATAAAATAAGCAGTAAATGCTACATAAGAGCCTCCTGTTTGTTATATTGGTGTTATGTGTGATTATGTCATGATGAATCTTTCTAAGCAATCTATAAAAATCCATTAGCCTTACATATGATAGCTTTGTATCTCTGTGAGTCAGATTCTAAGATGATACTGAGCTTGACAACACTTAAGATGATAGGAATGCTGGGTAACAAACTGCTTTCCGTAAGAGGAAACCCTCAAGTCAGCACTTTCTTCCTTACAGTTCAATCTATATGGGAAAGCCGAAACAAAAGTTTCTTTAACAGCTGAAACAGAATGTTACAAGCAAGATGACAAAATGTTGTATACATCTTAATGTGTCTGATAATGTAATATTAATCTATATACTGCAACAATGAATCACAATAAGAGGCCAAAAGGTACCTCTTTATGGCTTTCTACCAAGGTACCAGCCCTGATCTTCAATCACAATGGCTCCTACAACTGTTTGTGCCAGCACTCACAGTGTAGTAAACTTTGGAATACTTAAACCATTCTTCAAGAGCAGATTGCTGGAAAATCACAATAGCTGAGAGAGAAAACCCCCACCATTGCACAAACTGGGCAGAACTGCTGATGAAGAGTCAAAGGTGTGGAACAGACATGGGAAAGGAGCCAACCTTGGGAGAAACCTAGATGCTGATTGGGCAGTAAGACAAACATGTAGCGCACAGCATATTTTAATAATCACAAGACCACCTGTTTTATTTAGAGTTACATATAATTTAAACTAAAAGTTTGAGGGGAGTAAGATTTTTTTTTTTTAATTAAATGAATAATTTTATACAGCAAGAATGCATTAAACTGGTCAAAAGGACAGTAAAAAATATTTATAATATTAAAAAAGACTTCTATTTTGCTTTATACTTTCTATTTTTTAAAGAATCTTTAAAAATAATGATTTACACAAATATTTTAAGCAGCACAACTGTTTTCAGCATTGATAATAATAATAAATGTTCTTGAGCACAAATCAGCATATTAGAATGATTTCTGAAGGATCTTGTGACAATGAAGACTGATAATGATGCTGAAAATTCACCTTTGACATCACATAAATACAATAAAGTAGAAAACAGTTACTTTAAATTGTAATAATAATATTTCACAATATTCTTGTTTTTACAGTATTTTTGATCAAATAAATCAGGCCTTGACTATCAAAAATACAAAAAATATTACCAACTATATATATATATATATATATATATATATATATATACATACACACACACACACACACACACACATGCACACACACACACACACACACACACACAAACAGTATATATTAATAATAAAGTACACCTTATAAACCTATAAAGTACACCTTATACACCTTATAAAATATATTTGTGGTCAAAACAACCACAAGGTTTAAATGTGGACTGATGATACACTACCTATATATATTAGGGGTGTCAACGTTAACGCGTTAACGCATGCGATTAATCAAAAAGATTTAACGCGTTAATATTTTTTTAACGCAAATTAATCGTTTGTTAAGGGTTGACCCCAACTTCTTCCCGTCATCGTAGCGCGGAAGGTTATCTATCATTCTGTGATGAGGGTACAGCAAACCAGCGTTACCAGGGCAGCGGCACAAGTGGGCTATTTTGAAAATACAGTCGCGGGAAAAATTACAAAGCCGTGGGTTGCGTTTTTTTGGGCTACTTTTATAATGTACCGCGGTCGCCCAAAGTGTATAGGCAAATAAAAATGAAAATAGATCCTTTTACTAATGTGTATTATACTTGGAATGACAACTTAAGAACAGAGAGGCGGTTGTAACATCACAAACAACGTGAGTTTCAGCCAGAGCATACACATTAAGCTTTAAACAGCAGAAATAAACATGGCAACAGCCACTAAAAATTAAATAAGATAATAAACACACGATTACGATAGGATATTTGTATG
Source organism: Spinibarbus caldwelli (assembly GCA_039654775.1). NCBI lineage: Eukaryota > Metazoa > Chordata > Actinopteri > Cypriniformes > Cyprinidae > Spinibarbus > Spinibarbus caldwelli. Next base: position 7,651,507 of record CM077239.1, on the reverse strand, counting down.
TGATTTTCTTGAGATGAATGTGTACATCTATGCTAATTTGTGCAGCGATATAAAAGGCTATAAATAGCATATTTGAAACGACCAAATTCCACGTGATCGCAAAAGGAAGTTATTACAAACACTCGATGGTGGTTTAAAGTGAGTTCTGAGTAAAAGTGTACTATTAATCTCATAAATTGTCTTATGAAGCGTGATGCTAATATTAGCTGTAATGCACCTGCAGAACAGGTCCGATTCTTCTTCATAATGCATTTTGTCATAATACTTCACGTAAGGTCGCAAGAAAATGTTTTGTTGCATTTATTTAGAAATACTTTTGAAAATAGTTGGGTAAATGTAAACTGGGATTGAAGTGATGTGGCTTGGTAAACGTTTTATTGCCAGTATAAAGGCTGATAATGACTGAATAAAAACAGAAGAATAATGATAAAAGAATGATAAGGATTCTGTCTCATACCTGGCGGAAGTGTGAAAGCTTCTGTTTCCTTAAACTAGTTTGTCATGCATTTCTTTATTTCAACACATTTACAGGTAAATCCTAGTATTTTAAATTTGCGATTAATCATGATTAATCACAGTCCAGGACTGTGATTAACGCGATTAAATTTTTTAATCGATTGACAGCACTAATATATATATATATATATATATATATATATATATATATATATATATATATATATATATATATATATATACACACACACTGTAAAAGGTGAAAGTTGACTTAACTTAAAAAAATTGAGGAAACCCATTGCCTTAAAATTAAGTACATAATAATTAAAAAAAAAAAAAAAAAAGTTAAGTGAACTTGACAACTCAATTAACTTATTTTTTTAAATTATCATTTACTTAAAAATTTTAAGGCAACGGGTTTCCTCAATTTTTTTAAGTTAAGTCAACTTATCACTTTTTACAGTGTACACACACACACACAGGCACAGTATATATAAAGTTAAGTATACTCTATATATAAAATTTATTTAATTTTATATCCTAGTGTCTATGGAATAAAAAAAATAAAAAAAACCTGTGTCTAGACGCTCAGTGAAGCTGCAACAAATCCACCCAAACTGAACTAAAGTTGTCGCCAACAAATCCTCCATAACTGGAATAAGAGGATCAAACACTGTTATGGCGTAAGATATTTTGCACACCCTGACAGATGACCTTCCCCAGAGCTGAGATATTGATTACTGTACACAATACCACAGCTCTCCCAAAGGATGTGATGTCTCATTGCATATTCCAAGCGCTGCCATGCCAGTAGAAATGAGCTGGGCATGAACTCCAGAGGATTACTGACCAATTATCTCCCAGTACAGCTCTATTGTAGCAGTGGTAATCATGGGCTTCACACACTCAGGGGTCAGGAGCAGTGCAGTAGCCTACAGTACTGAAGCAAACCTAGTATGTGCCGTGCTAAAATCCGCTAACCAGTAATGCTGGTTATAAGACTAAAATGCTTCATTTGTATTATGAAGTACACAAAGGCCAAAATTACACTAGTGGCATCAAATGGTATTGCAAAAATGATAGGTGTGTTCGACTTGAAGTGGCGCCACGCAGACTGATCGATGGATGACATCAAAGTACCACGAGAGCGATTAAAAAGCATATGGAACCATCAGCTCTCTAAACGCTCTCGTGGTACTTTGATGTCATCCACCGATCGGTCTGTGTGGCACCACTTCAAGTCAAACACACCTAATGACTTCCAAACCACCCCTTCCAACCCGCCCCCTCTTTCACTGGTCATTAAACAGACCCGCCCCAAACTCGCACCACTGGTTGAGCTAGAATATGACATGTCGACCCTCATGAAATAAACAGAGCTATCCTGAAAGTGCCACAGAGATTTTGGGAAGTCAGTCTATGAATTGTTTACTTGTATTGTTTCTGTATATTAATTGGGAAAAAGCATGTTTGAAAAGATGAACAACTCTTAAACATCTTGAGAAATAACAGTTATGAACACATCTTGCTGGTCTAAAATTTTTGGCACACACCATTATGTTTAGCGTTATTCTAGAATTACTGAGATACTATTATAATTCTCATTAATAGTTTGAATCATTCTTCACTTTTTATATTTTCCATTTTCATTTTAGTTAAAGTTTTAGCAATTTTGTTTGTTATAGTTTTTTAATAGGTATATAGTTATTTTTAAGTAATTTTTATTTCAGTTTTAGTGATTTTAGTTCATCAAGTTCAACTTAATAAAATTAAGAAATGCTTTCTTGGCAACTTTATTTGTTTGTTTATTTTATTTAAAGAAAGAAAACTGAACAATTTTTTTTTGTCTTTTAGCTTTAGTTTTATTTAACTTAATAACCCTGCATATGTTTTTAACATTACACCAACAAACTGATATCAATTACTTGCTATATGACTTGTCTTATTTAAAAAGAAATACATCTAAAAACATGGGGGAAAATGTAATGTTTTTTTCTTTTTTTGTAGTGTAAAGCATTCTAAAAACATTCATAAAATAAAAATTAACATGACATTTCAGTGATTATTTGAGTGCATTTTAATGTAATCTAGACTGTCAGAATACCTGGATGTACTGTGGTAATTAAGCTATTCGAAATGTGAGGTACTGTATGTGACCCCGGTGTGAAATTCTTAGTGAAATTCCCTGTCTCACAGGGCCGCAGTGGATGTGTATGTGTACAGTGTGTCTTTGTGCCGACCTCAGGGCATTTCTCTTATGCCCCAGCTTAGCCATGGATTTGCCCCCTACAATACACTATGGCGACAGTCTCTGACCCTGACACCACCCACTGCCTCCAATGACTGCTGACACACTACACACACAGTCTGACTGCCCTCAAAATAACCTTTTGACCCAAGATGGAGTTTTATTTAGTCTTGTAAAATGAATTACACTTTGTGTATACTTTGATATGTTTTATATGTAATGTGACAGCAGTTTTAAAAGTAAAAGAAAATACACAACTCACCTCTCTGAGTTCCTGCACCAGGGCGTTGAGACGTTCGACCTCTGCTTGGGCATTGGACGCCACAGAGCTGCTCACATTGAGCTGGGTTTGAAGGTCCACCAGACGTCCCGTGTAATAAGCCTCTTTGGAGGCAGATTCTTGCAGCAACGTCTCTTCGTTTGTCTCACCATCCTCGGCTACTTTACGCTGGTTGGTGTACGCCTGACCAAATGCCTGGAAATGAATGACAGAGAGAGAAAAAGGGGTGTTCAGTTTAAGAAAATTATGGCTGTGTTCACAACAGCACACTAGCATACCACCAAACAGTTGACGGTAGCCACTGACTTCCATTGAAATATTTTCCATACTATGGAAGTCAATGGCTACCGTCAACTGTTTGATTACAAACATTCTTTAGAATATCTTCTTTCATGATCAACAGAAGAAAGAAACTCATACAGGTTTGAAACAACTTGAGAGTGAGTAGATGATTAAGATTTTTGGGTGAACTATCTCTTTAAGGATACTGAGTCTCTGCATATTTTAACATTGCATAACAACATACTAATTTATTACAAAACATTACACATTGATGGACATGTGCCATTAGCAAGTGTCAAGAACAATTTAGTGACTCACATGAATAGACTAATATGCTAAATGACAGCAAATGAACAAAACTAATGTGATCTGATATGACAGAAAGCAACAAGACATTATGATACGACAGATTTGATCTTTCTCAGATTTGATCGCACTCTCAGCAAAATCAACAAGAAGGTGTGTTAATATTACTGTTAGATGGCACAAAATGTGATGTTTTTTAATGTATTTTGAATTTAAATCACATTTCATCAAAACAGCACCACCTTTCCACTCTCATCACCTGCCCAGGCAAAGTGCTGCACTTCAAGGTAACTGAGATAATATTTCAGCTGCTCGCTTGGATCAATAGAAACACTGTTCCGATTCCCCTGACACAGGTTTTCACGCCATGCAGATCCGGCGTTTCATGACTTAAGCATCCTGTCTTGATTGGAAGATGACAGTAGATGGTAAACAGGAAGGAGGAATGAGCCAGGGTTAACAGTCTGACCTGTTCTGAAAAGTTATCACAAGGCTAATCAGTATATTTTATGCTTTCATGACACTATACATGTGCATTATGGTGCATTTTAAGCAATAAGCTATAATGAGAGAACGTGCAGGTTATATGGTGTCTCTGTGATGCTCACAATACCTGAGCCATTATGAGAGAAGCATAACTGGGATGAGTACCAGCAGAGACCTCCCATCTGAAGAGAAAATCAATTAAAGACGGACAAAAAAGTGGAAGAGATGTGTACATGGATGTGGGAAAAAAATCAATTGGAGTACCGGTAGATGGCACCTTACAGCAAATCTAACTGAAGAGTGAAGGTGATTAAAAAGTTGCTGATGTGGATACTGAAAATGTCAAATACTGGAATCGCTTTTCAAGTGCTGAATCAATTCCAGTCATAACTTAAGATAGAAAGATTTCATAGAAAAACCTTTTAAAAAGCAAAAGGTTGTTTGGGTAAATGCAAAAATGTATTTATATGTAAAGATATTTACACATATTTCTAAGTAAAACAAAACAATATATTTTATAAAACTAAAATAAAAAATAAAATATATTTTTTAAATAAAATAAAATAAAATAAAAAGTATTACAATAATGACAATTTAGTTTTTATTTGTAATGAAAATGTCAGTGTGCAAAAAATCACAATGGTCCAAAAATTCCTTTATGCATCAATAAATTAATGCACAATAATATGTTGTTTTTCATATCAACAGTTAAATTTTATAAGCAGATATTACCCACGTATTAGTGTAAACAACATGAGATTTCTTTTATTTAGTGCCTATAGTGGATGAGAGTGTATTGTCTGTTGTGACCATAGGGCATTCATCATACTTTCATGAACATTAACAATGAGGATATTGCTACTACATGAATTTTTTATTATTGTCAGGAATTTGATTTACGATGCACTTTGCAGTGTATTCGATCCAATTCTCAAGCTCTACTTAATAATCTGGTTTCAGTGGTTAATAGGTCACTGCCACAAGATTATCAATGAATAATGACTAACAGTTCAGTACATTTCTTAGACAAAGCTACTGTACGGCTTCTGAAGATAGTGAATATAAGTCCTTTAAATCATTTTTGGGTGTACTATCCCTTTAACACTCACAGTTTTTTCTTTCCTTTTGATTGCTGAACTCTGGGGAGAAGGCACAAAAGTGAATGGATACGCTGCTTTGATTAATTCAGTGACAGAAGTGTGAATAAGCTCTCATTGTGATTTAAAATGAGGGCCTGTCAATGTCCCAGAATCCCTGCTGAAGGCCCTCTGCCTCCCAGCTGCACTCTGAGAGAGAACAAGAGAGAGATGTATGGACTCACGTATCGGACGTTGCTGTGACCACAGAGACTGGATCTTTGCTGTATAATGTAGGAGGCAGATGGTTTGTGGAGGAAGTGTGTCCATAACGCCGACTTTCTCCATCTGGTTCCTGATATTTAGAGCAGGCAGTCACTCTACCATGCCCACTAAATAACCAGTCTCTAAACTAGTCTCTGAATTTTAATTTAGTGAGGTTGATGGCATATTCAAAATTCTGGAAGATTTTGAGCACAGTCTCTCTTGGGTGAAGCTCACAAAAAATGGAATATTTTTTCCAAAATCAAAAAAAGAAAAAAGAAAAAAAGAAGGATTTATACAAAATAATGTTTTTTAAGTTTTATTATATTTTTAATGTATTTGTTTTATATACATGTTTTAATAATTTATTTATTTTTTTATATATTTTATTTTATTTGTATATATACATATATACATATATATATATATATATATATATATATATATATATATATAAAATGAAAACTATAGTAAAATAGTAAACCAAATGAAAAAAGTAAATAGAAATAATGTGTTCATTTTTATTTAATTATACTTTTCATCATACTTAAAACTATATTTTGATGTTATAATTATATTTATATTCCAATTAGGCCTATGTTGTATCTGTAAATTAAATACAAAACATAACCGTAATATATAAAAATATATATAAACAGACTTTAATTTTATTATAGAAAACGTGAAATAAAATATAAATATGATATTAAATATGATGAAAAAAATATAATAAAATATTAGATAAAAAAATTGTTTAATCTTACCATCTCCTGCATATTGCAAGCATCACTGTAACTGTGTCTGGGAACAGATAGTATGTTTTACATTGGCTGCAACAACAGGAAGTATCTGAAAGCACAAGTGTCATCAGCGACAGCTGCGATAACATTAAATACCATACTGTGCAAACATTTATGTGAATTCATCTCTTTCATGTGAACATACGTGTGTATAGGAAACTGAAAGAAAAAAGAGAAAGAGAGCGCTCAGAGCAGACATCAGTCAGTGCTGTCAGTGATTTGCTCCAGACAGTTGAGGTCGCAGCGTCTCGTGTCTGTGACAGCAGGGCAGGAGTCTGTTCTGTACCTCTGCCAGCACAACCCAGAAAATCCTTGTTATTTCCATAACTGGGCCGCAGTCAAAACTTGCATCATCTGTCTCATTCATTCAAGGGTAATGGCGGTTAATATGCATCTTGCATCAGCGATACGCTATGGTATCAGTTAAATTTGCAAAATATTGCAAAATTACTTTATATATAAAAGTAAAACTTATTAACCCAAGTATGGTGACAATATTTAACTGCATACAAGAAACCTTGGAAAGAGAGAGATTAACTGGCACAACAAATTTCTGCACACTCCTAACAAAACTCCTCACGACTCCACCAAAGATTATGCAAGCAAAAATGAATCCTAACATAAATCACACACTGATTTGAACCTGACATCAGCACATATGGCCAAAACAATGTCTTATGCAAAGTTATAAGCAAAAGCGAGCTCATCACATTAATTTTGACTGGTGCATTTAGTAGTTATACTGTACATAATGCAAGTAAGATGTACAGTATGTAAGCGTAAACTGACATTTGCTACATGAAATCTGCCAAGAAAATGACACAGAACTTTCATTTTCTGTCTGTTTAACCTCATATTTAACACGCACTTCATACTCAAAAATGGAATCTACAAATGTAATGGTATTCTTTAGAATATAACCATCTAGTATAAATACTACCTTAACTACCTTCCCTAACTACCTTCCCTAAATTGCCCCCATGCAGATGTGTGGTGCAAAAAATGTCAAACTGTCAGAAATTTCAGAGATGAAACTATAAAATACATTAATTATTCATACCATCCTACACAAAATCCCTAAAAATCTGTCAAGACTTGCCACTAATGAGATGAGGAGTCCAAAACCAAGTGAGCTGCCTCATAGTGTGCAGTCTATGTAGTACACTGGAAACATAAACAGCATTCTAACCAGAATGGAACAGCAGAATAGCAGCAACCCAACGCTAACAACCTTAATCTTTCTTAACTAACTTTAACAGATGGCTCAGAAGTTGGTATGTTACTAGACTAATGAATCAGAAGCTGGATCCAAAATCACAACATTTTGGAGTGTGTACTGTATTCAGTGAACAACTTCTTGACCATTGATGAAACACACTCAGTACTAGATACTGTGTGAATAATTTTTTCCCAGTGTACATCGACCATCTCGGCATTGTCCTTAGACTTGAATGTTCTTTCACGTACAGCATGATGTACTAGCAACATTTAAAAATACATACTACTAAAAATAAATCAATAAAAAATACTATTAAAATACATACTATATAGGGAATTGTGGATTAATGACAACAACATACTGTTTAAAATAAATATTATTTATAAATATTTAAATTAAAACTAAAACAAAAAGTAAAAGTAATAAATTATTATTATTATTATTATTAATACAAAATAAAAATAAAATAAAATAAGTTCAAATAAAATAAATACTAAACAGTGCCAATGTTCATTTTTTGAAGCATCATTTTGAAACACATTTTTAATTATGCAGAGCTAATATGTATTTTTTTTTTTCTACTGAGTAATTTTTTTTTAAATCAGATAATTTTCTGACAGATTATCTATTTTTCATAACCTCAATACACAGATTTGTGTTATATATAGAGCCAGAGGAATTGAGAAAGCAATTGCTCTACTGTAGCAATAGTCTCACCTTCATCTGTATCTTTTAATTTAACACATTTGTCTGAATTACCTCAAGGCAAAGTCCTAGAGGAAAAGACGCAAGAGGGCTTGTGGTCATGCTGCCAGTTCACAGATTCATCATCATGACTCAGACAGAGAGCGTGAGCGTGTGTCTTCCTGTCAGTGTGAAGAAATATAGATGGAACCAGGCACATTAGCAAGCCAGCATTATGGAGTCTCACAGCACAGTATATTTGCCATGGAGTCACATAGAAAACAGGAAGCTTAAATAGTAAACGCTTTGCAGTAAAGCCTCATAAAACAAAAATAATCACCATTCCCATTGCACTGATATGCAATGCTTGACAAATCCTGCCATTTCTATGACAATAGAACAAATAATTTTCTTTAATTGCAGTACTAGCCAACATTATGAGTGATGAGCACAAACAGTAGCTACAGTTCACAACCAGTGTGATGCTACACCTGGAGCTTGTTGAGTTTTGGTGGGATTTTCATCCCATACGCAAGCTCATTTCCTGTTGTTGTATTTTTTTATCAGGTACCTCCAGGGTCCATTTTCATGTTTCAGCAATATGTGGAGAAAAACAGGAGAACCAGGGCTGTTCTCAGAGTCTCAGGAGGCTTATAAATCCAGGGTGGAGTTTGGCTAGAATGCTTTCCTCAGCAATGAGAGAAACCAAACAATACAATCTTCGTTCCAGAGCTGAAAACACCAGCTTAGACCTGCATGAATGTCTATACTAGTTAGTGCTGATTTGGTGCTGGTCTAGCAGGTGGACCAGCAACAATACTGAAGCTGGTTGACCAGTTTGAACTCTCCAGTTAAGCTGGGTGACCAAGAAAGTTTGCTGGTTAACAAGTCTAATGGAGACATCAACACGCCAGCATTTTATGATAGAGACCAGCATCCAAAATACAATATATTTTTGGTATTTTCAATGAGTTAGCATGATCAGTTATCAATAGAAGATGCTCAGATACAACATAATACAGTAAATATGCTACTTTTCAAAAGTTTGGGGTTTAGAGGACTTTTTAATGTTTCTGTCTCTTATGCTCACCAAGGATGCATTTATTTGATTAAAAAATACAGTAAAATCAGTAATATTGTGAAATATTATTACAATATAAAATAACTGTTTTCTATTTTTATTATATGTTAAATGTAATTTATCTCTGTGAAGTCAAAGCTGAATTTTCAGCATCATTACTCCAGTCTTCAGAGCCACATGATCCTTCATAAATCATTATAATATGCTTATTTGGTGCTCCATAACATTTCTTTCTGAATCAGAAATCATTTGTAACATTATGCATGTCTTTACTATCACTTTTGATCAATTTAATGCATCCTTGCTGAATAGAAGTATTAAATTATTACAAAAAAAAACAAAAAAATACAAAAACTACTGACCCCAAACTGTTGAACAACATTGCTTAAAAATATAAAAAGTTATTTTATATATGTAAAAGTATGTTATTTTATCAAAACTACATTTTTTTGATTCAAGTCAACAATATTTAACCACACACTCGTAATGAAGCATCTAAAAGCATTGGTCTTTTTTAGGAAGAACATTGCATGCTCCTATGCTACGTAATATTATTTTGTGGAAAATTAGATATTAGCTATTTGTACGGCACATCATACAGACACACTAATCTACCACTTTCTGGTAAGTGTTTATAAATACGACAGGAGGAGGATATACTAAACAGTTCTTCAGCTACACACATCTGCAGCAATGCAGCAATTCTTATTCACTGCAACACATGTTCAGCTGACAGGGGAATGCGGGGCGAGAATAATAGACGACTGTATTACTCCAAATCACCCTTTGGGGCAGAAGATTGGGGATTTTCTTCATTATACCTTGTTGAAAGAGATTTGATTCTGTTTGAAATTGAAATTCACAGCATGCATAGTACCTAAACAGACTATGAAAACAGCTTCATCTTTAGTTCAACAGAGCCACTTAAATCACTTATTTTAGGTAAGCATTAATGCACATCAGCACTGTGCACTGTGAAAGTTATCTGCAATTTGAACGGTGGTTCACTTCAATGATAAATGCATACCTCATCATACTAATACAGTCAACAATACAATTGCTGCTCTTCCCGAGGCAATGAAAACAAGTCAATTCATCACAGTTAAAACGGTATGATTGGGTTTTATATGGTATCGCTCTTGCGGTCTCTTCTTCTTTGTCTCTTTTTTGGAGTGCCGTCGCTTCATAAGCACAGACTAGGCCAGGTCTAGAGTATTTTAGGGCAGTAAATTGCCCCGTATAGAGAGGTTGTATTCCAGTCCTCTGCCTCAAGCATCTTATACAACGTCACTTATTAGCCACCCTTAGAGAGCGAGCGTCCTACATACATGCTGGGAAGGGAACTGAGACAGGGCAGGGTCCCATTTAATTAGCACACAGGTCAGGAGCCATGGGCCACTACCACCTGAACACACAAACACTGAAGGACAGGAAACTGTGCCACTGGGCTTCATCTAAACAGGGTGTAATGGATGGCTGAGTCTACTTTTAACATGCTGGCAGGGAAATAAAGTGGGGGTGGGGAAATTAGATTTAGTGGAGGATTATATTGATATAATCATACATGTCTGATGGCTAACATTGTGTCTACAATGGAAGTGTCAGAGGTGCACGTTGCCTTAGAATGTTTGTTTACCACAAATTAGTTGTGACTCAAGAAATTAAAATGAAAATCAATTCTTTTAAATTAAAACAAAAAGTTAAAAATGGACTTCTAAATAATCCTAATTTATTTTTAACAGAAACAGACTGCTATGAAAATTAATGTGTTAAAATGTTGGCATGAACAGTTGTATTTTAGGAAAGCAGATGCAAATTAATTGATTCCCACATATATACATGAATATATACATTATATAGCTCAAAATCTGCAAATATTGAGCAATTGGAAAACATTTAATCAAATTTTGATTATTGCTTTAATCTTTTAAACAACTGAGAAGACAGTGATCAAACTACATTTCATAAAAATCGCCTGTCAAGTTCCCGAATCTTGTATCAGTATATGATATTGCGCATGTTATTTTTTGACAGACATCGATGTTGAAATATTCAAGTGATGTGGATTTGAAAATAGATGGTTAATAAGGTAATAATTATTATTTCTTAGCCTGCAAGTATTCGGTAAAGTGATTGATGGCCATGTAATGTTGCTGTTTTCAGTTTTAATATTCTAAAACTACATTTTTGACATGATAATGTGCGTGAGGGATGAACTATGTATAATTCTGGGGTATTATATACAGTGTGTGTATATATATATATATATATATATATATATATATATATATATACTCATAGAAATGCTACTTAGAGATACAAAGCTTAGAGGTTCAAAAAGAGAGAGAAGTACAGGAAGTGTGCTGATGGCCGTGATACACTCCATAAGGCAGCAAATGGATGTGTCACACTTAGAGGGAGAACAAATGAGAGATATAGAGTCTATAGTCTACAACTGGCTCAAACAGTCATAACCGCCCTGTAAGAGCAGAGTACAGACTTTATTAATTTCATTGTCAGAGCCCACAGTTTCTTTTACTGCAGCCAGTGAAGTTGCAGTCTAGAAGAGAAGCAACAATCAATACACACACCCCTGGGTAAAGCACACGGGCTCTTTCCCAAACACACTGCAGCAGAAATAAACAGCAAAAAACTGTGCAGGGTTCTAGGCGGTTTCTGCACTGAGAGATGTAAAAGGTACAGGCCTGAATCCACACCAGTTCTGTAGAGCCACTACTGTTTGATATTTTCAGATCCACCCAGAACTCTGAAAATCACTGGAGACAGCAGAGCAGCAAAATTAACTTACATCTCACACAGTCAAGCTTTCTTGCCTTTCACTCTATTGATCAGAAGATTGCACAGACATACATATTGTCTGCTTTGTAATACTTTAACTGACCTGCAGAGGACAGCACTGTGTTTTTACTTTACACTCTTTCAAATGACAGTTCCTTGAATGTCTATTGTTGTTGTTTTCACCTTCATTTTCTGTTATTTTTGTTGGCAGGCTGCAAATTCTTATTTGGTTCTTAATAGTGGCCCAGTGGCCCAAATGTGAGTGGCCCAAAAGTCGATGCATCAATTAGTGTTCAGCAGGGACTTAGGGCATTGTTGCTTGGTGGTTGTTATGTGGCTTTCTTACTGGCCCAAGTCAAAAGACCCAATCCATAATTGATCCTTCATCATGCAAAAAAACATTACCAAGCACAACCAGATGCATAATTTGAGGTATCATTATGCACCACCAAGTTTACATTCATAGGGTCCTATGATTTCTCTGAGGCTGGAATGATGGAATCCAGTCATACACACAGAACCTTTGGTTTAACTTGGAGAAACTATGTGACAAAAATATATCAGTATTGTACAGCAGAATGTACTTCTTATAGTAGTAGTAATAATAATAATAATATGAATGTTTTAATTTTAACAAAATTAATGTTTTAATTTTAAACCTCTGTGTAGCATTTTGTTTGCCAAAAGTAAACGGAACTGTTACATTTTCATTTTCTTATGTTTTAAAGGATGACTTAAATTAATTAAAATGTTTTATGCATTCCTTTGATTACCATTTTTGATAATTAATTTGTATTAAATAAATAAATAAAAAAATTAATGTCATAGAGCCCTATCTATTATTGTTGAAAAATAATAATAATAAAATAAAAAAAATAATAAAAGTTTCATTAATTAAATTGATTGGACATACTTTTTAATTATAAACATGTTATTAAATCATTAAACAAAATCTGGGATTGTGTTTTTTGTGTGTGGGGGTTTTGTTGAATTTTCAATAAATTGTTCTTAAATTGTATATACTGTATTTCATTATTTCAATTAATTGCTTTTTGATTACTACAACATTTATCCAGAAAAAAAATACAGTTGAACGAAAAAAAAACAAAAAACAAACAAACAAACAAAAAATAATTGCAGAAGAAATAAAAGATTTCATAGGGCCCCATATTTATGCATTTGGCAGACACTATTATCTAAATCCTTAATCCTAAGAATGAGCAATGAAATAGTGATGCTCCCCTGAAAGTGTATAATTAATTAGGTCTTTTCTCTGTAGTAGCAGTGAAAATGCTGTTTATTGTGTTAATTTGAAGTGTGGTGCTGGCTCACAATGCAATAATCATTTGCATCAGAGCAACAGAGACTCAAATCAATATTTCTCACCACTGCGGAATCTTGAGAGATGAGGTGCCAAGAGGTGCCTTTGTGCCAAGAGGATAGACTATGGGGGCTGGGAAGAAAAACTAGGGCCTGTATGACCAGTCTTTATCGATCAGTTCCTTGAACCCCTGCTGATGTTGTGAGGGGGAAGCAGGCAGGAATCCTACAAGGCTTCCTTTCTACTGCGTCCTTCTTACTACATCACTTTTCCTTTTCCAAGGTCATGGGTTTGAATGCATGAACTTATTACATGTTTAACTTGAATGCTTTAAGTATAAATGTATAGCCTAGAATGTAAACTCTTTGACCCATTTGTGCTAACTGTGAAGACACTATAATTGTAACAGCTCAGAAAAGAGACGTGCAGCATCTTCCAAAAATCACAAAGATTTTCTTGTCTTATCACTGTAGATCAAGTCACATCAAGAGCATTTCAGTGGAAAGAGAACTGTAGGGCATTACTGTTCAAGTACACACAACCTCCATTTGTAACCATAAAACACTCAACAGTCTATTTCCTCTGTTTCCTGAGGGACCAAAAAACATTTTGAACTCTATTTGCTGTTTACCACAAACAGATGAAAAAACAAATGCATAACAGTGAATCATTTTACTCATTTAGTTAACTAAAAATGATTTATTTCTTTGTAACAAGTACACAAAAAGAGACAATTCTGTCATAATATACTCACCCTCATGTTGTTCAAAAAGTCTTTTTGTCTCTATTGTTGTATTTATTTATTTTTTAAATGTGTTTTGCTTATTGTGTTTTTTTTAAATATTTTGTTTTGGACCGCATTGACTTTCATTATATGAACAAAACAGTTCAAACATTCAAATATCTTCTGTGTTCTGCAGGAAAAAAAACAAATCATACTGGTTTGGAAGGAAATTAAGGTAGGGTTAACTATCCTTTTAAGCTGGATTTTGGGTTAATACCATTGTAGTATTTCCTTTTTGGCAACATTTAATAAATGAATGGCATTGACCTGTTTTCCAAAAGCCAAATTTTAAAAATGATCTCATTCTTTGTGTTCCATTTAACAAGATTAACAATGGACTGATGAATTCTAATAGCAATTCCGACTTTATAAATGGAACAAGATACCAATCATAAACAGAAATGTGTGCTAACTAAAATATTTTCACAAAAATATAATTCACCATAGAAAACAAACATACCCACAGTTATGATTAACACACAAAACTGTACTGGGATATATGGGAACAATACAACTTCTAAATACAAACAAAAAGTTGTGTATATGGTGAAGGATTATCTTAAAAAGATTTCATATGGCGTTTCCTTCCTCTTGCACATTCAGAAAATCTGATTTGCAAGTAAATTCTGGCAAAACTCTCAAAGGAATTGAGTTGGGAGCCCAAAGGCAAATAGTGCAGTGTGGTCTTTCATATTCTGTTTAATATTCATCAGAATAAAGGAGAAATGTAGACAGATAAGGAGAAAAGAGAACAAATACAGCAAGTCAGTCCTCAAGAGGAAATATCACCTCCAGGACTCGTGCCCTTCATGAGGCTATCAGCCGCAGACATACTCTATTACAAACAGCACAGATGCTTTGAACAGAACAGAGATACAGATACTATCCGAAAGGCAAGCAGCAAAACAGATGTGCATTATTGATTGTACTATGAATCTTAGAAGATAAATCAATTGTCTGCACTGTCTGTACTTAAAGTTTTTCTAAATAAACATGAAGAAAATGCATTTCTAATTTTTCTGAAATTAAATCTGAATAGATAAAATGCAATACTGCATTGCAAATAACTAACAGATGCTGCACAGTTCTATGCAATTCCAAACTAATTGATACAATGAATGCAAATTATGTCAAACTGACCCCAATTTTTGGGCTGGCTTGGAACGACAAGCTATATCTTGATTTGCATGATAGAGTTAATTAAAGACAAGCCCACAGGGCAGACTAGCCTGATCTAGTGGGAGCTGCCATGAAAAAATGCAATTACTGACACAATTTCATGACAATTATTTACTGCAAATGACTCACTGCTGTCAGTGAATAACTATAAAAGTCTGAGATAAGCATTCATACATATTGTCACGCAAAACAAAGACCCATTAGTCGTTGACCTTCCAGTGTGTTTTACTTCAGGAGAATTTAGGGGTCATTTGGGAACACAAGGACAATCATAAAATAATTAAGACACATTCTTTGAAATAAGACTTCAAAAATGGTCCAAGAAACATTAATGAATATTTATGTCTTTTTCTGAAAATGAATTTGAGCTAGACTTTAATTTTTATACAACACTTGACGACACCTAAGCAAGGGTCAAAAGGTCAGGCTACTCTGCTTCAATGTGTAAATTTTATCATCCAAGTTCATATAATAAGCAACACACACTACTATTTAAAAGTATTATTTTAAAAGTATTATTTTAAATTGATCAAAAGTATCAGTAAAGACCTTTATCTAGTTGAAATAAATGCTTTTCAGGAGCGTTCAATTAATCAAAAAATCCTTAAAAAATGTATAATAAGAATAATAAATGTGATAATAATAAATGTTTCTTGAGAATATTAGAATTATTTCTAAAGGATCATGTGACACTAAAGACCGGAGTAATGGATGCTGAAAATACAGCTTTGCCATCACATGAATGAATTAAATTAAATTAAAATTAAATACATTTTTACTGTCTTTTTAACAAATAAATGCAGCCTTGGTGAGTATAAGAGACTTAACAAACATCAAAATCTTCCGGGCCTCAAACTTTTGGTAGTGTGGTTTAATACAAACACCCATCAGTTATGACATATTATGAGGAACTTTCAGATTTATCAATTCAACATACCGCTCTATGTCATCATTAACACTGCCCATCAACATTAATGGATAAATAAATGCAACCACAGCTCCTGGATCACTGCAGCAGTCAGAAAGTATCCCGTTTCATCTCTTTTGGTCTCATTTTTCCACTGTCTCTCTTCTTTCATCCCTATCTCTTCATCATTTCACCTCTCTAAAAGAGTCCATTTGTCCCAGATATGTTACACTGTGGTCGATCGAATACAGTAACAAAGCAGCAAACGGTTTCCACTTCAGATGGTCACTGTATGCTCCATTTGACTCATCATACTTATAATTTAGGATGTAAAACAACTAAATAAAAAACATGGCCTGATGGCTGTTAAAAAAAAAAAAAAAAAGCTTTAAAATGTATTATAACAATACAAACGATTCATTCAAGCTTCACACATTACTTGCATCTCACTAAACAAGCCAAGAGCCTAGTTCTGTCTGAGTTTTATATAGACCAATAAACAGACAATAAAATATATGCCATACTGAGTAAACATCTAATTGAAGTTTACACAGTGTGGATTGACATTCAGACAGAGATGCACAGAGAAAAGACAAAAATTCCCAGCAGGGATGGACAATATGGGCCAAAGATGCTTCATAAACCTGTGACATCAGAATCAATCCCCACTTGAGCATGAATCAATTTAATTAACAATATTTTAAAATATAGACTACTTACAAAACAGCACCATGAAAGACAGGTTAAAATACATAACAAATATTATACATGCATCTATTTGTGTGTGTGTATAATAATATATAATTATTATATAAACGTATATATATAATAAAATTCAATACATCTTCCTCATTTCCATCTACATTGTACACTTACACACATACATGCATAAACACACACACATACATATATATACTGTATAGCAGAAAATCCGAGCTGTGTTTACCTCCTGCAGCTGCTCTAGCTCCTGTTTGAGAGCCTCCTGCTCGGTCTCGAGCTCCGCGTACTGCTGCTTGAGCGTCTGGTTCTCCTCCAGAACCACCAGACCGCATTCCGCAGCCCGGATCTTCTCCCGGTTCGCCTCTGCGAGCTCTCGGGTCAGCCTCTCCACCTCGGCCCGGTAATGATCCACCGCTTCCCCGCATCCTCCATCGGCTGCCATAACCTCCGGTCTCCGGTCTCCGGTCGGGTGTAATGTCTGCGTCCTCCGTCCCCGTCAGTCTCAGAGAGGCGGAGGCTGATGAGGAGGTTCAGGTGGATGCTGCTGCAGTCCGTCCACCCGACGCGCCTCCTGGTTGCTGATGCTTAAATGATGTTACACGAGTGGCATTTGAACTAGACACGATTTCTTCATTGTAAATTGTGCTGTGATAAACTGCACTAATGTTCCGTCCATCAAAGACATATTTTTTTTCGTGTCCAACTTAAAATGTTTCGAGGAAAAGCGGCGGAATGCAAAGTGAGCAGAAGTTGATTCTGTCTCTCAGTATGTGACGTCACTCCACACCCCCGCCCCTCATCATTTACACCGTCTTCTTTTATTACTGTATATTATTAGTAGTATATGTAAAGTTAAATAGAAAATAGTAATGCTAATTATAATTGGCTACATCGTATGTAAATGATAATAATGCATTCTAATACTATTGGACAGAAAAATCACTATTATTATTATTATTATTATTATGTTTTGTGTGTATACACACACACACACACACACACACACACACACACACACAATATTACATGTTGTAATTTCAGAAATTCTCAGCTACATGAATCTGCAACATATTATTATTATTATTATTATTATATTAGATTATTATTAGGGTTAACATTGAATGTTATTGTGGATGAAAACATGCATTATTTAAATACTTTTGCGCCTCCTACTGGATAAATAAATAAATTACATTCTTGAAAAGAGATTATGTGCATTTTTTTTTTTGAAAAGGCTATTTTACTGTTTAATTATGCATGTTTAAATATATGGTTGGATAGATGCTCTTTGAAAGTCTGATCTTTATAAATGATATTTAAAAATCAAGAATGACTTTGCATGAAAATTTACGCAAACTCGTTGTTTAAAGATGTGTGAAGGTTGTAAATCTTAACCATTAAAATCTGAGCTATAATCCTGAAGATTCTGAAAGTTATAAAGTTACCCAACAGCTTGAAGGCAACTAACACCACAGCTCCCAGTTCCAAAAGGACTATAAACAACAAAAGTATATATATATATATATATACATTTATACACACAGTATATTTGAGACATGAAGCTGCTCTAAAGAACAAAAAAAAAAAAAAATTGCTATAACTAATAATAGCCGTGCAATTGTGAATCACTGTTTCAACTGCCACTGAGACTATCACTGATCATTGAAATATCTGATAATAATTGATGCATACTTCCTTCAGTCTCTGCCGCACTTCAGCTGAATGTAACATTAAACTAGACACATTCCTGATCAAGAATGCACTTGAATGAAGCATGTCTAAGTACATTATAAGGATGAAGAAGCAAACAGGCTGAGAAAAAGACCTCATGACACACTGTACTTCTGAATGTCAGATTTCAACAGCCCGCATGTGATTTCGTTTTCTCAGACAGTGTGGCACACCTACTGGTCTCAGCTTTTCAAACACAATAATTTGATTGGCTAGGAAATCAAGCACCTCATTATGTGTGTCCAGAGGTCAAAGATCACATGTGCATTATCTGGAAAACGTCCTTTCACAATCATTAGGATGGGACTTTCAAAACAGTGAGATTCATTTCATCTGAGGAATGCCCGTTAAGGTAAGTACATGGCATGTCTTAATATTTTCTAATGGGCTAATGAAAGAAATGTTCTTATGTTCACCATAATGATCGGATCTCTAAAAGTAGCAGCCCACTGGGCATACAACGGGTGGATCTGATGAAAGAATGATTGGATGATTAGGTTTGTCCTGTCACTTTCTCAAATAAATCTACAAAATGAGAGACATGTGATATGTAGTATTCGGGAAGTCCTGGTTTAGAGAGCCTTACCGGAATGTAAAACCATGCTCACGTTCATTATTCTGTGCAGTATATTCAGAAAGCAAACTAAATAATTTATACAAGGAAGAAAGTGGCTGTTTATTTTTGAAGGCACATAACTACCAAAAAAACAAACAAACAAAAAAGACTTTATATTGTATTCACACGTTGTCATGCCATATGGGGTAAATTGAGAGCCATTGCAGCAATACTGCCAGTACAGTATTACAGATTAAAACATTCCATAATTCCATAAAAACAATAAAATTACCACATAATTGGTATAAGTACACTCTCAGAAATAAAGGTACAAAAGGTATCACTGGGGCGGTACCTTTTCAAAAGGTACACTTTTGTACCTTTTGTACCTATTAGGTTAAAATATGTACACTTTAAGTACTAATATGTACTAATACGCATACGTACTAATACTAATACTTACCAAAATGGACTCTTTAGGTACAAACATGTATCTTTGGAAAAGGTACCGCCCCAGTGACAGCTTTTGTACCTTTATTTCTAAGAGTGTAGGAGAATACACACTGTAGGCTATATATAGTTTAGTAATTCAGCAGTTAAAATGTAATTATCACATGTATACCTTGAATATCCTGCAATTTGCTTTTAGATAAAAACATCTGGCAAATGAATACATGTAAAAATTACTAAGCTGCTGGCAGTGTATGAAAATCCTAGCAAATAATGTTGAACATTATGGGAATAGAACAATCAAATATTATTTGAACTGTGGATGTTTGAATTTTTTATTCCAATACATTTACTGTTGTTTAAATGTAAATATATATATACATTTAAACAACAGTAAATGTGTTGGAATTTTACTCAGAAAATATTGATATTTTTGTATTTTGTTTTTAATTTTAATTTTAAAATTAATTTTAATTTTACTTAAAGTTTCAGTTATTTTTGTTTTTGTCATTTTATTTGAGCTATTGTTTCTTAAACAAGTCTGTGTTTTTATTATTATTTTAGTTTTAATTTGTTCAAATAGTTTGAGTTATTTTATTACATCAAGTTAAACTAAAGGAAAATGAGAAATGTTGCTTTGCCGACTAAATGAAATAAAATAAGTTTGTTTTATTAATTTTAAATTTCAGCTTATGTTTATTTTAAGTAACTAAAATGTTATTTGAAGTTTTTTTAAGTTTTAGTTTTAGTTAACAATATTAAACCTACTGCCAAGTTACTAAACCCAACAATCATTCAACAACATAAAAGGACCCTTGCCCTAAGATAAGTGATAAATTATTATCTTTTGCTTTTTTAAAAGAAAGAAAGAAAGAAAGAAAGAAAGAAAGAAAGAAAGAAAGAAAGAAAGAAAGAAAGAAGACCTTGAAGATGCATTGCATAGTGATTAACATGCATGAAAATGCACTGGTGCACATGCACACATTTGTGTGTGTTAGTGTGTATTCCTAAGCCAAAATTCAGAGCAGCACGTGGCTCTGGTCAGCTGCCTGCTAGTTGTGGTGTAATTGAGTTCACATGAGCAGCTGATGGGTCCCATAGCATTTACAATCAGCAAAAGCATCCCCAAACTCTGTCCCGTGTCTCTGTTTTTGCCCCTCCTTTCTCTTCTCTTTTTATGCTGTCCTTAACTAGCTCTTGCCCTCTCTATTATTAGAGATCCCATTGAGAATTCTACACTGTCTTCTGCCTCCACAATCATGGCTCCAGAGAAAACCAGTGACGGGTTGGACAACTATGCATTTACTGTGAGTAACCTCCATTAATAGACAAACTTCAGGCAGAATTACTCATTTCTTTCTTAAATTAGTCTTAGGGCTTCTGGAAGTGGACAGACTGAATAGGGACATTAAATTTGAATGTACTGTGATCATGGGTGTATAAATGGGTCTTATTTTCATTGTGTAAATCAAAGTTACGTCAAACTGCAGTCAAGTTATATGATCTTGAAATTCACACAGTTATAAAAATATGTAGCATGTGATAATTTCTATGATCGGTGTTGTAACCAAAGATTCTTATCACTCTTGATAATGCATGTGTTACTCATGTGTTTATTATTGTGGTCATGCTCAGTGTTTTAGTAACTGGAATGTGGACTGGAGCAGTGTGTGTGTGTGTGTGTGTGTGTGTTTACAGCTCATGCTTATGTAATATTTAATTTGCAAAAAGTATGAAAAAATATTTTTGCATATTGATCAATCAAAAAACATATGTTTAAATCTTTATCATAAAAAAACAACACTCTCAACAGAGTGAGAGGGTTTATGGTTTTTTTTTTTTTTTCCCCCATGCAAAACCAATTAAATGGATAGCACAACTAATTATATTTATATGTACAACAAGAAATTGATGGAAAGGTTGTTGATTGAAATCTGCTAGGTCAGAAACTGAATTGGAGTTTTTTTTTTTTTTTTTACTTTAGGTTGATGGTGTAGACCATTTCTGTGAGTTACCAGAGAATAAAAATGGAAGTGATCGTTTCTCAGAGGAGGGAGACAGTAGCAAGCTGGCATACTGTGTCACAGATATTCCACCATGGTACCTTTGCCTCTTTTTGGGGATTCAGGTAAGTGGCACACACACATCTACCTGTGAAACAAGATGTTGAACATGTTAGATTTGTATGATAGAATTTATCTTCAGACTCCTATAAATCAATTAAAATCTATCAGTCTTGATTAGAGTGTGCACTATGAACAGCACTGTATTCGTCAGTATCAATAAAGAACAATTCCAATGTACAGTTGGAACAAAAAAGAATTCCATTGTACAGTGTGTTCCAAAAATCTAAAATCTCAGATATTTTATGCCTGAATATAAAAAGAAAGATTCTGGATTTTGAAAAGAATTTACAAAATAAATAAATAAATAAATAATAATAATAATAATAAAAAAATGAATAAGGGGTATTTAAACCTGTAAACCCAGACATATAAAATAATAGCCAGAAAAAAGAACTGTTTAATGAACCTTAGACAAAATATGAAAAGAAAATCTACAAAAAAATTAAAAAAAAATTGTGTGTGTTTTATGTTTTGTATCCGGCTTTTATGGCCCATATGATACAGTGAGAACATGAAGCTAACACTCACGAGGGAAAAACATCTCAATTTTACTCAGAAGATTCTTAGATTTTTAGACTTCACTGTACATATGTGTTTAGTAAGTCACAGATTGAATGTACATAATTTCTCTCCATCTCTCTGACAGCATTATCTTACAGCTTTTGGTGGGATCATAGCCATTCCTCTGATACTGTCTCAGGGCCTTTGTCTACAGCACGACAGCCTCACGCAAAGTCACCTAATCAGCACTATCTTCTTCGTGTCAGGGGTGTGCACCTTACTGCAGGTCACTTTTGGAGTGAGGTACGCTTACTTTTATCACACTTGGCAAATTCATATGTTTCACAGGGAAACAACAGAATTCAAAAACAGTGCCAGTACCAAGGCCAAGGTCAGTGCACCGAGTGGGAAGATATGTAGTGACGTGTAAGAAATATTTTAAGGATGAGGTGTAGTTAAACAATGAAACACTGTTTGTGTTTTGATCATCTTCATGAATCAGGGTTGTGTTGTGGTTACTGAGATACATGGGACTTTCTTTATCAATTATTTAACCATGGGTGTTCCATTATATAAAAGTTTGTTTGATTATAAGTTTACCTTTATTTTCTGAGGCAGGTTTATGTTTTTTTTTTTGTGTTTGTTTTTTGTGTTCCTCTCCGAAATAAAATAATAAAAAATAGATATATGAAGAGGTACTTACGTTCCAGATAATCTCCCAGGACAACAATCCAAACATTCAATCCAAGGGTTCATTGACCTAGGAAAGTGTGAATAATGTAGGCTTAGCAATGTTTTCACCGTCTGATAAGCATCTGCTTGTTTTAGGCTGAATATTGCACTCTTCTGTTAGGGCTACTTGACCTGAATAACAGGCCAAAGAAGTCCTAAATGTTAACTCTACAGATCTTCAGGAACATTAGCTTATTTACTAATCAAACATGATGAACCTAAATCAGTCTGTTACTGATGTACAGCAGAAATATGTAGGACTTTGGTCAGTGATTCCCGCAGAAGCTAAAAACCATAATAGGATTAGGAATTTTCCATTTTATTAGCATGAAGTTCAGCACATTTTAAATCCACATTCCTTAGGCCCCTCAGCTGTGGAGCTCCCTTTTGTGTAAAGCAGTGAAATTGTTGTATTAGTTCGAAAAAAATATGTCTTAATACCCCTAAAACCATGTACATTTCTTTTTGTAGGTGTAACTGATTCAGTGGAAGATTGCAGTGTAAACAAATAAATGACCTCAGATGTTAACTTGAACAGTAAAATCATTATATACTATAACAGAGCCATAAATCTTATTAGCTTTACCTCGTTTATGGCCTGTCGAGATGGGTTAAAGACTTGGCTTTTAGTGAGGAATCAGAAAGGGTTGAGAATGAGTTACCAAACTTGACAAATTGACAAAAGGGTTTGAATGTGAAATTCAATTCAAAAAGCAGAGGGTTGAAAGGCACATCTCAACATTAAAAGTCAGAAGAACCTATGTATTTTATGAACAAAAAGAACAACAAGAGTTAGACATTTGGTGACAAGGCTCTTCTTTTTCCTAATGCAAGGTTACCCATTCTCCAGGGTGGAACATTTACACTCCTGTCACCCACCATGGCTTTGCTATCAATGCCTGAATGGACCTGTCCAGCTTGGACACAGAACGCCAGCCTGGTCAACACCTCCTCACCTGAGTTCACTCATGTTTGGCAAAGTCGAATGCAAGTGGTGAGTTTCTCAGTACCTGATAGACTCTCTACGTGAGGACTCATGAACAAATATAGAGTAGTTCCAAATAGTATTTTGACACTTAAACCACACTTTAAATCACTTAAATCAGACTTAAAAAACGGACATCTGAGGGTCACCAGTATGAACCTGAAGGAAACTGACTTTATATATCCACTAAAAATGACCTTAGAACCAGCTGGGTGATTGAAAAATAGTGAAAAGTGAGAACAGCATCACTTGGCTTAATATTTTATATTATAACCCAATGAAATTCATAATTTTTTGGGGCCACTGCAAATTTGGACGGATGGAAAATTAGAGGTGAAGTTGTTATTTAAGCAAAGATATGCAAGATTATCTTTTTAGATCAACACAACATATACATTATATCTTTATTGATTAATGCTAAAATTCAGTTTCTGTTGTCATCTCTGCACAGCTCCAAGGCTCAATCATGGTGGGCTCCCTATTCCAAGTGCTGGTGGGATTCTCCGGTCTAATTGGCCTGTTCATGCGTTTCATTGGCCCTTTGACCATTGCACCAACTATTTCACTAATCGGCCTATCACTGTTTGACTCCGCTGGCATGAACGCAGGACACCACTGGGGCATCTCTTCCATGTGTGTACTTCTCAAAATTAATCATCATTAATGAACATTTGAAGTAGGTAGACTATAGTACAGAATACCATTTAGAAAAAAGTGTTTTGTTTTGTTTTTTTGCTTTTAGGGTAGATAACTCCATCAAATTTCTAAAAAGGGCATAGTTAATACCATATAAGTAATAAAAAAAATATGTATTTAAATACATACTGTACATATTTTGTAATATATACCACTGGACATATTTTGCTGATTTTGAACAAACAAACAACAACATTTAAGGCGGCAGTAAACAAAACACCCCAATGTGATGTAATGATTCAAAAACACAGCAGTATATAATCTGACTCAAATCTGTGAATCATTTTTTTTTGTGAATTGGTTCATTTATATGAATCATTCAAGAGAACTTATTCACTAGAAAGAACCATACTGTCCAACAAGGGCTGTTTATACCACCCACGCACTTTACAATATTAGCCTTGACTTTCCGCTCACCAACTGAATACTGTAGTTAAGTTTGTAGCCTTTTGACTTTTTAGTTAGTTACTCCCCAATACTGTTCCCAAAGCGGTAGTAGAAAATATGAAACATAAGAGTTTAAGCCCAGCTCTCATGTTCAGTATCTCTGGAAATGTAGGGGCGGTTTCCCGGACAGAGGTTAAGCCTAGTCCTAGACTAAAATGGCCATTTAAACCAGATTAAAAGAAATCTGCTTTCCCTGTCATGGTTTTAAATAGTCTCAGACTTAGTGTAGTCCAGATTTTAATAGGCTGATTTCCTGGAGGAAGACTAGAGCTACTTCAGGACTAAATTGGGGCTTAAATTAAACCTACCAGGAGGCAGGTTTAACTTCAGATTAACGTTGTGTTTCCAGTCTTTATGCATCAAAATTATTGGTACCCTTTGTAGATATGAAACAAAGAAGCCTGTGAAAATAAATCTGCACTGTTAATCATTTTGATCTTTTATTAAAAAAAAAAAAAAAAAAAAAAAATTTCATTGAAGTAAAATGGAAAGGAAGGGAAATCCCATTATAAAAGAAATGTTTTTCTCTAATACACATTGGCCAAAATTAATGACACCCTTTTATTCAATACTTTTTGCAAACTTCTTTTGCCAATTTAAGAGCTCTGAGTTTTCTCCTATAATGCCTGAAGAGTTTGGGGAACACCTGACAAGAGATCAGAGACCATTTTTCTATATAGAATCTCTCCAGACCCTTCAGATTCCCAGCTCCATGTTGATATTTTCACATTTTCAGATTATCTAGGGTTCAGGTCAGGGAACTGGGATGGCAGAATATTTGTTTTGTGCTCAGTGACCCATTTTTGTGTTGATTTTGATGGTCCTTTTGGATCATTGTTCTGTTGGAAGATCCAGCCATGGCCCATTATAAGGCTTTCTGACCTCAAGACTCAACTATTTTCTGCAATTATCCAGCTGTGATCCTTGGAGAGTCTTTGGCCACTCAAACTATCCTCCTCATGTTGCATTAAGACAATATAGTCACAGACAATGTACTGTAGGCAGATTTGTAACATTTCCTGTTGATTGGAACTCCTTAATTATTGTCCTAATGGTGGAAATGGAAATGTTCAATGCTTTAGCTTTAATGGGTTTTTTATGTGCTATTTTCTTGACTTTATATTTTGTAAAGCTCAACAATCTGTTGCTGCACAACAAAAGTATTTTCCTTTTTTTCATTGTGATGGATGACAAAGAGAATTTGCCTCCACATATTTATGTTCCTGTGAAACAGGAAGTCATGGCTGGATAATTTTATGTTCCTAGCCACCCTGGTGTTCTAGAAAATGTAAATGTGAATATGAATGGGAATATAGATCTTCAGAGATTTTACTCATAATAATTTCTAGGACTACACATAATTGTGGTCAATGTGTATTAGAGAAAAAAAGGTGATGTAATAATGTGAACTGATGAGAAAAATAATGTGATTTTGTTGAAAAGTTAGATTTTTGTGATTTTTAAAAAAAATCTATTTTATTTTATTTACTTTTTTTTTTTTTAAATAAAAGATCAGAAGAATAAACGATGCAGATTTATTTTCACAATCCTCTTTGATCATATTTTAGGGTGCCATTATAATTCTGACCATGACGCTCTCTAAAACAGCTGCTTTATGTATAATATAATAAATAATAATAATAACATTAATAATAATAATAATAATAATAATGTTACAAAACAGCTGATTGCAATAATTTATGCAAAAATTCATTACAAAGAGATTCCTATGGATTCCTTTTTTTATTATTCGACACCTGATGTGTGCAGTTTACTTTGCTGGTTTTAAAAAAGTTCTCTTCTTCAGCAACATTTTTGTTTGTTTGTTTTTGCTGTTGTTGATTGCAGGCTTTATTCTGCTGCTATTGTTTTCCTTGGATTTGCTTCTCCGTTCCATACAATTTTATGTTTTTCTTGGTTCATTCCATGTTTTACAGGCAACCTCTGTCCTGCTAATTCTCTGTCCTGCAGATTACCAACTAGGTTTTAAATTAATCGAGTTTATTATAGTATTATAGAAACCGCCCCGTAAAGCTCTTTTAAACTTAATCTGTCACAGAGCCATAACACAAGTCTCATTGTCCTCCACAGGACAACATGTTTGATTGTGATTTTCTCGCAGTATCTTCGCCAGATTTCCATCCCCTTCCCCAAATACAGCAAAGCCAAGAAGTTTCACACCAGCAGGATTTACATATTTCAGATTCTGCCTGTAAGTCTTTTGAATCTGTTTTCTAAACTTTATTGCTCCATAAAATACTTTTATAAGCACGGTGTGTTTCCTCAGGTCCTGCTAGGAATCACTCTGTCTTGGCTGATTTGCTATCTGCTGACAATCTACAACGTCCTGCCCTCAGACCCTGATAAATATGGCTATCTAGCCCGGACTGACATTAAAGGAGATGTTATGGGCAGGGCGCCCTGGTTCAGATTTCCTTATCCAGGTATTTTAAACAGACCAATAAAGTACTTTATATGGTCATTGCATCATACCGGAATCTATTATTGCAGTTGTATTATCAGATTATTTACATATATCAGATAGGCTATTGAAATTGTTTATATATTATAGTTTATTTATGGTTATGTTACTGTATTCCCAGGTCAATGGGGAGTGCCAACTGTAAGTCTTGCAGGAGTTTTTGGAATTCTGGCAGGAGTCATATCTTCCATGATTGAGTCAGTGGGTGATTATCATGCCTGTGCCAGGTTATCTGGTGCCCCACCACCTCCCAGACATGCCATCAACAGAGGCATTGGCATTGAAGGCATTGGATGTCTGCTGGCAGGTGCCTGGGGAACAGGCAATGGAACCACCTCCTACAGTGAGAACGTAGGAGCCTTGGGTATCACTAAGGTACAGAGTTTCTCAATAAGTTGTAAAATGTAATTTGATTTTACTTCACAATGATTGCAAAGGCTTACAACACTACTTTTTAAGAGAGAAAGAGATTGTTTGACACTAACTGAAAGAAACCTTTCATCTTTTGCAGGTTGGCAGTCGAATGGTGATTGTGTGCAGTGGCTTTGTAATGATTATAATGGGAATGTTTGGGAAAATTGGAGCCATATTTACTACAATACCAACACCTGTTATTGGAGGAATGTTTCTGGTCATGTTCGGAGTCATTATGGCTGCTGGTGTTTCAAGCCTACAGGTAAAAACATTATGGTTAATACCAAAAGCAATACATCAGGGAAAATGATGTGCTCACCTACAACACCATTCAAAAGTTTAGGGTCAGTACAAATTTTTAATATACTGTAGTTGATAGAGGTCTCTTAAGCTCACTAAAGCTGCATTTATTTGATCAAAACTATAGCAAAATCAGTAATGTTTTGTAATATTACTACAATTTAAAATGGTTTTCCATTATATATTCTAAAATCTTATTTATTTTTGTGACGGAAAGGCTGAAATTTCATAATTTCATATTCTAGTTTACAGTAATCAGTGTTGAAAACAGCTGTGCTCCTTAATATTTTAGTGAAAACTACAAAATTTATTTTTATCAGGATTGTTTGATTAATAGAAAGTTCAAAAGAGCAGAATTTTTTTGAAATCTTTTGTAACATTACATTCTTACATTATATGTATCATTAACCTTCTTTCAAAAATAAAAACTTACTGACACCAAATGTTTGAATCAATACTATTCTTCATATAATATATTATTAATATGACTGATTTCCATTATTAATAGTATACAGACATGAACTCTTCACGAAACATCTTCATCTTTGGATTTTCCATGTTCACTGGGCTTGCTATTCCCAACTGGATAATGAAAAATCCCACATCCATAGCAACAGGTATATAAACTATGACCTGTATCGGAAAAACACATGCTACAGACTCTTTTTACATGCAGACTCATCTGCTGTCAACACACTGTTTGTATTCCAAGTATGAACTTTTGTGCTTTCTTACTTTCTGTATTAGGAGTTGTTGAACTGGACCATGTACTTCAAGTGCTACTGACAACCAGTATGTTTATTGGAGGATTCTTTGGATTTTTCCTTGATAACACAATACCTGGTGAGTTCTGCTAATAATATGCTTCAATAACTGTGCCTACTGATATTCAAACCAAAAACGTTCAATTTAAATTATTCCTCTTACCCAAAGGCATCATTTTAATATGGCTTCACTACACGCTATCTTCTCTCCTTTGCTTTATCCATGCAAATTTAACAAGTAAAACCTTTAAATTAATAAACCTGACTCTTAAGTTACTTTTGAGACTGCGCAATAATAGTCTGTTTATTATTTCTGCAGGAACAAAACGTGAACGAGGTATTATTGCATGGAACAAGGCCCACCAAAATGAGTCAGACAACTCCTTAGAAAGTGATGACGTGTATGGGCTCCCCTTTGGAATTAATAGCTGCCTCTCCTCCTTCACATGGACCAAATATGTGCCCTTCTGCCCAACACACAAAGTCAGCAGACAGGATGACACACCATCCAGTTTGGATTCTTCGGACACTAAAACAGAGCCTAACAAAGATGATACACACATTATAGCGGGGGTGGCGCTATAGTCTGTGATGGGGACTTCCATTTTAAATAAGTGACAATTAGTTCAATGTAGAAAAGGCTCTTAATTCTGTGACACTTAAGTCAAACCCAGAGATACGGACTGAACTGAGAAGGCAGCTACCCCATTTAACTTTTAATCTGAGGCACTGTGCAAATATATCTCTCTATGTTCATCTCCATGAATCATCTGTTGACAATGTTAATGTTAATGATTTTACTTCAGTTGTTATTTTCATCACTGTTTCTTTTCACTTTTATTTTACATATTGTTTTAAGAGGAAAATAAAAAACTGAAAAAATCTATAATGTATAAAAACGATAGATTGTTAAAACATGTAAATATTATAGGCCTGTCTGTAACCTCAACACCACTAATGCCAATTCTTTATTTAGTATGGAAAAATTTACCATTCGTGGACTCCTCCAACCCGTTCAAAAGAATCTATAAGATAGAACCACAAAAACAAAAACTTATGATGCATAGGCATGTTTTTAGTATGCTATTTAATGTAATTAAAATATTAAACTGGTGACTGCCATACTGCACTGGAACATGAATGTGCGGTAGTTCAAATCAATTGTGAACGGTTCGTTTGGAGGCTTATTCATAATGAACCGAAACAAATTGTTTGATTCATTTGACTCCCCATTTGTTTTAATGGCGAAACTTTACAAAATTCAGTTTTTAAATTCATGCAAATTATGTCACTGCAGGTTTTTTATTAGACAAGCTTAAAGGAGCATCAAATTTATGGTCAATAAATCCGTTAACAGCTCTGAGGAGATGGTTAAAACACACCTGATGGACACATGCTGAAGTATTATCTGTATTTAAAGGGTCCTCAGAGGCTCTAAAACCCAGATAATGAGCCTATATGAATGAAATAACTTACCTTAGTTATGCAGTGCTGTTGCAGTGACAGTGTTGAGGAGGCCCAAAAAAGGTCCAAAAACAAAATGAAACTGCAGAGTTTGACCACCAACGGAATTAAGGCTTTAAAGAAAGCTATTGGAGACAAGATTGTAATATTAAATCAAGGGAAAACAGCCATTACTCCACCTTTTCTCATTCTCCATCTGTGTTTTTTAATCCATAAGATGGCGCTAAATAACAATAGTTGACACTCTTCCATTCAACCTAGTCTGGAGCTACATTTTTCTCTAAAGACTAGTCCATTGTCAATGATCTGCAAAAATCACACCTTTGCAAACAGATGAACCACCATTGAAACCCTGTCTTTAATCCTAAACCTTTTTGTATCACTTTCTGCACTTTTAAGACAGCTATTCTAACAACCTTCTCAGTCAATTGAATTGTAACATAGATGCGTTATGCTGTAAGTGTTTGCTACAAAAAACACCTAACTTGTCTAATTGTCAAAATCAAGCCTCAGTGCATCAGTAGCAGATGTTTCTCTGCATTCCGATTGAAGGCGTTGCTGTTATAAATGATTTACTCATAAGTAAAACAGTGTGAAACACACCCAAGGTGCATATGAGTTGATTTAGTGTTATAGAGCTTGGAGTGGAAAGCAGTGGTTGGTGGAAAACTGTGGTAGGTCTGCTAAATGCAATATTATATATTGTTTTTGAAAATCCTGGTCTGTCCTGTATAAGAATCTGTGAAATATTGAGCTAAACACACATATACCTTTACATAAATAAAGTTCTCTTTCTGCAGATGTGTAAAAACTCAAAAAGAACGTGACGGTATGTAAACATCAACATTCAGTGAAGATTTTTTTTTGGCCTGAATGCACAGTTTTTCCATAATATCAGCTAATACTTCAAATGATCAAGATGAACAAATCAGTTAATTAAATATGATTGTCAATCAGTGTTAGTGTTTTAATACAGTGAAAATCATAGTAAAATAATCTAATGTCATGATTTTTAAATCTACAGTTTTTAATCTGTAAATCTGTTTTTAAACAATAAAAACACTGACAATAATATTACCATGTGGCAACCTGCATCTAATTTATTAATTACTGTCAATTATTATTTTATGCATCTGTTATATAGGCAAATATGTTTTGTTTTTCTTTAAACTGGTTTTCACAATGACGTCCATCACTTCACGGTCAGCTAAAAGAGATATAGGAACGAAACTGCTTTTTTTTGTTCATCTTCCATCCTCTGCTGAGTGCATGATACTTGGCACCTGTATATCAGTTTCCATTGAGGACAGAATCCTGTGGAAGCCATCTGTTGTAATCTCTCCATCCTCAGTCTTCTGGTCTGAGGTTCCTCCCTTTCCCTAAATCATTAATAAATGAGCGTTTGTGATTAGGGCTGGTGACGCTGACCGTCCTAACCACAACAGAGCTGACATACTCAGGTGTGACCGTCAAACTATTATCCATCTGTTCCTCATAATCAGCCCGCTGATCATGCTAATCACTATCATCAAAGGGAGAAAAATATATATTCCAAGAAAGACCAAAGCATTTTCAAAAGCATGCCATTTTTCCATATTAAAAGCATCTTGTTATTGCTAAAAGAATTTAGGGGATTTATTTATTTTTTGTCCCAGAAAAGACCCAAAAACTAAATAATATTTTGAAATGGACAATAAATTTAGTTTTAAAAAGCACTTCATCAATTATATAATTAATTATTATTATTATTATTATTATTATTATTATTATTATTATTATTATTTTTTAATAGAACACTGGTTCTTGCCCATGCAAAAGTTACAGCTAATCCTACTTTTTCTGATTGGTTGCTAGGTGGTTACTATGGTCTTCTGATTGGTTGCTAGTCGTAGCCTACTGGTCCAAGTCAACTGAACCTACTTTCTATAAGATATTTGATCTTACTTTAAAGGCCAGGGTGAGAAATGTGTTCTTGCAGTATTTGTCATCTCTGCACTTTATATATTATTGGATTTTTTTTTTTTTTTTTTTTAACTTTAGGCAGATATTCAAGTTGAACTGAATACACTGATACAGCAATAATCTTTTTTATATACTATTTGCATGGGGTTATTATTGCATATTATCACATATTATTGCACTTATCGCATATTAAATAAATATAAACACTTTTCTAAAGCAAACTGCAAACCTTCAATCACATAATACTATGTTGTTCAAAATTTTGGGATCAGCAAGATTTTGAATGTTTTTTTTTTTAAATTTTTTTTTTAAAGAAGTATCTTTTGCTCATCAAGGCTGCATTTCTTTGATCGAAAATAGATTAAAATATATTTTATAAATTTAATATTATTAAATTTAAAACAATTTTTTTTGAACCTGTGATACTTTTTTCAGGATTCTTTGATGTATAAAAAGTAAAATATATGTTTTTTCTAACAATATGTCTTTCACTTTTTTTTATCAATTTAACACATCCTTGCTGAATAAAATTATTCCTTTCTTTAAACTCTTTAAAAAAATTACTGATCCCAAACTTTTGAATGGTATTGGATTCATTTCATTTCACAATATATCACTTCTGTTTATTATACCACTAGCATCATGATATCATATTGTAGGATTCCTGGCAATCTGTACCCTTCAAATTGTATTGTGTGAGAAAATATTGATCTTTTTTTTAAATTTATTTATTTTTTTAAATATAATTTGTATTCTTTAAGGTAAGATCCCTGCAGTATACTGAATTTTTTTTTTTCAAAGTAGTAAATAAATATTATTGAATTATTGGAGTTTTACAAGAAATATATTTCAGTTTTTCTACTTAAAAATTTCACATTTATTCAGCGTGTTACTTTTTCTTTGTAATTGTTTGTGAAATTTACTAGCAATTTCTGAATGAAAATTATTTCTACACCATTTTTGTTCAGTGTAATTTTGCATAGAAATGAAAGGTTTCATCTCTACTAACATTCGTGGGAATGAAACTTTCGATTTTGCAGATGATGCCTGAGAACTCCAGCATATTGTTTCCTCGCTTCCGATATTCAGAAGCATCTG
Organism: Spinibarbus caldwelli; assembly: GCA_039654775.1. Lineage (NCBI taxonomy): Eukaryota > Metazoa > Chordata > Actinopteri > Cypriniformes > Cyprinidae > Spinibarbus > Spinibarbus caldwelli. The sequence goes on along the minus strand of CM077239.1, from coordinate 7,617,907 downwards.
GGGCTTGTGGTGGTGATCCCTGTGGAGAAGATGATTCTAGTAAAGTGTGCTGGACATCCTGGTCTCCTCACTCTGGCCTCAAGGCTGTGTCCCAGGAGTGTTTGATGAGGCGACTCTGGTGCCAAAGGCCCCAGTCTGGATCTCTCTAAAGCAGACCTGAGACACAAGCACTCAATGTGGGTTTATAATCCTGCTTATCATCTCAAGCCAAAAAAACATTCTTCATCTACCGCTTCCAATGGAACCAGTTTTATGTTCACTCCCTTGTGTGGATAGGAAAGTATTGATGAATAGAAAGGAAGAGGTCCCGAAGACAACAGGGTGTAGAAAGACCAAAAACACATGTATTTGAGAGTTGTCCAATAGTTCATCCTTTAAAACGTGTCAGGATTGAGAAGGCATGGCTTGTGCTGATATGCAGCTGTCACAAAGTGAACACATTGTGAACATATCAGTTGAGGTGAAGGCTGAGGTCAAGTTGAAACTGAAATCATTTGGAAAGTGTTTGGAGGCGTGTACTCTCCTGATTTTAGTAGCTATGAATGTCGCTCAAATCAATGTGTGCATGGGCTCACCCACAAAGGGAAGATAACAGGTAAAAGTCATATTTTTATACATTTAATTCATTAAAATCAATACCCCTTGATTCTAGTGAGAATTATTTATCAGATTTATTATTTAAAAAGTTAATATTTATAATTTTTCATCAAAAGCCCTCTTATTTTTTTAACCCCTCCCTATAATAATGTTAGCAAATTTTAAATAAATATATATTCCTAGAAGTCCAACACTAGGACTAGAAATCGCCAGGGTTCTGCAATATGGCATTATCATGGAAAATGTGTTTCATTATGAGCTCCGGTCATAAAAAGACCATTTTTCACTATTCAATAAATTCCTGATGAATAAAACTGAACCCTTCATAATTTTCTTGTCCAACTTCACTCAGAAATATTTAAAAAATAGGTAAAAAATACAGTACAAACAGTAATGTTGTGAAATATTACTACAATTAAAATGTCTGTTCTCTATTTATTCCTGTGATGACAAAGCAGTCTTCACTGTCACATGATCATTCAGAAATTAATCTAATATGCTGATTTGGTGCTCAAGAAACATTTCTTATGATTATCAATGTGATATACATAATAGAAATAACAAAATGGCAGCATTCATTTGAAATAGAAAAAAATTGTGACATTTTAAATGTTTACACTGTCAATTTTGATCAATTTAATGCATCCTTAATTTTTTTCTATTGTTCAAAAAAAAAAAAAAAAAATTATGAAATGTTCCAAATGTTTGAATGGTATACGTCAGTAAAATGGGCAAAATGCAATATTTAAAGTTGGAAATGGTGTTTGATGTCAACGGCTGAACTTTCCACAGAGGACCTCATCACTGCTCCTTTCTTCCCCCTTTTAAGGCTACAATGTCTTTATTTGCCATTATTCTTTGATAGAAAGGTGCTGAGATTGACCACTCAGTGCTTGGCTGTAAGAATACAGTCAAGCACAGAGTTGTACGGATACAGCTCTTGTTCTGATTTTATCTCCTGCTGGGTTCCTGGCCACAGGCCCATCACCAGGCGCACTGACCTGAAAGGAAATCCCTCATTTAACAGTCGCCTGGAGAACTATCACATAACACCAGGGCCAATACATTCAGCCACAGAACAGTCACACCTAACCAAGGGTCATCTAGTCCACAGAGCTTTGCATTCATTTGTGATGTTGGTTTTGCAAAAGCTCCGCTCATAATCTTATATATATATATATATATATATATATATACATACATATATATATATTTATGTATGTATATATGTATATATGTATATGTATGTGTATGTATATATTTATATGTGTATATATATATATATATATATATATATATATATGTATATATATATATATATATATATATATATATATATATATATATATATATATATATATACATACATATTTATATTTATACATATACATATACATATACATATATATACATATATACATATACATATATATATATATATATATATACACATATACACATATACACATATACACATTTTTTTTTAGCAAATTTTCCTTTTTTACACTCTCAAAAATAAAGGTACAAAAGCTGTCACTGGGGTGGTACCTTTTCAAAAGGTACACTTTTGTACCTATTAGGTTCAAATATGTACACTTTAAGTACTAATATGTACCTTTAAGGTACCAAAATGGACCCTTTAGGTACAAACATGTACCTTTTGAAAAGGTACCGCCCCAGTGACAGCTTTTGTACCTTTATTTCTGAGAGTGTAGTGAACTATTGCTTTAAGAGTCAAAAAAGACTGCCTAAAGCAGGGTGATTTGAAAAAATCAACCCAAGCTGTGCAATTCATTTCAGAGCTGATTATGATTATATTGCACCATATTAGAATAAAGCAATAAGTCACTTGAGGCCAGTGATTTTACTTGTGAGTGTTCCTAGGCACAAGTGCTGTTTTATAAAAGGTTGGCAAGAGCAAAACGACAAAAAGAAAAAAAAAAAGGCATATAATGATAATAATCAGAATAATTCTAATAGCAAATAATATCGTTAATTATGCTGTTTGTGGTTGCCAAACAACGCAACAATTTGCTGATTTAATATAGAACCTGCGGCTTCAGATGCAATTCGTCCAATCAGAATTGAGATTTTTCATTAGATTTCTCACAGAAATAAATCTAAATATCATAATAAAAGATAAATTTACTTAAGAAAAAACTGCATAAGAGATTAAGATTTGCTTTCATAGATTTTATCTTATAAATTATTATGAATTTTTTAAAGAAAATAAATTATTTTGCCTCACAGCACATGCATTTTTCTTCTCACTTATTTATACAAGTTTATATATTTATGTTTAAATTTATATTTAAGTATAAATAAATTTATCTCATTTCAGGATTTTAGGAAAAACAAAGCCAACACTTACAGGATTTGCAGTGCTGTTTAAAGCATTAACAAACAGCCTTTTTGTGTCTGGTAATCTATTTTGAGTTGTATTATGATATGGGAAACTGTTTGCAGGGTACAAAATCCTATCTTGACTGTTATGCTCTGAGCCTCACCCAACTGGCAATGGTTTATCATACTTCTATCTTTACTGGAAGAAAAGTAAATTTCATAGCAGACCCATTAATATTAATCTTATTTGGACTTTAGACAAGAAAATATGCTTTCTGCACTGCCAATTGACTCTTTCTGTCCTGTGTACACTAGCAGGGTCTTTCACAACATCAGTAGAGCATCTCAAGGGTTTGTTCTTTCACTTCTTTCATCTGTCTGTCTGGTTCGCTTCCAGTGAAATGCTGGCACAAACATACACACAGTTTCACATGCACTAGACGTACATACACAAGCAGGTGTGAGAAATATGAAATGATTTTCCGCTGCAAATTGTGAAATCCACTTAAACAGACTGTTTTCACAGCTGTGTGATAGGCGCCAGTACTTAGGGCCAGACGGAGCAGCACATTTAAAAAAAAAAAATTACAAATTATGTTAAGCCTCAGGGAAAGATACACTCTTGGAGAATGTTTTATATTGCAATGCTTCATTATGGTGGCTGAGACAGCGACCAGTAAGGAAGTGGCATGTTTTGTGGTTAGTGCAGATGCATTATTTCCATTGCACTGGTTGTCCATAGCTATGTAAAGTACACATAGCTCATGTATACTTTTATGGAAGCAGCAAAACATGTAAATAAGCCTAAAAGAAGCCAAGATTAGGTCACAATGAACTGGCTGAACTGGCTGAATATACATTATCCCATTAATCCATGCTACTTGATAAAATAAATAAATAAATAAATAAATACGTGGACATTAAATATTGAATTTTAATTATTTTGTAATTTCACTTTTATATTATTTCAAAACCTCTGTTAAAAAACAACAAAACAATTAACCTAGCAAGACAACAATGCAACAATATTACAGTAATATTAATATAAAAATAATTGGAACACTGTTTCCATAAACAATGGTGATAAGATATTTACTACATTTGCTGTGTGGTCTTTTTTTGCCTCAGCACTGGTACCATATTCTGTACCAGTTTAATTCATGTACTGCTGTCTGTAATACTCAGTAGCACACAAAATCTTGTTTCCAAAATAAAAAACTTACTGTGCCAACCAAGATGAAGGGACTGATTCACTTTCTCATTCACTCTGTGTCTGCTTGTGGTCCAGTCAACATGTCAGAGATGTCCAGGTTTACCGGCTGATGTAAGTCACAGTGTGGTCTGCCCCTGCTGACTCAGAGGAACAAAAAGGAAATAAATCATGAAGCCACATCTTACAGTGCTGCCCACCCAGTAGAAAGAGGGGTTCAGACCGATACAACAAAGATCTACACATACCCATTCTGCATCAACACTCATATCCCATGAGTCTCAGTGACTTAGACTGGGCAAAACCAGTGTTTGGAATGAATAATTGGTTGGTTAGTCAATGATCTTTCCTTTGGTCTGCACAAAGTTGAATGGTTTCTGTGTTTATTATATTCAGAACTGTTGTAAAGTGGAGGAAATGTTTACATTTTACATGTGGTTTGTTTTTCAATGCCACACACAAAAAATGATAAATGAGAAAATTGTTTATTTAAAATTGCCTAGGCGTTAAACAGTACAGTCAGCCAGTCATTATTACAAGATATATCCAGACAGGGTTTATTTTGTAAAAATGTCTTCTATTATCCTGCTTATTAAATCACTGGAAACTTACCAAATAAATAAATGCACATTACATATTCTGTATATAATACATACTGTATTTGTACATAGAATATTCAGCTGTAGATATTTGACCTTATTATTTTTGTAACCAACTTTCAACATCTTAATTTTATTAAAGTACAAAATGTTTTCTTACCATTTCAGTTGGTTGAGCTCATTGTCTTGTAAACAGGACAGAAAGACTCTTTTTGCACATGACATTTTAACTGTTTTCTTTCAACTACAGCAATTTTTATTAGGTCCAAATGAGGAGCATATTATTAGTAAACTTAACATGGAAATGTTTATTAATAATAGAAGAGTATCTATACTGTATGTTTTTATGCTCTTGTGACACACATCTAAGATTGATTGAAATGTAACAGAACTATTACAGGCACTACTTTATTAAACTCAGACCGTAAGCTTTATGAGGCTGACATCAAAATTTACACATTTGCAAACCTGACAAAGACTTTTCCATTGTCAGCACAGATCAGTGATGTCTGGAGTTGATATAATGGGATGACATAATGGAAGCCTTCCATGAAGGGTGAAAACATCACAGCGAAGATCACTGGAACTCTCTGGTTCTGCATATAGATGTAGTGTAAGAGGGTTTTTAAAGAAATAAACGCCCTTGAACATAAGTTTATGAAAGAATGGTCTTTAGTTTTCATAAAACATCTGAGACAGAACAGTTCCTCCAGATGCACCAACAGCTTTCAGACTCTGTAGGTCTAAAAAGTATATAAACCATTAGAATTAGTTTGCAATTTAAAGGAAATGAACGTGCTTAACAACACTAAGAGAAAGTAGTTGAAATGTCCGCAGTTACCCTGAAAAAGACCATTCGTGTCCTGGATGAACTGGCAAACGCTAACAAGATTTCCCTCAATTTGGGGAAAATAACTCTTAAGTGCTTCTTGAAAGCTCTTCAAAGGTCTATGTTAGTTAGGCGATGTAAATAATGTATCCCGATTCTGAATGTTTTTGGGCTAAATGCCTTTGAGGGGGAAAATGATGAAGGTTGAACTTTCCAAGTTCTTGAGAGACGGAAGGTTGTTATTCTTTCTTAGCTAAAATAAACGGAGTGTGTATTAATCACTTTATCCTCATGGTGGTTTTCATCATTAATACATGCCCTAAATACATTTGAATTAAACACACTAAAATTAAAATTAAACATACAGCAGCAGGCATGAATTTGTATGCATGAAGAGCTTCAAGTTTGCAAGTTCTGATGAAGGTTGAATAACATTCTTATTCAAATTTAATGCTACCATAATCAAAAGAAAAAAAACAATTTTAAATTAAATTTTATCGCAATATTAATTTTGAACAAGATGCAATCTATAATAAGCCTACTTTACATTAAAAGCAGCCATTTTTTAGTTTAATTTGTGTTGTTAGCACATATAGAGCCTGTTAAACTTGACTGCGTGTGGTTATAGTCAATAAGATGCAAATTTTTATTTTCAAATACTGCACACAAAAGTGTTTAGTGAATTTGCCTCGAAAGCAATCCCACATGTTTGAATAGATTGAACAGTTATTTCTGTCTTCTAAATAAGGTCATACTAAGATTTGAGCAAAACAGAAAATGCTTTGAATCTTGTTTAACATCTCTGTCAATCAAGTGATTCAGAACATGCAGCAATTTTGCAGCACAGAATTGTGGGATTAGCAGTGATCCTTCTTTCTATAACCTAATAATCCATCAGAATTTTCATCTACTTAGTTGCATCATCCAGTTTACACTCATCAGTGGCATAATGAAAATATCTATTTCTAGCAAATTAGAAATCTATCAAGACAAACTGTATGTGAGAGCTATCTTTTTTTGATATTTACAGCAGGATGCCAATCTAAATCCAATTTGCATCATATGAATGCAGTGAGTGAAACACGAGTAAAGTGAAAGCCTCTTTTTTTTATTCCACACCTCGCTGTATTTCTGGTATCCTGGGGTTGAACTCGTACACTTCTGTCCCATCAGCCTGCTTGCACTCCCCAGACTCAGCAGGCTCCTGAGAGCAGCACATTTATCTTCATTAAACAAATTATTTCACCTCCTAACAAAGATCTCTACCCTTTAGGACCACCAGAGAGCCCATCAGAGTTCATTTGAAGAAGCTGAGTACAGTAAATTCACCTATATATATATATATATATATATATATATATATATATATATATATCATAGACACCAGATGATCAGTAAGATGTGATAATTTACTTAACAATTCTAAATTATATTAGATCCATTTTCTCAGTGCTGTATGTCAGAAGTAGAATTCAATATGTTAACTGTAAAGTTTTAGCAATTTTTCTATGTTTTATTTGCAATATAAGTCTTTGTAACATATGTCATCCCTCATACACTCCAGCAACTTACTGGGAGTTACGGGCTATACAGTATTTCAGAATACGGGAAGACCTCTATTTTCGGCTGGCAGGCAAAAATGGAGATGGTTTCTGGTTTATGTTGAACACTTGCAGTTGTTTAGATTCAGATTTTCCCCAGACCTTTTCAGAAGGTGTTTGATTACAACGTCACTTCACAGGACAGTTCGATTTCATATGAGCAAACAGAGCTCATCTCACTGGAATGTATCACCTTGTGTGTTTTACTGAGTGTGGTGAATCTGACCTGTTTAGTCCCGCACAAGAAAATCCATAGAAAGCGTCATGCAGGGGATCCAGGTGAATCTGGTTCTCCTCATCCACTTGCCAATGAATAGAGTCTGGCCTGATCTGGTCTGGTCCACAATTACCTGCTAATTTGAACAAAAAACACTCCAAAATTAAAAACATGCATGCTTAGCAGAAATTATGACAGCTTTTTTTAAGATCCATAAATGTTTACTTCAAAGAATGAAGTCTCTGCAGAAATCTTTTCCAAACTAAACTGCAACAAGGGACAAACACAACTGAGCACTTATATAACTTATTTCATCCCAAAAAAGAAAATTCTGTTATTTACTCTCTCACATGCCATTCCAGACAGCTCCGAAATTGTACAATGACAGTAGCATAATAGTGATCCATAAGGCGTTAACTATATTCCAAATCTTCTGTAGCCATATAATAAATTTTGTTATTTTTCTCTCTTTGTTTAAAACTGTCCGCTTAGCTGTAGTTGTCAAATCTCTTTTGCACTTAACATGCTAAAATGTTTAGTATCAGTGATTGGAAATGCAGTTTTTCCATGTGATCAAAAGTAGCCCAACTGGGATAATATTGGGAATGAATGTAAAGTAATCAAGTTAACACTTCCCACATTTTATCTTTTGGATGTTTCACCTCATATCTTCCTAAAATGCCTCTCAAATTGTAGATTTACTGTTCATATACATGCTGTGCCAAGACCCAGCATGTATTTTCCCTCTTAAAATTCCCAAACCTTTTTGTTTTCCGAGTGTTTATGAGGTATGGAAAACCGTATACAGTGGTGGGGGACAAACATCTGTTGCAGCCGAACATCCCACTGGAGACATTTAATTTTGCCATGGATGGAGGGGGTTGGCAGAAAATTATAGCTTCTTACGGAGACAGGGACAAAATACCAATTTCCAATTTCGACCCAAACCACAAGCTGACAAGAAAAATACAGCAAACTCTGTGAATTTATAACTTTTAATGAGAGAGTTGCAGTTAGGTATATAGATGGAGTACAGGATTAATGGAAGCATTAGTATTGGCTTTGAGTTACACACTGTGCATACATCATACAAGGTCAATGGGGTCTGCACATCAACGCTCATCATATGCGTGAAATGTTGCCCTGTCTGCCTCCACTCTCTCCTTTTCTCGCTCTACCCAGCCAGCACAGCAGCTGTTTGTTCTGTGATGCCATCTGGACTTTGTCAAGGTGGAACGATACAGAAACAGATAGAGAGACAAGGGCCAGAAGCCCATAGAGCCAAGCAAGCTACTTTATCAAACTGTACATGCCTTTATATTTATAGTAAACAAAGTGTTCAGAAGGATTAATGATCTGTGATGTTAGATTGCATCCATATTCACACAAAGCCTACCTAAGAAAAAAGGTTGTTCTTTGTTCTACTTACTATACTGGAAAACAATACACTGGCAGAAGATATTAATTGAATAAATGGCTTGTATTTTCAAAAATGGGCTAAAACAGGGCAAAAAGCCTCTTGGGGTAAAAGACCATTTCGATTTTCTACTAAAACACTATAAAGCAACCAAAAACAACCAGAGTACTTTCCTACACAGCTGTTTCTGCTGCATACTGTGAAATTGCCTGGATTCATGAGGTCAAGAGGTCACCATAACAAAAAAGCGATATAAAAACAAATATCAAAATAATACTAGCGATTTTTCTCAAAACAAACTTTATTCAAAATAATATTAAATGTTAAAAATAAAAGAATATTTCATGATCATGAATTGTAAGACCAGAAAAAAGCAGTATTTTCCTCATTGTACCCTGTTGTATGTTGGAAATTTGAGTTCTTAGTGGAAAGCATTTTTATTTTACGACACGCTGTTTTATGTGCGAGATTATACCAGCAGGGTGGTTGACATTTCAAGATTGCACTGCCGCTGGGTTTTACAAATGTTTCAGACAAAGCCTTTTTTTCTAGCTGTCGAAAAGCTCTACCACTGGAGATGGCGACAACTGTAATTACAGTCGTACTAAATTCCATTATGTAATGCTCTGTTCCATATTATTAGCTGCATGAGAATGAAATATATTGCATTTTTCTGCCTCCCTGAGAGCTCTGTCACATGTTCAGCTTGACAGGAAAACATACACTTAAGTACAACATGTGAAATCCAAATGATGATAAAATAGTCCGTGTACAGTCCTATCATTTTTATTTATGTCGTCATCATATTTATGTTTTAAAGCCTCTTCTGAAGACCATTTACATTCAGTCATGTCTAATTGATAATACACTCAGAAAATTAAAAATGGCTCATCAAGTATTCATACAACACTTGGCATCCCTTTCTGTTTTTATTAAATAGTATCATAAAAGTAAAATAAATAAATTTAATGACTGAATGAAAAAATAAAGCAGATGGGAGGCATTTATGACAATATGACAGAAGAACTGCCAATGAAACATGAAAACATATCACAAGATCTAATTGCATATCTTAAGAAACAGTGAGCACAACTCAGCAGTGCTTCTCAGCAAGAGTCTACCGGCTGGTGAGTTATACATTTCATAAATTATGGATCAGAGAGCCTTTGCTTCAGTCTGGAATACAGAACAAGAGAGTGGAGGATGGAGCGGCAACCTGGAGTGGATTATTCTTAGGACAACCAAATAATAAAACACATAATAACATGTTTAGAAATGGTAGAAATGGGATCAAAATGTTGATATATCAATAACATTTCCATGTGCAAGTGAGATCTTGAGGGTAAAGAGTAAAATAATATGCCAAAAGGGAAACTACAAAGGACTATGAAGTGGACTGTTTTCATGTTGCACTAATCAGTTACATTTATTCAGCAAACATTTTTTATTCAAAATAAAAAGAAATGAGTAATACTATTCACAAATGACTTATGTTCACATGAGATGAAAAGTCTTTGCATTATTGGTGGAGATTTTGAAATGAATGACTTTATAAATGAGTCACTGAATCATCCTTCAGACGATTTGTTTGAAGAAGAAGAAAAAAGCAAAAAAGTATAGAAGCCCGTTTAAAAATATGACACAATTCTGAGAACTGCGAGATATAAACTCAGAAATGTGAGATGTAAACTTGGAATTGTGAGAAAAATTCAGGATCCTGAGTTTAGATATCTGAATTTATATCTCACAATTCTCAGAAGAAAAGTCAGAATTGTGAGATCAAGTAAAATTACCTTAATTTTTTTTCTGTGGCAGGAGAAAAAAATGCAAGAGAAAAAAGTACAAGATGCAAATTCTGAGGGGAAAAAAAGTGAGAACTTGCAATTCTGAGAAAAAAAGAACTTCAAGAACGAGAAATACGAGAAAAAGTCAGAATTGTGAGATCAAATTTACAATTAATTACAATTAATATATATATATTTTACCTTTTTCATTTTTATTCGTTGGCGGAAAGTTCTTAAATGAATAACGTCAGTATAATACATGAAATGATTTCTAGAATGTCCACACACAGTACATTTGCAAGAACTTATAAAAATCTCTTTTCAAGTCAATTGGAATTGATTTTCAGACATTTAGCCTCCAAAAAAAGATGATTTTTAAGGTTGTAATAAAGAGCACTTGATTTTAGCCATATGTACACCTCACATCTGTCCAAGATTCAGCACTACTAAAGTAAAATCAACTCTGCAACCTGTACTTACAATAAACTACTGTCTCACCATTTGAACTATCCAAACTAAACGAGACACAGACTGCCTATCCTAACCGCTGAGCATTTGCAAAAAAGGGCAGGGCTAAAGGACATACAGCATAGTCTCCTGTAGAATTAACTATATTTATATCCTTCTCAGGGTAACATTCCCATTTCCCATTATTTTTCCACCACACTGAGTAGAAACATGTTGGTGGAATTTTCCACATTCTTGTTAGCATCCCAGTTTCTTTGGTCAAAACCCGCAAATATTCTCATTTTGCCAGAAGGTTGTCTAGTCCTGTTTAAGCTTTATCCATATTTCTTTTTTAGCTCTTCAATTAAATGACTGTTTCTTGCCCTTAAAGGGACTGCGGTTGGAGGCTATGTATTCGTCACGTTTGGTTTCCCAAATTAAATCCTTTGTGATGTTGTGTATATTAAGATGACACTATGGTGATTTATTGTGAAGAAGCGTCATGTAGTCGCCAGGAAAAGCAGCCAAATGAAGGGGATCATGCTTGGGTGGGTTCCATAATTGAAAACAGACATCTTAGTGGCATGCTGGAGACAATAATTGTTTCAATAATTTTGTCTCTAGTCTTTTGTCCAGACAGTTTGGAATAGCTTCTCAGGCAAGATTTACAGTAGTGTCCAGAGGTCTTTCTCATGCCATTTTTGGACTCAACTAGAAACATAAAAAAAAATAAATAAATAAATAAATAAATAATAAAATAAATAAATAATATACAGAAATATATACTATAAATACATTTATAATATATATATATATATATATATATATATATATATATATATATATATATATATATATATATATATATATATATTCATTTTTGTATATTTTAAAATCCAAATATAGTACATGTAAATATTATCAAAATCTATTACAAATTCCAAAAGAACAGATTTTTTTTATTGTTTATAGTAAATAAATTTACTATAAACTCACTGCTCATGTTTGGAAAACTGATTTTGTCAAGTCATATTTGCATGTACTGTATCAAAAATGCATTTGATTTGGACGTGTAGGGAAATGTGAAGATTAAAAAAAAAATTCAAAAATATTTCTGTCGGCTGTGAGTTTTACAACAAATTTAAGAATATATTTAAACATTTTAGCAAGAAAAAGTATTGTAGCACTATTTTTTTATTTTTTTATTCTAATGCATATTTAGACAAAGTGGAGCACTTTAATTTTTCTATCACTTCATGCAAAGTGAATCAGGAACCAGAACCAGGTGTTAGAAGTTAACTCCTAAAACTTATATCACAAGCACATATTGTTCTATGGTTCGACTGCCCGCTGTGAAACGTTCCTTTGCCAGGATAGATACATCTGGCAGGGAAAACTGCATTGGATTAAAAGTTCAAAAGACTTACTGGCTTTATACAGCTGCCTTTGCAGCCTTGTACGGAGAGTAAGCACAGTCAAAACACATTGTTTCCATGATAAGGTAACTGACAGCAAGGTCAGAGCATGATAAATCTTGGCTGAGAAAACCTGGCATAAACCTTTTGACTTGGCCTACTATGTTGCCCTGTCTGCTTCACAGTATCTGGTTCTAATGTGGTGCAGTCACAGCTCTAAGGCACATGACACTGAACGAAGTTTGAACTTTGATAAATATATGAAATTCTGTTCACGCTACTGAATGACTGCTTTCTTTTTAGCCAGGGCTGTTTTTTTCATTAAGAGTCAAACTCAGTGTCACCAGACACTATAAAAGCGACAGGTCATACCAAGGTCAAGACAGAATTTGAAGATTTTTTTAGCCTTTTCTATGATGTTTTGGAGATTCTCTGAGAGCCTGATCACACCCAAACTTCACACAGCTGACATTCACTTCTCATTACATTGCTGGACCTCTCCCTAAATATCATCATGTATATAAAATATGCAGAAAATTGTGTGTAAACCACACAGGAATAATAAAAGGGTCCAAAAAACCTTCACTGAGCAAAGCCTCAAATCATTTAACAGAATCAAACAGGAAGTTTTCCCTCATTTATTTGACTTTTATAGGACTGTAAACATTTTTACTTTTGAGTTTATAAAATGTGTTGCAACATGAAAGCCGTCTAAGTTCCATATTTACAGTGTATGTAACAAAATGTGTTTGTATTCTATGGTAACCAAAGAGCTTGAGCTATAAATGATATTTATCTTTAATTTATTTATTTACTTATAGAAATAAAAGAAATTTACAATTGAACCATTTTCCTTAGGGCTTTGACATAATTTCCAAGAGTCAAGTTCATTCCAGTAAGTTTCATGTATTAAATCAGAAATGCATATAAAAGGCAACATTCCCAGGCCAATTTAAAATACACTTTACACTAAAGCACACTAAACAGCTGGATTTCCATTACCCTGCAAATTGCGTGAATTGAAATTGTAAAGTGAAAATACGCCCAATGTAAACACGTCAATTTCGCAAAAACTCCCATATATCGCAAAAAAGTTTTTAGGCTTGCATGATTTGGTTTTTCAGGCAATTCGAAAAAGGAATATTTTGCAAAACTGCAATGGAAACAGTTTTTTTTTTTTTTTTTCAGATTTACAGGTCACCTGGGGTACGTAAAAGTCCAACGCTATCTCACGACCAATTCGTATGTATTTTACGAGGAGGCTAATTCGAACGACCTCATTCTTTTGTAGGATTTCTGTGAGGGGTAGGTTTAGGTGTGGTCCTTCGTAGAAATTCCTACGAATTTGCCACCTTGTAAAATATCATACGAGAGAGGTTGTACGAATTCGTACAAATTAGCCACCTATGTACGAATTGCCATGAGATAAGGATGAGAAGTCACATGATCAATATCAGTTAATGGAAACAACATCATTTTGCAATAGATTTTTTATCGACATTTCTAAAATATCGCAAAAGTTTTGTGCAAATCTGTAATGGAAACCAGGCTAATTACAGCAAGACCAAAAGCAACACAAAAGATCATACAGAATATATAGAAGGCACTGTAGCAATCAAAGCACTGTGATAAAGCTAAAGATAAAAATGAAAGTAGTTCCTGAGAATTCAAATAGAAGACATTATGGTTTAGTCATTCGCTGTGGTCACAGTTGGTTAAAGTATAGTTCACCTGAAAAATAAGATTTTGCTGAAGATGTAGATGAGTTTGTTTCTTCATCAGAACAGATTTGGAGAAATTTAGCATTACGTCACTTGCTCACCAGTGGATCCTCTGCAGTGAATGGGTGCCGTCAGAATGAGAGTCCATACATCACGATAATCCACATGACTCCAGTCCATCAAATAATGTCTTATGAAGCGAAAAGTTGCACAGATCAAGCACAGTTTACAAGCGAAAACAGTCCAAATGTTGGTGGATTTTGATGTGAGAGGACAACAAGAAATGGACTTTTTACTGGAGGAAGTGTTAATATGGATTTTGTTTTGAAGTTAAAAACATCTTAATAATGGATTCATTTATCACAAACATGCAACTTTCAGCTTCATAAGACAGTTTGAACTCTCATTTTGACGGCACCCATTCACTGCATTAGTGAGCAAGTGATGCAATGCTAAATTTCTCCAAATTAGTTCAGATGAAGAAACAAACTCATCCATATCTTGGATGGTCTGCGGGTGAGTACATTTAAATTTTTTGGTGAATTATTCCTTTAATAAACGAGAGATGTACCTTATATGTTACGGAGCATGAAGAGCCAAGGACCAATCAGTGTGATTGGTGCAGGTTAATTGGTCATGTAGGACACCTTCCAGGTCTTTTAGCATCTGCGGATAACCATGTAACCTTTCAGAGAGATGGAAAAATTGAAACAGGGAGATCATGGCCAAAAGGACGAGAAGTCTTATTGGAGCTGAGCTTGAAGCGATGAGCTGCCATCTAAATGTCAGAGCATCTGTGATCTTAAAGGTTGAGAAGGTTGAAGGCTATAAGTTTTGAAATGTTGAGTTGAGAGTTACAAGCATGCGTTTACAAATAAAACAGGAGAGGGTTTTCTACACCATATGGATTCAGTATAACTCCGGTCATTAATCACCTCACTGGTATGGCCAAAGTATAATGCTTTTATTTGCGTTCATTGTTGTGTGTGCAATGTCAGCGCTAAATGAATGGGACTTGATTGCGTCTGGTACGTCCAGCGGCTTTATGGTCACGGTGGCCATGTGAGATCAATGCTGTAGCCAGCATGTTATGGGGTTTGAGGTGGACCATAAATGTGGCTGAAGCTTCCTCTTTCCCTGTTTCTTCCTTAATTGAGACAGCTGGATTAAATTATGCTTTTAAGAAGCAGAAATTTCTCAGCTGGCTCGTGTTTTTTGAGTTCAGCACACAACATAAGAGGAACAACTTGCCTGCCAAACAGGTAAGAACTCTGTGAATAGTTTGATCTATGTGGTTAAAACACATTGTAAAGGTCATAGATTGGTTGAACTTTTCATCCCGAGATAATAATGGCAGTTAATAATCAAAGTTTGCATGCGAAACTGGATGTAAAGTGGATGTATTTTAAAAGGCAGCAGTTGAATAATTTGGTAAGGCTCTGTTCCCAGTCTGCAGCATGTGAGAGAGCACTTGACAAATGGCCCTATTTCATTAATTATCCTTTCATAATCCCAGAGTTTCCCCATAATATAATCCTGTATTCGTCCCAAAAAGGCCCGGCTTTCTTTTAGTTGGCATAGTGGGCAAACAGCTGCTTGGAGTGGAATGGCCACCAAAGAGCTATTACCATGACAAAAAAAGGCACACAACCATTTTCCCAGTAGTCCGTGCTGCTCAGATATCAAACAGTGCCATTAAGGTTCTTATGAAAGTGAAGATTCATGTGCTGTTTAAAACCCAGTGAGTAATAAGTCTGCCGTTTCTTTCTGTGAAAAGTTTTCTCTGCCCCTGAGGGGTGCCTCAGACAGGATATCCTGGGAGCTGGGCTCTAGAAATAGCCCATGGTTCCCCTTTATGTAAATTAGTAGTTTTAACAGCACAAGTCATTAGATATGACAACACAGTTCGTTTGCTTCACCTACATGCATTTGCCCATAGGTTCTCGCTTTGTATTTCCATTGCACTGTGTGTGAACTGTTCAAACTGTATTTTCTGTTGTCTAAAGTAACAAGTCTACACTTATGGTATAATCCTTTGATATTAATTAATCCTCTATGAATCAACTAAAGGTTCTCATACAGCAAAAGAAAAAAAGTTTTTATTTTATTTTATTTTATTTTATTTTATTTCTAATGTTATTTAATTTTATTTCTGATGTTATTGTTAATGTTCTTTTAATGGTTAAAATGTATCAGGAATATTTTCAGACTACAATTCAAAAGTTTGGGGTCAGTAAATCTTTTAAGGTCTTTGAAAGAAGTTTTATGCTCATCAAGGCTACATTTATTTGATCAAAAAGTAAACTAGTAATATTGTAAAATATTATTACAATTTTAAAGAACTGTTTTATATATTTTAATATATATTTTTAAATGTAATTCATTCCTGTGAAGTTAAAGTTATTATCAATGTTGAAAACAGTTGTTCTGCTTAATATTTTTGTGGAAACTGTGATGCATGATTACTAACTTTTGATAAATAGATTATTTAGATAACAGCATTTATTTAAAATAGAATAGAAATTTGTTGTAACTAAGTTATTTTCATCACTTTTGATTCAGTTAAGGCATTTTGATTAATTCTATTTTAGTGATATTAGTTTAATTCATTGAATTAAACTAATTCACTGTTTTACTGGATATGCTCACATAAAAGGTTTCCAAAAAGTATTTTAATATTTGGACATATATTTTCATGTTCATAAAGTACATTTAATAAAATATATTTTCACTTTGATTTTCAATGTGTATTTACAAGACATTAAATTTTTTTTTATTTTTTATTTTTTATTTTTTTTTTTTAAATTTAATTTATTTTTTGCCGTATGGGTCCTTTTAACATATATTCATGCATATATTTAGATAAAGTAGAGTCTTTCATTACAATATTTCTCCAGGCTGAACTTAATGGAGCACTACAACATGATCTAACCTCATTCCCACAAGTCTTTCCAGCTTTGGCTACGCCACTCTTCCATGCCATACAGGCAAAAGTGCATTTCCTTTAGACTATTGCCACAGCTGCTACCGATTTCCTCCCTTTGGATTCTGCCAGCACAGTATCAGTCCCTCTCCCTGGCACATTTGGAACTGCATTGGCTACAAAGGTACTACAGCGGAGAAAGCACCAGTTTAGCCAATTCAAACACCTTGTGGGGTAACAGAAAAACAGATTTTTGGAGAACCGCTGATTTACACACACGCCACGCCAGCGGTGGAAGAGAGCGTGCAGCAAATGTATTTAGGACAAATTTGCAGTCTTTTAAACACGTGTGCACAGCTAGGGGTGAATATTAAAATACTCCAGCAAAACGCTCCAATGCAATCCCGCTGCTTTATTTGACTGTATTGTTTCACCAACTCTTTCAATGAACTGTATTGCGTTCACTACACAACCTCAGGGTGTGAAAGTGCTGAATAGCTCATTAATCATGTAGATGAATCTGTTATACCCATTCTGATGGCACATGGTGGGGAGATGTCTGTAAACTGACGGACGTTTGGCTGAAAAAAATCTGTTGAGGTCTCATGACTTCACAGTTAGGTTTGTTGCTGAGTTTAACCCTCTGAGTCCTCACACTGATTCTTTGATTAGTGGCACTGGTGTGTTGTTGCGATGTGTCATTGCAGGCCCGCTGTGCCCCATACGAGACAGATGGTACTAACGCAGTTAACATCTGTGTGCCCAGTCCTGCTGTTGATCTGAGGGTTTTGAGAGATGCTGTTGTCCGCAGCAGGTTTTTATTGGTGTACTTGAATGTCTGTGAAGGCCATCAAGACTTTCTGTGGTATTAGGATGATTTTAATTACATAGAAAAGCGGGTGGGCTGACTTTTAGGACAGGCCACAATGCTGCTCTGGTTTTCTACACCAGAATCTGGAAATGCACAGTCAAGCTAAGACTCTATGCCAAGGTGAATGAAACACGATAAAACCAAGCGTACTACAAGTGTAAACAAAGCTGTTGTAAGACCCTTTCCAAAAATATAATTCTGGGGTATCATTTAAAATAAAATACAACCTAAATATTTTATTAGTTGTGCTTGCTATTTGAACAAACCCCTAACGGTACTGTATGTATTAAATTGAGGCAGAAGTGTGCGTTTTTTTTTTCTTTTTCTTTTTTCTAAATGGTCAGACATTTTTCGTTTGGCAGATGAAAATTAAAAAGATGAAAATTTTTCACAAACTGAGAGACTTGAGTCATATCTAGAGACTATAACATTACAGAAACATATGCAAGATAAACATGCATACATATCGTTGCAATATGTAAATAAGTGAATCTATAAAACAGGGGGGGGGGAAACAGTAACATAGCTTTTTGCAGTGCAGTTGAAATGAGAATAGGACATATTAACACTGTTCTGTAACCTCATCGTTGTTTTTTTTGCACAGTATTATACATTCTGCTCACAGTGTTGGTCTGTCTCCTACAATGATTTCATAAAGTCTTCCATGTATCCATAAAAACCACTTGGCTGCATTTGTTACCTCAGATATTTTAAGTTTCCATATACGATTCAGTTGATTCCTCTTTGTCTGGTTTCAGTGGATTGCTGGTCTTTGTTAAATGAAAAAATGACTGACAGCCCTCTCTTCACAAGAAGCTGGAAGAAACCCACTCTTAAAGATCTTAAAACAATAAGCCACCAGTGGCTGAACATGGTCCAATGTGAAGCCAATGGAGACCATTGGAAAACAAGTTCAGTGCTACGAATGAGGCCTGAAACACATTGCCTTCTCATCACAATAGCTGAAGAAAAGAGCAGGCTCGCTAACTAATGTTCCAACTGTCAATCATCAGCCTTGAGCAATGGCCTATGTATGTTTTATGTCAGCATCCTTCTAAATTATATTTTGCTCAGAAGCATATGCACACTTTGCTAACAGTATGTGTTATTCTCATGCAACTCATATGCACACTTTACAATCTGGAATGGGATATCATATCATACTTCCCAACTTGACACTACATCTTTTAAAAGTGTACTATTCAGTTATACTGATTCTTTGTTGTCTATATTGTTACATAATGTGGATTGAATCAACTGACTCGTTCAAAAACATTAATTCACTCAGCAAAGAAACAAGCTACTGTCTGTATGAGCGAGTTACTAAATCATTTACTCAAACAATTCGTTCAAACACACTGATTCATTCAGCAGTGAAACTGGAGGCAGCAATGCTTGATTCTACTTTCTATTTTATCTGGCTGCCAAAAATACATTTTAAATACAAATTAAATGTGTGAAATGTAATTTTCTCAATATTAATAAGTTACTTATTGAATCGTGCAGCAGCACATACAGAATATGACCCATTATAAATAATTATAAATGAATGGAGAACCCAATTCCATCTAATATCGATTCACCTATGTGGACAGGAACAGCCTCCACTCCTTCATCACGGCAAATGCATACGGCCCTGTCGTTAATGCACACTTGCTTTGAGATGCCTCAATAATTTCAGATATTTTGGCTGAATTTGATGCTGAATTTGATGGTGACTTTTCATCTGTTCTCTTTACAAGCAGGTTTGATGACGCGCTATGCAGTACTGAAAGCTGATTGGCTTGAATTGTCATTGACAATGATTGGTTATATACAGTATGTGAAAGAGGGCAAATATGTTTTTTTTCTTTCTTTTTTTCAGAAAGCATGCAGTGACAGAAGGCAAATTTTATTTAGCCTTGGAGCTTTTTGCCCTTTTCAGCTGCATCTTGAATGGAATAACTACATTGAGTCAATTGAACAACCAACTTTCTGATTGGTTAGTTTACTAAAGACAGAAGCATTTACAGTTTTAGCATTCTTTCATATTTGTGCAGTGAATAAATCTCTCCTGCTTTACTCCATTATGAAAGAAATATAAACTATATGATTAAAATATATGTAATATGAATACTGGAAAAGTCTGGAATTCTTATAACACTGACACTGTTATTTGGAATTTTTTTTCTTTTTTAAATTCACATAGAAATGCAGTGCTACCTTGTTAGGGTAATTAAAATGGGTAATAATGGGTAAAGATATAGCATTCTTTTTGGCCGTTCCAGGGAAATGTCACCAGTAGGAGTGAAAGGAAGGTTATCTCCATCCAGCTGGCTAATAATGAAACTGATTTAGGCCATGCAACAAACTCAAAAAGCCTCAGAGGAATTATAACTCCATAAAATGAGCTGATGTACTGAACTTGAAAGTCTTTTTACAACTCAGTGTTATTTTGCATCCAAGTTTAGATGAGTAGAAAATGATGTGTGTTTGCATGCTATAAACCAAGACCGTTTAATAAAGTACTGAGTTGTTTATTGCTGTTAGAGAAAAAGAAAGACCCCAAACTCATTTGATGTGGATTTAATCTGGCTCGGACCTAAAAGTCCAAATTTCCCTAAAATACTGTAACATTAATTACACTGTACACAAACATTCCCATTGAGTCATTCAGACATTTTTCCTGTCGTCATTCCTGTTACAGTCAATGTGTAATTTTATGGTGCAAAACTCCCGACTTTCCTTTTAAATACGGCACAGAAATCATTTAGCTGAGTTATTCATGACCCCTGACCTGTCCGGTGAGAGGAGATGGCACTGAGGCGTGCTAAAACAGGATGTGAGCACATGAAGGAAATGAGCTGTGCTGGTTGGTCAAAATTTGGATTTAATGGATTTACAGAATGTGATATTCCTTTGGTCAAGTGCTTGACCACCTCACACAAAATGCAGGTTTATAAGAGGTTTATAGTGACAGTAAGATTATATAAAACATGTATTAACCAAACAGATCTGAATTGATACGTTGGATGAATGTTTAAAGGAACACCCAAAAATGTGTTTGGTTAACCTGTAACACTTTCTTTCTTCTGTGGAAGGGTAAGATTCTGTGGAAGTCAACATTCTGCAAAATATCATTTTTGTTTTGTAAAGAAATAAGGTCATACAGGTTTGAAATCCCATGAAGGTGAATAAATGATCACAGAGTTTTTATTTTTTGGTGAACTATCCCGTTAAATACTATATTGGGCATCAAAGTAAAGGACATTTAAAAATAAATCTCAGCATTTCTTTGTTTCCTTTATGTGTCTAGAAAGCCCAACCTTATACAAAGATTTTAGTGCAGAGTTATTCTTTTTTGAGCCAGAAAGAGGCCACTGGCGTGCTTTACAGTTTCCTCATCAGTCTCTGTCATTCTTTTCATCTTCTCCCAATGCTTGGGCTCTATGACCTTACAGACTCACAGGATGCAGATAAACACAGATGTGCGTGAAAGGACTGAGTCCCTTCTTGTTTTATTGGTCAAAGCAGCATCCCATCTTTCAGACTGAAATAAACTTTGCCAAAAGAAAACCAAGATAACAGATGTTTTCATATTTCTTTAAAACAGAACATACTAGTAAAAAACACATGCACATCAGACATATTACACCAATTGTTCAGCTCCAAAAGTGACATGATACATTCACACTTAAAATGTGTGTGTGTGCGTGTGTGCGTGCGTGTATGTATATATATATATATATATATATATATATATATATATATATATATATATATATATATATATATATATACACACATACATATACACACATACATTCTCACAATGTTAAAACAAGCTATTTTTAATAATATATAAACAGTATATCTATTGTTATCTATTATTAGAAAATAGCTTGGTTTAATATAAGTTGAGAACTACATAATAAAGCTAGTTTTTATAATAATAATAACACACATACATGTAGTTTTATATTAAAAACACTATATATTATCAAAAAGAGCTTGGTTTTATATTGTGTAGTCTTATTCAGTGACATTCATACATTTTAAAATGTGGTTTAAATGCAAATTACTTTTGGTGGGGTGCTGGATTTCATTGTTATTCAACAAATTCAGCACCAAATTCAAATATTCAAGTTCATGGTAAGATAAGACCAATGTGTGGTCAGGCAGATAAGACACACCTGAAGCTCTGTCTCAAAAACATATTCTGCAAAATGTTTTTTCATCCCCAGGTGTGCAAAGACCATTACAGAACAGAAAGGCAACACAGCTCTGAGCTGCCATCTGAGGCCAGTGGAACAGAAATAAAAAAATTTCAGCTTTGGGAATACTAGGAATATTTAAAGACATGTGCGCCAACCCTTTGAACTCACAAAAACTCACATAATTACAGACCTTAGTGTGCTTTAATTATTCCTTAAATCCCAGAAGCACAATTTTCATTAAAATGCTAATTTGTACAAACAAATTAAAGGCTGGCACAGTGCTAGAAAAAAAAAAAAGTTACATCTACTGGCAAAACAGGCAAGTCTCATACCCACTTACCACTGTATGCTGTGCACTTTCATAGCTTGCAGTAAAAACAACACAAATTTAATGCAACACAGATTTAAAGCACATGGGAAAGGGTGTAGTGTTAAGCAATAAAGGAACTCTGGGAGGAATTTACTTTTCAGAACACCAAAAAGTCAGTTGGATCCTGCAATGCAAATTATTATTCATCATTTAAAATGATAAATGTAGAATGCACTGAAAATGATCGCATTAAATTTGGTGTATGAATTATATCAACAGCCCATAACATCAATGGATCCATAAGCGTATATTAACAAGCTGAAAAACAATACTCCATGCATTGCATTGTGAGTCTGATAGTCTATCAGAATTGGCATCATGGGTTATCTTTAAAACAAAAATCTTTTACAGGGTGAAAAAGCATGTTTCAATTCACATTTGACATGCTGAGCTAATGCATTTAGTTCAGGGGCTAAATCAGGAAATACAAGTGCTGTGCAGAATTAAATGGAAACTATTCGCTGTCGAAGAGAGTCAGACCACTCTTAGTGGCCACTGACGGAGCCAATGAAAACATGTATCTCTGTCTCAGCTTGACTGTGAGTCCACTGCTGTGGAAACCTGAGGAAACACAATAGTTCTCTGAAATTCATTATACTGTGATGTCACCATGGAATGGTGTGAAGTGCTCTGTGTTATACAAAGGAATGTCAATCAAACTCTTACAGTACTTGCCGCAAACACAAAACATTATTACTGAGAATTAGAACTGAACTTAAAGGGATAGTTCACCCAAAAATTTATTAATTTATTCACCACGTGACTTGTGTTGTGTTTTGTGGCTCCCTCATGTGCTCTCTATGCCCATATTTGGTTATTTTCCTGTTCCTGTTCTTATTGTGTTAATTTGATTCCAAGTGTGTCTTGTCATCCCCTCGTTTGGTTGAGTATTTATAGTGTGTTCTGCCCTTTGTTTCCTGTCCGGTATTGAATGTCTTCCTGAGTGTTATTCTGTGTTGTTTCATTAAAAGATTATTGGAATTGTTTCTACTCCTCGCTCCTTCGTTACCTTGCTCGAGGGAAAACGTGACAGAATATCAAACCAATACAGAAAGTAAGCGGCGCCCCTTCTCCCTGTGTTTGTTTTTCCGTTTTTTGAAAAGTTTTGTTTGTTTTCCTGTTTTTCTCCCCGCGGCATGGAAGTCGCCGCTCGTTTCTCCGCCCTAGCCCGCAGAGATCTCCCATTTGTGGAGTATGCGTGGGAGTTCTGCGGGATCGCCGCTACTACAGCGTTGGACGACGCCATGCTAAACTCTCTGTTCTGGATCAGGGCCAATTACCATCACCCCGTGGACTTCCCAGACACCACTGGACTAAGCTAGAGGGAGGGGATCCTCCGGCGTCTGGAGAGCGTCCGGCCCCGATCCAGAATCAGTCTGCTGACCGTTCATCAGTCAAGTCCACCGGCCGCGGCTCTCTCAAGCCTGCCGGCCGATCCCAAGTCAAGTCCGCCGGCCGCTCCGTGATCAAGTCCGCTGGTTGCTCCACGATCAAGCCCGCCGGCCGCTACGAAGTCAAGCTCGCCGGCCGCGCCTCTCTCCAACCCGCTGGCCGTTCCTCAGTAGGGCTTCGGTCGTAGAGGCTGGGGCGGGGGCTGGGGCCGTGGCCTTGGAGACAGATCTGCCATGGCCTCCCGAGTCCCCTGATCCGCCATGGCCTCCCGAGTCCCCTTATCCGCCATGGCCTCCTGAGTCCCCTTTTTTTCTGCAGAATACAAAAAGAAGATATTTTGAAGAAACCTTTTTGGCCATACAATGAAAATCAGTGGGGTTCAAGACAACACAGACATTTTTTTTTTTTAAATATTGAACAATATATATTTTGTGTTCCATAAAAGAAAGAAAGTCAGGTTTGGAAGTAATGAGTGAATATTTTTGGGTGAACTATTCCTTTCACATTATGTGTAGTTTGTCATGAACAACCTTAAAATAACCAGAAAATGTATTTATTTATTTTAAATGGGGCAGTGTATTGAAAGTATAGACAAAATCTTATTGATTGATTGATTGCATATTGGACTCAATGAGAAAAAAAACAAAAAACAAAACACTTCAGTTTTATTCACAGACCCAAACTGAGCAAAATATGCAGTTTGGTGCAGTTGCTGATATTTATATGGCCAAAAAGTAAAATTAAATTCTGATGGCTTGTGATGTAAATCAATGAGATCTTTACTTACATAAAATATATATACATATCAGTTATCATTCTATATCTTTCAATAAATGCTTCAATTCTTAAATGCTAAAGTCTTAAATGCTTAGCTTTATGATCAAAGCTCTATAATTTTATTATAAAGGTAAAACATGCAATGCAATACAGTGGTGTACAAATAAACATTCCTCAAAAGTCTGATGGGTCATTTGATACTCACATTTTATGATTTTTCTAAAAAAAAAAAAAAAAAAACGATGTATGCATAATCAAGTAAACCTAAGTTACTTCAGTCCAGTAATTCATATGAAATATTACTAAAAATAGAAATGTTGCACTTAGTTTTACTTTATAAAAATTAGTGAGTATTTCACACATGTACCAAAACCTGAAGGTAGACATTTTTAAGGCCTTTTATTTGCTAAAAATTATAAACTACCAATCAGATGACAGAATGCATGAAGAAGATTGTGTAAAACAGGGTTTTCAGAAAAGATCTGATCATGTTGATAATTTTTTTTGAGATATGAATATGATACAGTAGGCTTTAAAGAGTTAAGATGCATGCTCACTATGTTAAGACTGTCATTGCTATGTAAATAAAATCTGACAAAAACTCTTGTAACAAGTGAATTGAAACTAAAGCTGAATCTGATCTAAATTTAAGCTTGATAATGGAAAATGGAGTTGATGCTGTCACTTTCAGTTCCCATCATATCTCATACATTTTCTATGCTTATTAAATGGATTCTCTTGGGCAAGCATGAATTTACAGTGTGCCTTCAGCTCTGAGAGAGCTCATGGTGAAGGTAGCGGTGGCAGTGTTCCTCTGGTAGGCATCCTTTATTTTAATGGATGCTCGGAACTAGCAGCAAACAAACTGCTATAGGACTGGATTTGCATAACTGGGTCATTAACTGTCAGCTGTTGTTCTCTCTTTGGGGAATAACTGTCAGTAGGCGGGTGAGCCTTCCTTTGCTGCCTTGCAAAGAGTGTGGGAAAGATAACAATTCACAGTGAGGAAAGAAGGCTTCTTTCTAAATCTATTGTAAATGATAAAGCATTGGGGGAGACTGGGGCTTGTTGTCACATGGGGAAGATGTCACTATAACAAGGTATAACTTAACTCAGCAAATATAAGGTTTTAAGTCTTAAAGGGATATTTCACCCCAGTGTTATTACAGTTAACTTAACAGGGCAAAATAAACATTAACTGAAATTTAATATATATATATATATATATATATATATATATATATACACACAGTGCACAGCATAAATGTGTACACTCCTCTAAAACATAAATTCAGCAATTACTCTTTACTTACAGTGCCTTGCGAAAGTATTCATACCCCTTAATTTTTTTCACGTTTTATGTTGCTGCCTTATTTTAAGCTGCTTTAAATTACTTTTTTTCCCACACCAATCTACACTCCTTACACCATATTGAGACAAAGCAAAAACAGAATTGTCACAACTTCATACATTTATTAAAAATAATAAAAATGAAATAAGTACACTGCATAAGTATTCATACCCTTAACTAAATATTTAGCCGAAGCACCTTTACAGTCTCAAATCTTTTTTGTTTGATGCGACAAGCTTTACTCATCAGCATTTGGCAATTATCTGCCATTCTTCTCCTCGCCTCTTCACCTCTCAAGCTCTGTCAGGTTGGACAGGGGCAGATGCACATTTTCAGGTTTCTCCAGAAATATTTGATTGGGTTCAAGCTCAGGCTCTGGCTGGGCCACTCAAGGACATTCACAGAGTTGTCTATAAGCCACTCTTGCTGTGTGATTAGGGTCATTGTCCTTTTGGAAGCTGAACCTTCTGCCCAGTCTGAGGTTCTGAATGCTCTGGACTGGGTTTTCATTAAGGCTATCTCTATATTTTGGTGCATTGAGCATTCTTCTACTCTGACGAGTCCCTCAGTCCCTGCCGCTGAAAAACAGCCCCACAGCATGAGGCTGCTACCAGCACACTTTACTTTTGGGATGGTACTCTGCAGGTGATGAGCAGAGCTGGTTTCCTTCAAACGTGATGTTTGGAATTGAGGATCATCAGACCAGATAATCTTGTTTCTCACAGTCTAAGGGTCCTTTAGATGTTTTTTTTTTTTTTTTCTTTTTTTTTTTTTTTTGCAAATTCCAAGTGTGTTTTCATGTGTCTTCACTGAGGAGAGGATTGAGTCTTGCCACACAGCCATAAAGCCCAGATCGGTGGAGTGTTTCAGTGATGTTTGTCCTTCTGTAGGTTTCTCCTGTCTCCACATATGATCATGGAGCTCAACTAGAGTGACCATCATATTTTTGGTCACCACACTAGCCAAAGCCCTTCTCCATCAATTGTTCAGTTTGGCCAGGAGGCCAGCTCTAGGAAGAGTCCTGGTCATTTCAAACTACTTTCATTAAGGGTAACAGAGACTGCGTGCTTCTGTGAACCTTCAATGCTGCAGAATTTTTTTCTGAACTCTTCCCCAGATGTGTGGCTTGTTTCTGAGCTCTACAGGCAGTTATTTTGACCTCAGGGCTTAGTTTTTGCTCTGATATGTATTATAGGCTGTTAAACCTTTTATTAAGGCGTGTGTGCCTTCAAATCATACCCATTCAATTGAATTTGCCACAGGTTAACTTCACTCGAAGTGTAGTAACATCTACAAGCAATATAAATGCTTCTAAGCTAAATTTCAACGGTCCCAGATAAGGGTATGAATACTTATGCAATGGAATCATTTAAGTTTTTTATTTTTAATAAATTTGCAAAGACGTTAAAAATCTGTTTTTTTTTTCTTTACCATTATGGTGTATGGAGTGTAGATTGATGTGGGAAAAAAATAATATGAAGCAGTTTAACATAAGGCAGCAACATAAAACGTGAAAAAAATGAAGGGGTATGAATACTTTCGCAAGGCATTGTAGATGACATGTTAGGGTTCTTTGGAGATATAATGTTCCAACAAGCTTGCTTGATCAATCACCAAAGAAGAATGCCAAAATTATTCAGCAAAATAAGATTCTTATCAAAGTGATAAAATGTTGTGTTGCAAAAATGAGTACACCCTCCTGAAAGTTACTAAATAAAAAAAAAAAAAAAAGTGTATAGGTTTAAGGCTATTTTTGATCAACAGGTAAGTATATTGAACCAAAACTTTTAAAGACAAGTAATTTCCTGACAATTAAACGTGTTATATAGCCCACTGAATCATACTCAGACTTTATGCTGGCAGCAGTGGAACCACTTAGGAGAGAACTGCCAGGTGACTTATTTCTTAGCATAAAAGAGGACAATGGTACATGAGGAATACTAAATTATTGTTTTAAGTGTGAAAATACAGCAGAAGTAGCACCGGCATGCAAAAACAATGGACTTGTGACAAGGCTCCTGAAATAATCAGGTCTTCAATTTAAGTTTTCATTTAGTCATGAGTGAATTTTTGCTAGAAAAAGAGCAAGAGAAATAACATGCAAGTGTCTCAGAGCCGGCAAAAGCTATGAAAAGAGTGACACTTTCTCTCACAGAGTATGACATGCATGGTTGTTGTCACCACTAGAATTACCTACTGTAGCCAAAGCAAAATAAACTCATTTAACCTCTTCCAAGACCCATATTTACAAAATAGAGACGTCTGGGAATCCATACTATGGTCTCAAAAGACCAAGTCAATCATTTCGGATTCAAAAGCATCCAAATATTCTGGTGTTGCTAGAGGAGGAGTACAGTGAGAAGTACTTGGTACCCACAGTGACGTTCAGTGGTAGTAAAGCTCTTATATAGGGATGAATGAGTGCTGAAGGTGTGAGGGAGTTGTGCTTTATCAGTGCTGTCGTGAATTCACACACTACTGTGTGATGTAATGCAAAAACTTGAAACAGAAGATGCTACCCTCCCCTCATTCCCTGCATTATTGGGCATTTTTTCAGCATGACAATGAAGATATTCATTCTCCCAAGGTGAAAATCCTTCAGTGGGCATGTATTTCACTCAATCTTAACGCTCTTGAGCAGCTGTGGGGGATTCTGTAGAGACAAGCTGAGCAAAACTCCCCATTAAAGACCAGAGCATTTAAGGAGGTCATCCTCCAGGAGTTAAACAGGACAGATGTGAAAATTTGTCATGAACTTGTATACTCAGTGCCAAGAAGGGTCAGAGCAGTATACTTAAAGTTCTGGAGGACATACTAAGTACTAGAATATTATACATTTGCTGAATTAAATCTAGGGTGTACTAATTTCTGCAATCCTTCATTATCGTTTTTATTAAGTAAATGTTTAATACATTTCAATTTTGCCATCTTTCCATGAATTAGATTAGTGATCATTAAGAAAATACATCTTTTATATTTATTCAGATGGGGTGTACTCATCTATGCTGTGCACTGTATATATATATATATACATACATATATATATATACATATATATATATCTTTTTAAAGATAATACTACTTATTTTAATAATTTTAAATTGAATCCATCTGATATATTGAAACAGTTGAAGGCTAAACCGCTTAATAAGGCCCCAGGTCCAGATGGCATTTGTGGTAGAACACTGAGTCACTGTGCTGAACAGCTTAGTGGAGTTTTCCACTTACTTTTTCAGTCTTCTCTAGATCTAGGGTTGGTACCAGATTTGTGGAAAAGCTCAATTATTGTACCTATACCTAAAAAAGCAAAGCCAGAATTGTTGAATGACTACCGTCCTATTGCCTTGACTTCTTTGATCATGAAGGTTTTTGAAAAAGAGATAAAGTATGTGATGACAGCTGTTGGACCACTTTTAGATCCATTGCAGTTTGCATATCGCGCTAGAAGAGGCGTAGAGGATGCAAAACTGTTTTTGTTGAATGCTCTCAGTCGACATCTGGAAAACAGTGGAGCCTTTTCGTGCCTTTTGTTTGTGGATTTTTCGTCTGCATTTAATTTTTTGCAACCTATTATTTTAGGGCAAAAACTTATTAGTCAGTTTAATTTTAACCATGGTTTAGTTTGATGGATTATGCATTTTTTAACAAATAGGAAACAAAAGGGTAGAGTTAATGGGGTCTTATCAGATACGTTAAAGATTTCTATAGGTTCATCACAAGGCTGTGCACTTTCTCCTGTTCTTTTCATTTTATATACAAATGATTGTCAGAGTTTGTACAATAATAGTTATTTGGTAAAATATGCAGACGATACTGTGCTTCTGTCTTTGCTGTCATATCCAGATCAGGAATATGGTCCGGTTTTGGACGATTTTATTCTTTGGTGTAATAGGATGAAATTAGATTTGAATGTGTCAAAAACGAAAGAGATGATCAACAATTTTAGTAAGAAACACTTGCACCTCAAAGGGTGGTCATACAGGTTCATGTAGTGGAAGAATATTTAGGAACGATTATTGATAATAGGCTGAAGTTTGATCAAAACACAGATGCAATCATTAGAAAGTCCCATCAAAGATTGTATGTGTTGAGGAAACTGAATTCTTTCAATGTACAGAGAGTTATTCTCAGGACTTTCTATAATTCATTTGTTGAAAGTGTCCTGTCCTTTTCCTTTATCTGTTGGTTTTCCTTATTGTCTACAAAGAACAAAAATCGTTTTCAAGGTATTGTTAATATGTGTTCAAAAATTGTAGGTGTTCCCCTGCGAAGTCTTACATCTTATTATGAACAGCAAGTGCTGAGGATGGCACATAAAATTATAGGAGACTGCACACATCCTTTGAATGATTATTTTAAGTGGATGCCCCTTGGGAGACGTTTAAGGTCAATTAGATGTTCCACAAATTGGTACAAATTTATTTTTCTGCCTGAAGCAATACGTTTATGTAATAAACTTAGTTGATTTAGATGGTTTTTTTTATTTTATTTTTTAATTATTTTATTTAAACTAAAAATATTCATTTTCATTAAAAATAAAAATATTATTAGTAGTATTATTATATTAAAAATGTTATTTATTAAGACTGAAATAAAAAACAAAAAACTAAATGAAAAAAGACTAATAAAAATGACAAAAACATACATTTAGCTGTAATAAAACAACTAAAACTGAAATAAAAATGTATAAAAACTAAATATTGTACACATATAAAAAAAAGCTATGATAATTACAAAAACACATCAAATTACTAAAACTTTAACCAACATTAAAATGAAGATGAAATATACACAAATAAATACTAGTTTAAAATCTAAATAAAAACTAATAGTATCTGATTGATACCAATATAGCACAGGAAAATAATAATTCTGCCATCCTTTACTCATCACAGTTTCATTCAAAACCTGTCTGCAGAACACAAATGCAGATATTTTGAAGAATGTTTTTGTCCCAAAAATGAAAGGTAGTCTAAAATGGTCTAAAACATCATTGGACCCCATTGACTATCACTGTGTGGAAACAGAAGAAAGTCAAACAGGTTTGGAACAACATGAATCTTTGTAGACATGAACCAGGGTCCTAAATTGTGCCAACTTAGCCTAACAACTTGTTTTTTAAATAAGAATAACATTTTTTTATTACAGCTTTATGGATGTATTCAGTATGCATAATGACTACAAATTAAACATAAGGTCAAATTTTGATTCAGGGAATTCAGAAGATTTCCTGTGTACACTCATAAGCAATATTCTAACTTAATTGCACTGAACCAAAAAGCTTTGATACTGTAGTCTTTGACCTGAAATACCTCAACAGTTTGCCTGCCCTCTGATGCTTTTCATTCCAACAAAAGCTGTTCCGCTAAACATTGACACACTGTAATAAATCAGAGTGATTTTGTTGTCAAAGCTGATGGTGAACTGGAAAGTACTCAAGTCCAGCTATCAATATTTTTAAGAATCATCCCATTAGGATCCATTTATGCAACAGTTTCCTTAATTTTAGAAAGGATCACAGACCTTTAGAGACTGATGTAGATGAAATTGCATATGCTGCTCCAGCACATCTGGGAACAGTGCGATAAGAATGATGCCCAGTGGATTTCATTGGCTGGGATTCGCACAGATGTCACTCAGTCCAGGTGTAGTTTCAATCATTGGACACCGGAACAGTTCAAAAGACCTAAAACCAAAGATGACCGACAGACAGAAAAAATACATAAATAAATAAATAAAAATAATAAAAAGAAAGCCAAAAGGTCATTTTCATTTGAGCACCAGGTTAAATACTGTACTTGTAAATAGTTGTTCATTAAACTTTGACAGACATCAGTTTGCCAATGTAATGTGCCAATCTAACGTAAACATAAAGCAATATAATACTTTACAATAATGGATAATCAGCATGAACTTTACAAAAATAATTACAATTTTGAGATGTAGACAGACAGATAATAATGAAAAACTTGAATATGAATATGACATTTTCACTTACTCTGCACAGTTAATATCTTGAATTCAAGTGCTTAATGCCATCTATGACTAAAGCCACTTGGAATTGTTGGACATTTCCGTATGGAAAGCTAAACACACTTAAAGGTCTTGGTTTTGCTTGTTTTGGACGGCATCTTTAACAGACTAGCACTAACATTTCACTGGAATTTAACCACCCATGTACAGACTGACATTAGCTAAACTTTTCTTACAAAACACTTAGTAGTATGATTAATTTCACATCATTTCCTATGTTATGAAATGTGCCAGCATAGTAGTGAATGACATGAAGACAATGACAAATGCAGTTTCCTCAGTCACTTTCTCCCATGTAATTTAAAAATCTGTATTTATAAATCATCTGTACTTACAGATATATATATGCATGTAGAAATAGATGTACATGGAGTGGAGTCCAAAAGTATGAGACCATCAGTAAAAATGCTTCTGTATTGCATTTTTATTAATATAATATATAATATAATATAATATAATATAATAATATAAAATTCCATTAATTAAGTTTATTTATTTATTTTTTAAATCTTAAAACATTGCTTATTTTTCACTGCTTACATAATTAGCATCCTTGTTAAATATTAGTTTGACAGATAGAAGTTTGGTATGAACAAGATTTAAAGTCTAGTTGTTTTGATTTTGTGTGTCAATATGCAGTGCCAATTCCAGATTTAATACTCGGCGTGATGATTGGTCAGCGTCCTCTGGGAGACTTCACTGCGGTTTGTGTCAGTTACCTCACCGTTGTACATCAAGGCCAGCAGCCACATCCATAAAGCTTTTATACATCGAAAAATCTGCCAGAAAACTCACACGCATATTCAGTGCTGATGAGTCACAGATTTGTATACAACATTTCTGTAGGGATACAGTTTCAAAATAATCAGAGGCATTTACGTTAATAATAAAACATATGGTCTAATTTTCATGTGCTTGATGCATGTTTCGGTTATTCTGCTGTTTCGATGCTGAGGCAGATCTAACTGAGAATTAATATAATGCAGGTTTCACGAAGGTAAAAAGAAAATAATAATGATAAATAGATGTCTTGATCCCATTTCCCCTTTTTCTCTTCAATTTAATGTCATGCTCCATGGTATGTGCAATAAATATGAATATGCAAAATTATAGTAACTGTCAAAAGAAATAAAAAAATTGTGTAAAAGTTTGTGTAAAATAAAATAAAATATTTTTAATTGTGTCGATCCCATTCCACTAACTGTCAAAAGAAATAAACAAATGTAAAAATAAAAAAATAAAATAAAATAAAACAAAACAAAAAACAATAAAATAAAATAAAATACAAATTTCAATCATCAAATTTTAAACTTTTTGTCACACAACTGCCTGCTCAAACCAATTTCTAAATAAATGCCAGCCTCTCCATGGAAACAATGACTCGTTTATTTTTAGCTTTGAGCTGTTTTTCTTTTATATTCTTTTATGCAACTCTTCTGGGTTACACACAGCACACCTCTCAGCATTCTCCACCTTCAGGCTGTATACTCATACAAATGGCTTTGCAAAGTGAACAGCAATTACCGTAATCTGAAACAAATAATTTAACAACCTATTACTCATGAAAAAATAGACAAGCATGTTGAAGAGCATTTATTTCTAGCAGTAATATGGTCTAAGTGCACTCAAGTCCTTTATGTTTAGAACTGATCTTACTCCTTCTGATCTGGCTGCATTGAGTTGTATTGAGTTGCATGCTTCATTCAAGAATAGAATATTGATACTATGCACTGGAATAACAAATAAAATAATAATGAAATCCAAATCTGAAACATAATCAGTGCATGAAAGACATCATTAGATTTGTAGTACACGTAAGCAGATTTTCTTCAGATGTTCGGCTCAATCATCCTCTTAGAACAAAACATCCCGGGATTGTGAGTAAATATTTACTGACAGTTCAGCAGTAAATAAGATTCAGTATTCAGGATATTTTTAACCTCCAAAAACATGATGGTAAACATTCAAATAAACTTCAAACCCGTGCTGTAACTGCTTAAGAGGCTCTTGATATTTATCAAATGTGAGCCAAAAATGCAAAGTATGCAAATACATGAGGTATGAATGAAATCGTGGGCTGTTGTTTTTAGCAAGTGGTGCCCACATGTTTGAGTCATTGTCAGTACTAATGTGCCTTCCATGTGTGAAACACAAGTCTTTGGCCTAATGGTGAGGTCTTGGCTTTATGGTACACAGATGTGTGTTTGGAGGGTCATTTGCTGTGGGTGTAGTATTAACTCTGTGCTGATTTAAGTAACTGACCTCACGATCATTTACAATTTTGTGACTTCCAAGAAATGAGGACTGGGGGAAACTTTAGTTCCAGTTGTAAACACACATGCACAGACTATATGGGAATTTCAGAGGACATATCACTATTACAATAAAGGGAAAAATCTAAATAATAAATGTTTTCATGATACTGCAATTACAAGGAACCAGCTCATTTGTGTCAGACTCGTTACATTTGTTATTACGTTAAAAACATATAAATATACAATGCAAAAACTCACCTCATTTAGACAATGACTTCAATACATCTGTTCTATGAAAATGTGGTCATTTTCAATATCAAAATGTATTAATGTTTTAATTATTTGTTTGTTTATTGTAGGATGTAAATTAAAAAATGTCTTTCTGGTATGGCTGGTGTACACCTGTTCTATGATAATATTATATATATTAAAATATAATCTAAATAATTGAAATATTATTCAAAGACAAAGATAATCAGTGCAGCAAATTTGTTTTAGAATATTGATATTTGAAAAAGTGTGTGGTATAACCAACTTACAGGAAGCCATTTTTGCTATGTGTCAAGAAAACCATAAAACACAAGACCCCATTAGACCCCTCATGACTGTCCATTTTTTTTTTTTTTAAGACTTTTACCATTTACACATTTTTTTTTCACTATAATTCCATTGATTTACTTCTGCAGCAAATCTTTTATGAGTGTGTGTGGATGTGTTTCACCTGGTTCGTGTGAAGTCTTTGTACTCAGCCGCCTTACTGTGTCCTCAGAAGGATGTAGAGTCTCTTTCATGTAGATCAAACCAGCCTGTATGATTTTATGTTCCCGCATCACTTCTTTCAGGTGTCAGTTCTGTTACATGACAATCATATTTCAAGTAAAGGATTAGCCTACAAACAGAAACATCAAGGCTAATGAAGCACAGCACTTATTAATATTAAGCCACATTAGAGTTCAAAAGAACATATTCTTTGCCCTTTAAAGAAGAACAACCTAAAATAATTTGAAGAAAAACACTTTATTTAAACTCAAAACACCCCAAAATAAGAGTACCACATTGTGCTCACCTCATAGAGTAGTTCTAGAGAATCCACATGCCTTAGCTTTTGTAATGTAATACATTCTAGAGCAGGTTCAGACTGTTGACAGGGAACACTGAAGGAGCCATCACACAAATATACTGCCTTTATTAACACATGGCTGAGTGCTTCTGAAGTTCAGCCATCGCAGGTGAAAAAAAGACTCCTGCTGTGCAAGCAAAACACAAGTTATGTTTATACCTTCAAAACCTGTGCAGAATTTATATGCACTGTAATTCAATTGAGAACATAAAATATAGAACATGTTTTCGCAGATATTATACTTCAGATGTCTTGTCTGTTATGAATTTCACTACAGCTGCGTAGAAGTGGGATATTTCAGCATGTATAACTCAAGTCTGAGAATGTATTATTTGAGACGACTGGTAAACAGATGACGCCAGTGCAGTGTACGGGCTAAATTCTGAGAAATCAATGACAGTGAATTAAGCCATAACCTTATATATATATATATATATATATATATATATATATATATATATATATATATATATATATATATATATATATATATATATAAAAATAATAGCCAGAGGTAGAAATTATCACTGCATTTTGTCGTAAATTAACACGTTAATGTTTAGAGTATCTGTGAATTCCATTAATCACATAGACCTGAAATTAAAATATACAGTATATCATGATGTTACATTGCTGTTGGGTTGTGAAATATAAATTTTGGAAAACTTCTGAAGATATCTGGCTTAGTTTCGACATGGAGACACAAACCATATAGTGTTGCGGCTTGAACAGTATGTCAGATGTTTGACAACTGCTATTAGTGGTCGGTCATATTTTATTTTTTCTGTGGGAGCCAAGCATTAGCAGGCACAAATGTGTGACTGTATTCTGGAAATAAGCCTAAAAAAATGCAACCCACTTCTGCCTGTATTAATAAAGCATTTTATAAAGAAAGAAGTTGCTTATAATAAGTGGGCAACACCAATTATTCCTTTCCTCTCGTCACCTATTTAGGATTATTTTGAATGGCAAGCCACTTTCAGGCTTGTTCTGTTTGACCAAGCTGTTTGATCTTCTAGAAAGATTTGGCAACCTCTTTGAGTGGAGCAGGAGGAACAATCTTTGGTGGGCCTTTTTAATGACATTGAAAGCCCATTTAAGCATACAGCCGATATGTGTGCCAAACACTTGATTGATGGGTGTAAGATTAGGGAATTTATGTTCTGCCTAAGGTCAATACTGTTCTTCAAGTTGTTTTTCAGGCTGCTTTGGCCTATCTGCTAATAGTATGGGATCTCATTGTTATTCCTTATGAGTCAAATAATAGTTCGATTATAAAATTATAATGAAGGTATGTGGTCTTTTGGCTCTCTTAGACAATTTCGAGTTTGGTTTGTATGATTTATAGTTAAATAGGTTCCTAATAGCCAATAGAATTTCCCAACCTAATAAAGAAAAATGGCTGGTTTTTCATTGACAACTTAATGGTTACCTAAGAAGTAGGCCACCAAATTTGAACTATATACTGTTTAATAAAGAAACTGGATTCAAATATTATATTTACAAAAGCAATGTTCCTAGATACTGAGTTCGCTTCCATCCTGAAAAGCAAAAAAATCATTTTATTTTTTACAGCCATACAGCATTTTTTTTGCAGTTTGGTGAGTTCATATGTAAAAGAGAAATTCTGAAGAAGTAGAAAAGTGATTAAAAACAGTTACATGGATGTCATCTTAATATAGCTTCATAATTAAAGCACTTGTGTGCATTAGCCAACACTAATTAATCTATAATGCATTCATCTTAGATTTAACAACAGTACAATGTCAATCATGCTATAACAATAATTCTATAACTGTAAAATATATAAATTACTTAACCATAATAATGAACAACAGTAATTTCACTAAATATTTGATTATACCAATAAATAAATAAATGAAAAGAATTGGTTTGTTTATCCTAAATTAACTATCTGAATCAACTGATTCAAACTACATATATAATAGAGAATGTTTGATTATTCCCAGAGTTGCTTGTGTGCAATCCTAGCATTTCGTCTTGCTAAAACACAACTTGTGCTGAAAATATAGTTAGTTATACTCCCCAACGGTGATAATATATTGGTGTTAATAAATATACACTGCTCTTTGTGTATACGTTTGGATCGTTTAAATGTTCATCCAAAAAGGTGTCACATGAGTGTTGAACACCAACTGTTGCTTCACATTTGAAGAAGTGCTGCACTTCTTCACCACTCCTAATGTTTAGAAAACCAAACTTTTGGCACATTAATCAAATGCTAATGGAACATAAAGTCTATTGTGTTTGAGACAAATGGCAAAATAGCTTCTAGGTGAAAGATTATTCAAGTTTATGTCCAAACGATACATTTAAGAATCCAAATCGGGGAAAAAAGGTCCAAATAAAGCAGACACGCATGTCAATTTGAAGACACTTTAGAAGGGTTAAGAATGTGAACAACTTAGGTGGTTTCTTCCCTTGCATTTTTTAAATCCATTCAAATCTCTGGGAAAATATTCGCTTTCATATCAGTCAGAAATCACCCTAAACCACTAACCTTCTAAAACTTCTTGGTAGTCTTCCAAACCGCAAGTCTGAGCACCTTCCATTGGGATTCGTATCATAACTGTCAAAAACTTCAGAAACACACTGGCCCCCTCTCTCTGCAAGCCATTTGTAAATAGGGTCCCTAACCCTAGCAAAGTATCGAATTACCAGAGAGAGCCTGCCAGGATGAGAACTACACAGGTCAGCTACTGCAGAGGACCTGTGTGTGCTGAGCAAAGCCAACAGTGTCAAAACAAGGTAAGACAAACCTCTCCGATATAGCTTGTGTCGTGCCTATGCATCCACCCACCGGTGTCCCATTTCTAACATTTGAATTTTTGTCCCCTATGAGCGTCCAAACCTATTAGCAACATTTTGCACTCCCTTTCGTCACGTCGCCGCAGCGCCGCAGATTCGGTGGGACCTACTGAGGGTGCGCACAGCCTGCCAGTGCTCCAGTTTTGCATGATGGATGAATCCGGTGAATGGTTGGGACAGATCGTCTGCTGCAATGGCTCCCTAAGCACCCCAATCAGCAACGACTGGAGCTCAGTGGATAAATAATGAGCCACAGGGCCCTGCTAGACCCACTCTGGGGGTCCGACAAGGTACCAGCAGCACCTTGTGGTACAGAGTCAGCAGTCTGTTTTCAGCAAGATGATATTCAAAGCATTAAGAGAGGGAAAGTCAGTTATATATACTCCAAACATATGCTCCTTTCTGGAAATAGAGGCATACCTGTCATTCCGTACGCACTTGGCAGGTAGCAAAATCCATTCTGAAGGGTAGTGTAAGGTGTGCAGGCTTCACTTCAAACATCACGTTGAAATTCTGATGGTTTGTGTGGCTCCGAAAGCCTCTGAAGGCTCCACTGAGGCGTTTTTGTAAGGTAAGAAAGCAGTTCTGTGCCATGAGGCATTGAATGCTACGTTGACATGTTCCTTCAGTCTAAAAAAAACAGGTGTTGGAAGGTAAAAGCTGCTGGAAAATCCAGCTTACAGTTGGCATGAAATGGAAATTCATCCTATCTGTTATCTACATGTACGTTAATCTGGATATATTTAAAAATGGCTTTTTTTGTTTCAAAACACTCTGGGTCTACACTTGTTCACACTGATATGTCGATAAATGTCTGATTATGTCTGATAAAGCGCTTCCTTGTGAAACAGTATACATTACAATGCAAAAGCAGCGTTTTCAAATGAACTTCTTCAAAAAGCTCAACAAAAACACTCTCAATATGCCAAAAAAAGGCCAAAACATAGAGAAAAAGATGTGTTTTAATTTTTTCCCAGATTTAGCCTAAAGTAAACGAATCTTATTGATTCATCCACTTCGCAACTTAAACAAAACATCATGGGCCCTATCATACACGCCAGACGTGACGCAAGTGTTTTTAGCTAGTTTCAGCCTGACGCAGTTATCATTTTAATTTCCAGTGCAACGTTGTTTAAATAGCAAATGTACTTGCACCCATCTGTTCGCTCATGGGTGTGCTGGTCTGAAAATGAGGTGTGTGTTAAGGTGTGTTATTTTGAGGCAAAACAAAACAATTGCACCATTGACCAACTAAAACCTAGTCTGAAGTGAATGGCACATGTTTTGACAAACATGCCAAATAGTAAAAATGAAAGGATTACAATGTAAAAGATTATCGCGCTCCCGCTCAAGCAGATCCGTTTCCTCTCTGGAGAAGAGTTCAGTCTTTGCTCTTGCAAATTCCGCCGTGTAAATAGCAAATCCGCCACGGTGCAAGCGCAACTGGCTTTTAAAGGGAATGGGAGATAAGACTCTGACTGGTTTATTGCACGTTATGCCCAAAACACAAAACCCATGATTCA
This sequence comes from Spinibarbus caldwelli, assembly GCA_039654775.1. Taxonomy (NCBI): domain Eukaryota; kingdom Metazoa; phylum Chordata; class Actinopteri; order Cypriniformes; family Cyprinidae; genus Spinibarbus; species Spinibarbus caldwelli. The sequence goes on along the minus strand of CM077239.1, from coordinate 7,578,087 downwards.
TTAAGAGAATAGGTACTACCTTTTTGGACCATGCGTCTGGCGCGGCGACCATTTTTTCTGTCGTTAAACTAGCAAAAGTGGATTCGGACACGCTTTAAGTGCACCTGCAGCATACGCTTCTGACCATGCTCTTAGATCGTTAAAACAGGGCCCCATAACTCAGTCATATCTCCATATACTAGACTCCTCCAATCATTTAGTCCCCTTTAAACCCCACCCCTTTCTAACAATCAACCGCATGCTTGTGTTCAGACCTGCCTCCATCCAATCAAAAACCAATTACTTCAAGTCCCCACCATTCATTTTTTTCCTTTTTCGATAATCTATTTACGTCACAATATGGAAGATCTTTCGCTACTTCTGTTACATCACATTTTTGGATGGTAGCTGTGTTTTGGAACATGGTAGCTGGTCATTTACTGGTACAAACTGTTTATTTGACTAGTCAACCATGTTTCCAAAACCAGTCGGACCACCTGAAGCTGGTTATATAAGCTAGTAGCAGCTTTTTTGCTGGTCCAAGATAGTCTACCAGCTACCACATTCCTAAAAACAGTTACCATCTCAAGCTGGATTTTCCAGCAGGGTAAACTAATTTTAAATGGAGTGACGATGGCAGAAGGATGAATTTCACATTTACATTTGGTGTAAGCACATTTCTTGTGGCCATTCAGGAAATGAGCCTGATTCTTGAACAGTACATCTTGGCAAAAGATTCAATTATTACACTTAACAGATGGTTGGGAACGAAAGGAACCAACCAAAGCGGCTGATGATGCCAGCATCCACATGCCAGTAGTCCTCTGAGCAACATTCCTGAAATGGAGCATGAAAACCAACAATATTTATGAGGAAAAAAAGCAATGCTAAGCATATTCAGTCGGTGACATACAAAATGGAGCTAAATGCTAAGTGTTGAAATGCTAATGCTCTTTTTTCATTAAAAAGCTGTTGCAGAGCATAATGCATGACAAAATTCTTAGCTGTGTTGTTTTGTTAAAAAAGATCTTGCAATAATCCGTCTTTTCTCAAGGGTTGCTAATAGGCTTTCTGTCTGCAATTCATTTGAGACGCTAAACATCACAGCACAAGAAAAATTATTCTTCCTGCTATCATTATTTTGAGTAAGCCTACATTTTACCATTAACACAAGTGCATTTCATATTCACCATTATTCATTTCTTAAATGAACTCAAATTTAGACCCTATAAAGAATGTTTTGTTTCCTAACAAGCCTAGCGCCCAGAGCTGAAGTCTTTCAGCTGCTACGCACTCAGAAAATGGATAATAGTGCTTTACAGTGTGATCACATAAACAGTGATTACTCCTCGACGAAGCTTTCACTGTGAAAAAAAATCCATTCGCATGCATGTCAAGTCAGACGATAAATAATGCTTTACTGCATGATATTATAACTCTCAGAGAGGGTGTACATTTAAAGTGGGAACATTATGTAGAAATATGTGATGAGAAACTCCTTTCTTGTCAAAAGTGGGACAGTTAAAGGTCAGGAGATTCATGATAGAAATGAGAAGCCGTATTATGATGCACAGGGGATTCATTATACCTTCTTGACACCTATATTTTCATATTTTATAGCAACAATGAATCATTATTATAGGAGATATGACTACATACAGTAGTATTCTAGTTTATGCACTGTAACCTGTTTTACAGTAATTTATTATTTTATTCACCATGTACTGTAAATCCAACTATTGCAGATATACTCATATGCATGAAAACATAAAAAAAACATTTTTAGCCTAAGATAAATCATATGAGCAGATTCAAAATTGTTTGTTTGAGGTGGGAGACCATATATTATATTTTTATTGCACCTAATCAATCAAGCTGCAACCCCATAGGTATACATTACATTTTAAAATCTAGAAAAATAGAAAACAGTTATTTTAAATTGCAATAATATTTCACAAAATTCATGTTTTTACTGCATTTTTGATCAAATATATGCAGCTTTGGTGAGAGACTTCTTAAAACATTTAATTAATTCATTTTAACAAATGTATAATATGTGAAACAACGACACTAATGTAAAATATTACCACAATAGAAAATATATTACTCTGTTTCGCAAGACATCTGTCTCATTATTTTCCTTATTCTCATTTCTATATATAACTTATCTCTAAGAGTAGGGATACATTTAACTTTGAAGAAAGGTTCGGGGGCTACAGCTCTCTATCTTATTTTTATCCCATTTACTGTCAATACTCGTTGAAAACCTCATTATATTGTGCACCGAGTTTGGATTGAAAGGTTAATAAGCAGCGTGTGTCTGGGGACAAATCCATCTCAGCAGTGTCCCTGGACAACGTCCAATCTTTCTTTGAATTGATCTCCATCTGTCTTGAGATATCTGCATCCGTTTGTGGGCCCGTAACTAATTAAACCCGAATACATGCACAACATACCCACCTGCCCACACAAACACAGCGCTGAACAGATGCAAAGCATCCCAGCTGTGAGACTCAGAGATAACATGACACAGAAAGAGTGTGAGACTGCAAACAGCAATTTAGTTTGACAAGGTTGTCATTCCTTCTTTTTTGTCCTTGCCCACTATGTCAACTGATTATAACTTATTTAAAAAGAGTCTCCGGTTTTAGCAGGATGGCTGTTTGCTATAATTTAGATGGACGTTATGGGATGACAGTGATCTGGGTTATATCGCTCACTCCTTATTTCACACCTAGTGTGAATACACTGTCCAACACCATACAGGCCGACTGCCAGTGCGGGGCATTAAGATGTGACATATAGCCATTCCACCCTTGGCATATTGAGTTTGTTACCTTAACAGGGTGCTAGACAAGCCTCACTGACAGCTGAGACAGGCTCTACAGCAGTATCTCTCTGATTCACCTGTTATTCAAGTCCTGGCCATCATAACCATCACATCACATCACATCTCATGAGTGTGTTAAGGTTTAGAAATCAAATCAGAATTACATATCTATAGGAGGGGCCTCAAAAAATTACAAATGCTTTACTGTAAACCAGAAGTGAATTTCAGTGCGCTGCTTCAGTTTTTAACGCTGAAAGAGTGCGAGGTAAGATTTAAGTACTGTAGCTAAACATGGAATATTTCACAACTGTACAACGAAAATGTTAAACAACCAACTGTAATATGCAGCTATGCATAATACTCGAAATTTCACTGTTTTGAATTGAAAATACAGATTGTCATTTATGTGATTCATGTAATTCAGAATTGAATGTGATAAGAATTTTTCTGTTTTGTTTTCAACATATTAGGCATGTAAATAAGACTGAATGGGTGCATATTATTTGCAAACAGTTAATTGATTATTTATTATTCTTGTTCTTTTACTTGTTTTTTATTAATTCCCCTAAATGAATTTATTTAATTCCTTTAAATTAGATCATTACCGTTGGGGTCTGTTCTTTAATTACCTCCTTGCCTTTAAGAGAGGTTTCAGTTTATATTTTGTGCACTTTGGAAGGTCATATAGACAGTTTAAATAATGTTACAACACCTGAGTCAATATTCTATTGGCCACTAAACTTTTGCCAAACTGGATATAATATGTGGAGATTAGCTTGTATTCTTACGAAATACTTGTGTGGATCAAGTTTATGATTAATACTGGTGCACTGGAGAAAACAGTGCATTATCATACAGTCGAATCAGATTAGCATTACTGTGCTGTTGCTTGCTCAAATGTTGCATCATATATTCAGTTGGGGAGAAAAATTACATGCACATCAAGACGTGAACTTGATAAATTGTAGGCCACTGGAACTGCTTATGTGACGTCCATGTTAAATATGAGGCCAGTGGACAGTCATCTTTACACTTATGAGCTGCAAAAATAAATTAAAAAGCCAAGCTGCTTTAAAAGAATGTATATTGTATAAAGCACTATAAAAAATCAATATACCAACAGAAAACCAAATGTAATATTTGCTATGCATAGCCTTTAGTTTGTGTCTGGATGACTGGTTTCCCTGGAGGTAAATTACACTGTCATCTCAGTAATTATGATTGATGGCTCTGACAAAATGAACATCCCTGTGATTAGAATTCATAACTGGAGTATTTGGTTTGACATACATGTGTAATTTTTTATTTTTGCATGAGTGTTGGCTCAAAAAATGTAAACAAGTGCTGGTTTATTTAATGCAGAGAGAAATAGATAGAAAATGTGAATGATACCATTCTGAAATGATTTTATCGTAATCATAATTTTCTCAATACAAATTTAAGCACACCATTTATTTTTCAAGATCACAACTTTTTACAAGGTGCTTGTTTAAAAAAACGCTTAACCAATTAAATATATATACACATACATACACACACATTATTTGGCCTGCAACATCTAAGAAGTCAAGATCTTGAAGAAAAACCAGAAGTATAAGCAATAATAAAAGTCATGCTTGCTTCAGACATTTATCTAGTTTATGTATGTATGGAACCTGGATGCAATCTAATGCACAATGAATAACTTTCCTATTTTGTATTATGAGATTGTACAGGTGCATCTCAATAAATTAGAATGTTGTGGAAAAGTTCATTTATTTCAGTAATTCAATTCAAATTGTGAAACTCGTGTATTAAATAAATTCAATGCACACAGACTGAAGTAGTTTGAAGTAGACTGAAGTCTTTGGATCTTTTAATTGTGATTATTTTGGCTCACATTTAACAAAAACCCACCAATTCACTATCTCAACAAATTAGAATACTTCATAAGACCAATAAAAAAAAACATTTTTAGTGAATTGTTGGCCTTCTGGAAAGTATGTTCATTTACTGTATATGTACTCAATACTTGGTAGGGGCTCTTTTTGCTTTAATTACTGCCTCAATTCGGCGTAGCATGGAGGTGATCAGTTTGTGGCACTGCTGAGGTGGTATGGAAGCCCAGGTTTCTTTGACAGTGGCCTTCAGCTCATCTGCATTTTTTTGGTCTCTTGTTTCTCATTTTCCTCTTGACAATACCCCATAGATTCTCTATGGGGTTCAGGTCTGGTGAGTTTGCTGGCCAGTCAATCACACCAACACCATGGTCATTTAACCAACTTTTGGTGCTTTTGGCAGTGTGGGCAGGTGTCAAATCCAGCTGGAAAATGAAATCAGCATCTTTAAAAAGCTGGTCAGCAGAAGAAAGCATGAAGTGCTCCAAAATTTCTTGGTAAACGGGTGCAGTGACTTTGGTTTTCAAAAAACACAATGGACCAACACCAGCAGATGACATTGCACCCCAAATCATCACAGACTGTGGAAACTTAACACTGGACTTCAAGCAACTTGGGCTATGAGCTTCTCCACCCTTCCTCCAGACTCTAGGACCTTGGTTTCCAAATGAAATAAACTACTTTCTCTCATCTGAAAAGAGGACTTTGGACCACTGGGCAACAGTCCAGTTCTTCTCCTTAGCCGAGGTAAGACGCCTCTGACGTTGTCTGTGGTTCAGGAGTGGCTTAACAAATTCCTTGACACGTCTGTGTGTGGTGGCTCTTGATGCCTTGACCCCAGCCTCAGTCCATTCCTTGTGAAGTTCATCCAAATTCTTGAATCGATTTTGCTTGACAATCCTCATAAGGCTGCGGTTCTCTCGGTTGGTTGTGCATCTTTTTCTTCCACACTTTTTCCTTCCACTCAACTTTCTGTTAACATGCTTGGATACAGCACTCTGTGAACAGCCAGCTTCTTTGGCAATGAATGTTTGTGGCTTACCCTCCTTGTGAAGGGTGTCAATGATTGTCTTCTGGACAACTGTCAGATCAGCAGTCTTCCCCATGATTGTGTAGCCTAGTGAACCAAACTGAGAGACCATTTTGAAGGCTCAGGAAACCTTTGCAGGTGTTTTGAGTTGATTAGCTGATTGGCATGTCACCATATTCTAATTTGTTGAGATAGTGAATTGGTGGGTTTTTGTTAAATGTGAGCCAAAATCATCACAATTAAAAGAACCAAAGACTTAAACTACTTCAGTCTGTGTGCATTGAATTTATTTAATACACGAGTTTCACAATTTGAGTTGAATTACTGAAATAAATGAACTTTTCAACGACATTCTAATTTATTGAGATGCACCTGTGTGTACTATCAGTCACACCTTGACACTTCCAATATGCAGCTCGGCTACTACATACCTGTCATCTCCAACAGAAAGTGAAGAAAAATCAAATTTCCTTCACGCTTCAGAAAACTCTATGAAAAGCTTGAAAGAGCTGATACCACATTGTTGAGTTTAGCATTTTGTGCACAATCCCTTTCCTAATACCCCATCTGTCATGCAATAACATCAGCTATTGGGTCCAAAGGCGAAGGCTTCCATGTGTCACGCACCACATTGCCCTCAAAAGATACCGTGTGTCTGCCCGAGGCTGCTGGAACCGGCCAGCCAGATCAAAGGCCCAATAGGTTGTCTGCACATTCCTAACTATATTTGCTTGATTACAGCTGGCAGATTTTGTATATAACAACATAATAAGAAAAAGGCGCTCATAAGGAAACGGTAAGCTCCTCTCCTTTACCAAACAGTCCTCTTTATGCAAAAGGCAATATTGTAATGATGAAGTGGGTCATGAAAACAAGATACAGATGTTTTGATTTCTTCCATCGCTGGACATGGTGGATCTGAGACTTAATGCCTAATCAAAGAGATCAAAATGTGCACTTATTGATAGAGAGGCAGGAAATCATATCGCGTGTGATGGATGCCTGTGTCTTGTGAGATTTTGGGTGAGATTTATCACAATATTAAGATCTCTGAACTTTGGGTCAGGGCTACGAGCCAGATGAACTGTCGAAGCAGGTGAATGCTCACAGTTGCGCTATGTGTTGATGGGATAGGAGGGATAGTCATGCATCTGTCTCTTATCTCAATTAATGCTGAAAATAACTTAGTATGAGAAGTTAACGAGTGAACACAGGATACCTGTTAGAGACCTCATGCAGGTTAAGCACATTTCTTTTTCACAAGGGTATGCAAACGTAACCTTATTTCTCTAAATTAAATTAAAATCAGTTAATCATATATGCGTATAATGTGCACTGTTCACAAATGTGTTCGACTGTGCTCAAGGTTGGCTAAAACATATTTGCTTTGTACCTGCAACAATTGTACCAACAATTTATAAATAAATGAGTAACAAATGTATACTGCAAAACAGTTCCGCACATGCTTTCATGAGGCTTGTTCTGGCTGCAAGCAGAAATATTTATATTCATTAGTGTCATGAATATCACACAGACTTTCCTCTAATGAATCTTATTAGTACATTAATTGCAGCTGGATCATAGCTAATTATTATAATGATTAGTTGAGAAGGCACAGCTGCAAAACAAAAGCCTGCAGAGGAATTATGGAAAGACAAAACTAAATCTGCAAACCCTTTGAGTTGTTGTTCAGAAAAACATACTAACTACTATTTCTGTATTTTTCTACAGTAAATAGCCTACTTGCTGCATTTGTCTAAATGTGCTGTAGCCTATAAAGTGAAAAACGGTGTAAAAACAAGTTTCACTCAGAAATAGTACAAATGCACAGAAATAGTAGAAATACAAACATGTAAACTTTCCAATATAGTTTGGCAAAAAGTGACTTTTGCATATTAACAGCAGTATACAACTTTTTTAAACAGCAGTATGCTACATTTTGTCTCAAGTGAAAGAAAAAAAAGTTGACATAAAACAGGGTTATTTTGCATTTTATTCAAAGTTGGCATAAAAATGTGCAAACTTTCCAAAAAAAAAAAAAAATTATATGTATGTGTGTGTGTGTGTATATATATATATATATATATATATATATAAATTGGTAAGCTGTGACTTTTGCATACAGTACAAAAACATTACTATGCAAAACATTTTAAACAGTAGTATGCTACACTGTTGTCACAAACATTATGAGACATTAGGGCTGGGTAAAAAAAAAATACAGATTGAACAATATTGATTCTTACATCCCAAGAATAGATTAGTCTAGCCTGTTTTCAGTTAATGAATGGAACATTATAGCACACCTCCCATCCAATAAATCGCAATAAACTTTGTTATTTTTTACTTTTTATATGAAACAAAGTAACAGATTTCATTTTATCTCAGTATTCAAAGAACATTTTATCTCAGTATTCAAAGAACAAATGCCATTTTGGAGATCGAATTGAATTGCAAGCTTGTGAATGACAATCGAATCGTGAAATGTGTCAAAACCTAGACAAGTTAAAGAAAAAAATTCTCTGAAAAAGTGTCACTTTGTATTTTTAATTGACGTTTTGTGTAAAGATTTGCCTTGCTTTCCAATAAATTTTGGTAAATAGTGACTTTTACTAATAGTTGTATGCAAAACTTTTTAAAGCATAGTATGCTACAATTTTGTCATATAACCATCACAAATGTTAATGAAAAATGTTTTCTGAAAAAAAAAAAAAAGTATAATTTAGGATTTCTGTAAAAATGTGCCAACAATAAATTTCGCTAAATAGTGATATTTGCATACTAATAGCTGCATGCCATTGTTGTCACATAACCATTACAAGACAAGTTAAGGAAAAATGTTCTCTGAAAAAAGTGTCACTTTGTATTTTTAATCCAAGATTTTGTGTAAAAATGTGCTAACTTTAGTAACTTTTGCATATTAATGGTATTATGCAAAACTTTTTAAACCATAGCATGCTACAATGTTGTCATATTACCATTATGAAACAAGTTAAAGAAAAAAGTTCTCTGAAAAGTGTGATTTTGCATTTCTAATCCAGGTTTCTGTAAAATGTGCCAACTTTCCAATAAAATGGTGTTGAAAATTGCAGCTGACATTAATTCGTGTTTATAAGTCATGCTGGACATGGAAGGTCAAGTAAAGTGCATTGCATTGCAAGATAAAGTACCTATATGTAAATTTCTTTAAGCAGAATATGTATATGTAGTATGTTTAGTATATATCGCAGAAATATTAGCAGTATGCTATTCTCTACATAGCCTTAACTCACAAGATATATTTTAATTGCTTGAGAACAGAGCGAGACTGCTGTGTAAATGTATTAAATATAGATCTAAGAATTGTGAAGTAGTTGAAGGTATACATCATTGGCTTTCTGGAAAAATCCTCAAATCCTGGCTGGAAAGAAAAGCAGTGCATAAGAAAACACAGTTGTGCAGTTCAAAGACAGTACTGTTTCAGTTGAAGCACTTTTCACACCAGTCTTCTGTCTGACTGTCACTCGCTGAGATACGAGACACTTGTGTTTTGTAAAGGAGATGAGAAACGTAGCGGACATGCACACAAACGCCTAACACATTTTAAATCAACAAGGCCCCATCAGACGTGAGAAAGGGCCATGGAGAAGAACATGTGAGATACAACACATGGTTTAGTTTCTTTCCAGGGTGGACGGCTTCTGGCTGTCAACAGGATAGTGTGTGTGGAGGAGGGGTGAAACACACGTCCCAGATGTGAATATGAATATTTACATTACATAGTTACCTTCACATTTTCAGAAGCAAACTGTGAAGGGATCTTGGTTGCTCAAAGTAAAGAGAAAATTGTAAGTTTGATCACTTAAGCAGTACAGTATGAGGTATCATTCATGTCTGTAGCACAAACAAGGTTTAATACTTGTAGTTAAAGATCTGAACAAACCCTAACAAAGTATGAGAAATAATAATAATGAAACTGGTGCAAACACCACAATAAAGACCACAAATGTGAATACACTAGTAGTGTTGGTTAGTTATGAAGAGAATTGCAATTGCATTTCTGCATTGTGCAACAAGACACAAAAGTGACAGAACAACCTGAAAACTAAATATTATAAAAGTTATTAGAATGCATATATTGGTAAATACACAACCATTCAAATGTTTGGGTTCAGTACAGGGTTGCCAGGTTTTCACAACAAAACCCGCCCAATTGCTAATCAAAACTAGCCCAATGGCATTTTGAGGGGGGAATACACATTTAAAACACACATTTTTGGTGAGGTTCCCCTGGTAAAATTCACATTGCAGGGGCTGAATATCATGTTATTGGGGTCACTTCAACCCGCGGACATGAAAAACAACTCGCGGCGAAGTGTTAAAGAAGCCCAATTCCGTGGGAAAACAGTAGATTTGGCAACACTGGTTCAGTAAGATTTATTTATTTTTTTATGTTTTTGGAAAAAAAGTATTACTGTTTAAAATAACTCTTTTCTATTTTAGTATCTTTTAAAATGTAATTTTCTTCCTGTGATGGTAAAGCTGAACTTTCCAAACCATTCCAATGAGCTGATTTGGTGCTTAAGAACTACTTTTTTATTATCAGTGTTGAAAACATTTAATGCTGGTTAATGGTTAATGTTTTTGTGGAAATGATACTCAGGATTCTTTGATAAATAGAAAGTAAAAGAACAGCATTTATCTGAAAATAAATAAACAGAAAAATATATAATATATATAGGTCTTTACTGTCACTTTTGATCATTTTTACCACTTTTGAAGTATTATTGCTGAATAAAATTAGTAATTATATTAAATAATAATAATAGTAAAACCACTTTTTAAATATTGTTGCTGAATTATTAATTTTATTAAATAATAATAATAATATTTGCTGACCCAACATTTTTGAATGACAGTGTAAGTCTGCAACAAGCATTAAACCGTAAACTAAACCATAAACTAAAAACCAACAATTATGTTTTACAGCATTTATTAATATAGGTTAATGCAACTTTGTACATATATTAACACATTTTAACATTTCTAGTTGTATAAATTAGCATTAGTGAATGTTATGAGCAAACATGAGTTAATAATTAACAAAAACATATTAACAAATTAACATGAACCTAGATTAATACATGCTGTAAACTGTGATACCTAATGCAGCAACTAAGAAATTAACCTTATTTTAAAATGCCAATAAATCTCCTACATAAAACACCCACTTCAAGACCGGTTTCCATGGAGATCATGAATTCTTGGTTCTATTTTAAAGTATTTATATAACCATAAGATTTGCAGCAATAAAACTCAATGCTACCTGCAATAGTCATTGTGCAAAGCATTACCGGAGCCCAACATTTAAGTTAAGTTAAACGACGTTAAAGGAAAACAAAATGAAAGGGAATGGATTACAGACCTTTGAAATGCTTGCATTTCAATGATATAGAGTCTGGAGAAGAGAGCAGAACAACGGGTACTTTATTATGGAAAAAACGTGACATTGGGAAAAGTCTTATCTGGCACATACGTCAGTCTTTATACAAAAACAGAAAAAAGAAAGGCTACAAATCTTGATAATTTATACAAATTCAACTGTTCAAAAAAAAAAAAAAAAAACCTTTTTCTTTTAAGTAAACTCTTTCTCTGCTCTGAGAGCACTAACCTCGATAACACCACCTCTCCAAATCCCTGAGGAAAGACTTAAACACTCACGCCTACAGTACGGGTGCAGGTGTCTTAGTCATGTAAGTCTGTATTGTGAGTCGATGTGAAAACTGTCATCTTAACAGACACACTGGGTACAGCTAAGAACAGCACAGTATCGATGCAGTTACAACTAATACCACTAGAAACTACACTGATAACTTACACTGTGGAGGACAGACAAGACACAATCACGTTATGACTGAGACTGAATAAAATTACAAATGGTTTACTATGGTAATGTGCTAACTATGAGGCATTTGCATCCTTTGACACCATGGGAGGTCTGTTATTCCGAATCGTATGCTACTACAGTGGTGTTTTTCTGCATTACAGGGAATATTTCAGCCAAAAATGCAATATTTTATTGAATATTTAAAGGTAAAAACATCTTAATGGATGGATTTGCTTATGACAAACATGCAATTTTTTGCTTCACGAGACATTAATTGATGGACCGTGGAATACTTGTGATGTTTTTGTCATCTGTTTTTGTCAGAACTTGCAAATTTTAATTTTTTGGGTGAACTATTCCTTAAAAAAAAAAAGACAGTTCATCCAAAAATGCAAATGCTTTCATCATTTACTCACTCTCGTGTTGTCCTAAAGCTGTTCTTCAAACTCTTATTTGGTGTTCTTCACATAAAAAAGTCAGCTTTGGAATGACGTGAGGACGAGTAAATAATTACAGGATTTTATATTGGGTGAACTATAATTTTAATATACTGCATGATTATGTGATAAAGTCCAGTACTATTTTAGATATGCTCTTTTCTCATTTGTATAATACTCAATAATATTAGAAAGATCAGACTATTATTTGCATTTTGGTTCAGCAGCTTTGGGAGGAAAGAGAAGACAATGGAAGTAGAGAAATGTGAAGAAACAGGTTCGTCTGAGAGGCTGTCTAGACAAATGCATGACAAATTGTGGGTTTATTCCCTTGAAAATGCTCCCATTACACATTGAAACAATAGATGAATTAGTTCAACTTAAAAATATATTTTAAGAAAAGGGCATCTTGGATCAGAAATATTTCATACACTTCTGATATATAACACAGAGCCAGCTGCTTTTTTTTCTTTCTTTTCCTTTTTTTTTCATCAAGACAACACAAAAGGGAATAAGTTAATACTGACTCAGCCATCCAACATGACATTTGCTAGATCTGTAAAGGGATTGTTCACCCAAAAATGACAATTCTGTTATTTATTCACCCTTCATTGTTGTTCCAGATACATTTGGTTGCTCATTTCCATGCTATTGCAATGAATGGGGGACTGAAATTTTGCAAAAGCATCAAATAATATGTTTATAAGACAATTCTATATTCATCCATCAAACAAAGCTATAGTATATAGATTCAGAAAATGTGTAATATGCATATTGGTATATTGGTATTTGCATATGGTATATAACAGGTTTATTATAGTTAACTGAAAGCTAAACTTAAAATAAAAACCATTGTGAATTACTTGAAATAAAATAAAAATGAACTTTTATGGGTCTTTTCGTCTTTTTTGAAGCTTGAAAGCTTTCATTGTAATTGCAATAAAAAGATCCACCATTTTTTTTTTAAATTTCTCAGTTTTTCTTGTGTTCAACAGAATGGGTTTGAGGGCGAAAAAACAACAGAATTACATTTTTTGGGTCAAAATTTTCACTTAATTTCTTTAAAGTGATAATGAGATGGCTCGTATCACACAAAATCCTTCGTAAAAAACTGGTGGGATCACCAGCTATTCCTACTCACTACATATATAAAGTTGGAGATCAGGAACAAGGATGAACAAAGACAATCATGAAACAAAGTAATTACAGAATGAACTAAACAATTCTAATCTAATTGTATATAATGATTCTGGCTCACTGTTTTCCGTGTTTGAGCAACAACATCACACTGTGTAACGTGTCATTTTATATATTAGGTTCCATTTATACACTCAACCATAGAAGAAAAATATTAAACCAACATTACATATAAACAATCCCTTACAAAACTATGGCTGTATATTGTTAGATGAGTGCAACAAGTGAGAGGATTTGTATTTGGTTAGGAGTTACCAGTCAAAGCTTTGCAATTAAACTACCAGTCCGTTGAACAAATTCAGTCAAAAGGACAGTGCCAGCAGAACTAGTTGATGTACACGATCCTGATATTCAGATCTATTAAACACTACTTTTCAAAAGTTTGGGATTTTACTGTATGTTTTTGAAAGAAGTCTCACCAAGGCTGCATTTATTTGATCAAAAATACAGTAAAAACACAGTAATATTGTGAAATATTACTAATATATATATATATATATATATATATATATATATATATATATATATATATATATATATATATATATTTATTAAATGTAATTTATTCCTGTGATAGTAGGGCTGAATTTTCAGCATCATTACTCCAGTCTTCAGGGTCACATGATCCTTCAGAAATCATTCTAATATGCTGATTTGGTGCTCAAGAAACTTGCCTTATTATTAACAATTTTGAAAACAGTTATATATTTTTTATTTTTATATACATTTATGAAAACTGTTATACATTTTTAATGACTCATTGATGAATAGAAAGTTCAAAAGAAAAGCATTTATTTTTACAGAAATCTTTACTGTCACTTTCAATCAATGTAATGCGTCCTTGCTGAATAAAAGTATTAATTTCTTTGAAAAAAAAAATAAATAAGATTTTTTTTTCAAACTTTTGAACGGTAGTGTAGCAATTGTGAATTAAAACACTGCTGAATGTGATTTTATAACAAGTGAACATTTTCCATCCCCATTTTATATTAGTAATGCAACAAGAAAAAAAAAATCCACTGGATCCTTCCGTTACAAAACAGATTTTCGCAAAGTAAGGCAAAGAGAGCTTGCAAGTTCAATTTCTAACATTTCCTTCAGGCTATACAGCTTATCGAATGTTCCTTTCCTGTTTTCCTGTCATTTTTGGCAAGATTAATCAAATGGATCCAATTTCTTGAACCCAGAAGTTATCTAGTGTCATGGGCAGGCGCGTCTGGATTGATGGAACGTGTAAATGCATTCGCTAAAAATTCCGCAAACTTCACATATCATCCGTGCTCCTATGTACAGTGTCATTAAGTCCACAACCTCACAAATCGATCATTTTGACACAAAGGATGTTTGTTTTTTTTTTTACAGTGAGAAAGATTTATAACACGTTTGGTCTATTTATCTCATTATTTTGTCGATGTTTCGATGATATGATTTTTTCGTGTTTCCATCAGCCATGATGTGCTCATTAAATATTAATGATTCCAATCATATGAATGAAGAAATTTACTGTACATGCAGAGTATAGCCTCATGGGGGTTGTAGCACTCTCATTCCTTCTCAATTTCATACAGCCCCAGGGCAAATATTGCCCTTCAAGACTATTAAGCATTGACTAACTAATTAAAATATAATTTATCATGAGACTTCAAGTATGTATCTATGGGCCACTTCAAGTTAACAACTCCCGAGACGCCTGGGGAAGCTCCGCAGTTCTAGATTGTTCCAGAATGTCTTGGTTTTACCAGACGTAGCCGCTCTCATATGTTCAAGCGTCCCTTGAGGTAACCCAGGTTTGAAGATGTTCTTTGTCAGCCCTAGGATGTCGATTACCTCATTAGTGCGAGCTCAGCAAGAACATCTCCTTTGCTCCATCAAATATGTCCAAGTCAAGGAGCCATGGTCCTCAAGCCCTGTTTTTCCATGATGTTCCACAGCTTGCGCAGGTTGGACTGAGTGATGGTGTCGTCTGGCTTCAGCTGCAAGGCTCGCAGGTAATTGGCCTCCGCTTCTTGGAGTTTGCCGTTGAGATGGAGAATGGCTCCGAGGTTCATGAGGGCTGCGGGATACTGTGGAAGAAAAACACCAAATAGTCACTTTAAGGAAGCAAATAATGTCCTTTGCATGCTTTTTCTCAAGCAAACCCAGGTTCCAGCGAAGCACTGGCATTTCTGAAATGCTTTCAGGTTCACGTCCATAAATTTAACCAGAATCTCTCTATTATTCTACAGTCTATAACTCTCCTGGACGCACATCATCTGTTTTACTTATGTCAGGGTTACATGAGTAATGTTGAATGCATCAGGCTTCAATGGAAACAATATGTTGACTACGCTGATTCTTCTCACATAAGGAGATTTCAATAGATGTGTAAATCAAACTGAACCTAAACTAAACCCAACATTCCACAAGTCCCGACAAGGATGTACAAAAACACATTTGTTACATAGGCTGGCATGACCAAATTTTAACAATCTGATGTGTCAAAAATATTTAATTGCAAGAAGGTGATGTGATTTAAATTAAAAAACATTTTTGGACATGCTTCACTTGCCACCTCTGAAGGGAGAGAGTCGTATATTATCTAACACTCACGAGAGTAAAACTAACACTAACTGACTTTTTAGGCCAGCTGCCATGGTTTTCCATACGGAAATGTAGAAGATCGTTGTAGAATTACACAACGCGTAAGTAATATATTAGCACTATTTGACCCAACACAGAGATGTCAAACCTCAAAACGAGACTGAGGGACAAATGAACTGCAAACTGTGGCATTAACTGCACTCGAGTGACACATATACCTTCCTCTCAAAACCAAATATATCCTAAGCCATATTCAGCAGTATTTTCACTAGCTTCAAGTATCCAAGAAAAAAAAAATGGAAAATAGAAAAATGTACTGGTAATTTCCTGTCAGGACATTTTCAGTTTTCAGATGTTTTCTTTAACCCTAAAACACAACATAAAACAATATATAATTGAAAATAGCAAAAAATTCCTTTATATTAACACAGTACACTGGACCCTAATTTTACTGACTTTTTTTAAAAAAATTTTTAGAGTGTTTATATGAAAAATTGGGGTTTGATATGATCAAAAATGCCCCAAAATCATGTTATGATTTATTTTAAATCACAGTAAAGTGATAATCATAAATAAATCAATTAACAAATATGCTGGTTTAAATTGTAATGGGATTATCTAGTTAAATTCTTTAATGAAAGTAACTCAACTAAATTTTATGTTATTTTTATATTAATTTTAAAAATAATCAACTGAAAAAAAAGTGAAAAATGTGAAAAGATTCACATAATATGCATAAAAAGATAAGTCTGGCTGACATTAGTGTAAAAACAGCTTCATATTACAGCATTTAACACTAGACCCCTAATTTTTATTCAAAACTATATTGAAAAGTCAAGCCCTGCAATTCATATTTGTATGTGCATATTTGTGTTAGCACACTATTCAGAAGATTGTGATGTTTAAATGTTGTTCAGATGTTTTTAGAGACCCACCACTTTAGATTTTTGTAGAGTAGGTCATTGTGCCTTTACCAGCCAGAAACTATGAATAACTGTCACCACAACATAGAGCCTTTCTAGATAATGTCAGGTGAGAGGAAGTGAGCAGCGGAGGGGAATCTGCCCCGCTGTGGCCTCAAGAAGTTCCCTGACCTCCCTGCTTCCTCTTCACCTTACACTCTAACCGCACAGTATCCCTCACAACACCATCCTGGCATGCAGTCACAGCATCAGCGGTACCAGATGTGGAAAGGATCTTGGGACTTTTGTTGAAACAGCTGCTAAGGAGACGAACATCCCTGAAGACAAAAAGTCCAGACACTGTACAACACTGAAATAAAGGCAGCATTTCTGAAAAAAAAGGTTTACTACTAGTATAAAATTATTTGAGAAGTAATGTAGTTTGAGTTCAAAGTAATAACACAAAGGGAATAATACTATATTTTATGTTTACTATATTTGACAATCACTGACACACATCATATGGTCTGGATATTTATTAATCATGCTCACAGTATATTACATCTAAATGCTTTTTAAGAATGCTGATAATACAACAGCACTGCTGGTTTAACCAGTGGCATGAGTTTGGGGCATAATTATCATAATTATCATTATATTATTATTATTATTTTTTTAACATTTCAAACCAAAATACCCTGTTTTCACACACAGATATAATATACAGAGGAAAGAAAACTAAGTTATGCAAAATACTTGGTATGAAACCCAAAAGCATTCATAGCCAACACTAAGAGATATATTTATTATATAAAATAAAGATAATAACAAATAAATTAATAATTTATAGCAATTAGCAATTAATTCATTTGTAATATTAATAATAACTGTTTTTAGTATATCTTGAGTTAAAAATTGAATTATATCATTAATATTATTATTATTATTATTATTATATACAAATAAATTTAATTAATTTGAAACACATTCCACTCGTTTTAAATGGTTCATTAAAGGTTAATTAGCCATTTTCCACAAAACAAAACGAAACCAAAAACAAAGCAAAATAAAAAACACAAAACAAACAAAACATAAAACAAAACAATACCAAATGAAACCAAAACCAAACCAAAACAAATTAAACGAAACCAAAACAAAAAACAAAAAACAAAACCAGTTTTATTAATCTAAAGTCGACTTCACCTAACAGGCTTGCGCCTCCTATCAGCCTTCCAAAATATTTATAATTTTCTGCATTTCCATTTTTCACTTCTGTCTGGTGAACAGGGCAACTTCCTTTCAGGCAGCTGCACACCGAACATCAAACGCATCCACATATTCCAAAGAAATCAAACAACTGTGTGTTTTGCGAACTTCACAGTACACTTCCCTGACATACTGCATCTCTTTAAAGTTTGAGACTCATGCTTTGAAAACAAACCCCAAAACCACCAACAGAGCTTGTACAGTTGGTCACTGATACAACGTATGGGGAGCAGTTGGGTCACACCAATCATATAAAAGTCAACCACCATGTGTGTGCATGGCACACGTCCCACGTGCGGCACTATTTGGGTACTTACATTGGGTCGCAGGTTAGCTGCTTGTCTGTAGTACTTCTCAGCGGCATCATTGAGGCTGGCTTGCCTGAAAGAGCAAATAAACATTGCATGTTACTTCATCCTGTTGCACAAGTTTATCGCTGGCCATTAAACCGTGGACCATTTGTTAACCAACTTTAATGCCATGGAAAACTAGGCAGAAGCCAAATAGGGTTATAAAACTGCCCGACTTCACAATTTTTGAGCACAAGATGTGCCCTCATTTCTTAGGTCGTGACCTAAAACCAACTGGATGCTCTTTGAAGTTATTTAGCTTCTTTAAAATGGTAAGGTTTTATTTTTTCAAGGAAAAAAAAAAACTCATCCTCTAGCTGCTTGTACCTGCTGTTAGCAATATCTTCTTTTTGAAGAGGGTTCAATATGGAGACAATGACCATCGGCCAAGAAAGGCTGGGTTGTAATGATGAAAGAGAGCTGAAGATGTCCTTTATTTATTATTGGCCAGTTTTATAAACCCTCCTTCATCCTCAACCAAACTCTTTGCTGAAAAGTGCTAAGGTTAAATGTTTCAAGAAATAGCTTTATATTAAGGGAAAATAGTATGTACTGTACTTGAAATAATCAAGCAGCAAGATGATGGATAAATTATATGTGGAAAACATTCCAGTTTCTTAACCTTGACAGAGAGATGAATGAGGAAGAAGATCAATTAAGACATTGCATTGAAATACAATTCAGGAGGAAATTTATACAACAAAGGGGCAGATATCATGAGTTAAAAAGAAAAGATTTGTTTAGGACACATGCACTGGTGCTTATGTGGATGACAAGTTTGAATTTGGCTTGCAACATCTCCCAATACCATTCTAAACTTCCTCACTCTGCTGTTCTTTGAATAAAAAAGCCAAAAATAAAATAAAGTGCTGAGTGGGAGAAGGTATGGTGAACTTCGAACAGCTAAACATGGTGTCATCCTTCCCTTTGTACAGTAAGAGACAGCATATTTAGGTCACAATGTTTTGAGTTGTTTTGTGAAAAAAACAGGCGTTATACAAGTAGGTTACAATGTCCTAAAAGTTTATCTACTAAAAATAAAAATCAAAACAAAGTAATAATTAAAATATTCAGGGAATCAGCAAGAATAGTTTAAAGTTGAAAGGTCATCCAAAATTGAATCAAAGAATAAGAATGTGACCTGACAAATCTACATGGTGTGTCTTTATATTACCTATATTTACAAATGACTGAAAACAGCTCATCTAAATCAGTGATTTTCAAATTAAAGTCTAGTGATGCCCAGTTGGTTCAATAAAAATAAAATAAGCAAAAAACAAGAAGAAAAAAATTGTTGAATAATAATATTTAGAAATTTACTATATTCAGTTTAGTACAATGACATTATAAAGAGAACATGTTGCATGTGACATTTATTTTTTTCCAATCTCATGCAATATGAATGTGTTAAAATGTATAGCTGTCTTCATCAAAAGTTTGAAACCCCCTCATTTAGATGCATCCATCTTGAAAATAAATTATTTTTTTCTTCCTTCTAAAACCTTGAATTGTCTCTACTGGCCTAACCTTTTCTGAACATATATGGCTAAAAATTATCCGTTAACAAAAAAAAAAAAAAAAAAAAAAGTTACATAAAAATCTATGGGATGACTGGTTCTCAACAGTGGACTTAAGCATTTAACCAGAACCATGTTACTGTTCACCCTCCACAATTCTGTTTTACAATCCTTTCCTCTTGAACGATGAGTCTGTGTAATTTTCACATTCACATGCATGCAATAAAACGGGGCTTGATCGTGACCACAGTTGTCTGCAGGGACAATGAATTCTGTTATAATCAACAGTGGGAAAGTGACCACCCTTAAAACACAGAATCAAAACTGTGTTAGGACTGTGTTGGTCTTCATGACCACAACTGTAATATATATGATGAAAATCTAAAAGACAGCATCAACTGGACCTCCCCAAGTCAGATATAAACCTCCAAAATACAATAAACCAAATGTTTAATTTTTGGCAACCAAACTTTTCCTCCATCCCACCGCAGTCTACTCATTATTTCATTCCAGAGTGGTCACCAACCTTCCGAGAAAAAGCATAAAATAATTCATGACCCGTTGATGTAACCATGTAAGACTGTATTACAAAAAAGCTTCAATGGTAAGCTATAGAACTCCTCACAAACAAATGGAAAGCTATGGATTATGGATTAATAACAGGAGCAACACTCGCAGGAGGCAATTTGTCTGAAGTCTGAAAGCAATTGTCTTCAAACCTATTGTGAAATTGTTACAAAAGTGGTACTTTAAAGAGATTATTTTAGACTTTAAGGAGAAAGAGAGGCTTTTAGCAGACTGTAGACTATTAAGACTATTAATCCTCTCTAAAATGCATTTCACATTTACCCCTTTAAAGAATAGTTCACCCAAAAATGGAAATTTGCTCCAATGGATTCCCTGCAGTGAATGGGTACCGTCAGAATGAGAGCTCAAACAGCTGACAAAAACATCACAATAATCCAAAAGTAATCCACATGACTCCAGTCCATCAATTAAAATCTTGTGAAGCAAAAATCAGAGTGAATGTAAGAAACAAATCCATCAAGCTGTTTTAACTTTAAATCGTAGCTTCTGGCCAAAATACAAGTCCATAATCTACTGTATAATGCTTCCTCCTGTGAAAAAGTCCTCTGTTGTCCTCTCACATCAAAATCCACCAACATATTTGTTTTGAAGTGTTTTGGACTATTTTCACTTGTAAACGGTGCTTGATCTGAGCATATTTCTCTCCTGATTCAGACGAGACAGCAATTAAATTTATAGAGGACTCTTTAGCTAGAAGCAATGGTTTGAAGTTAAAACGTCTTGATGATGGATTTGTTTGTTACAAACACACCGCATAAATTCATATTAAATGATGGACTGGAGTCTTGGAGATTATTGTGATGTTTTTATTTGCTGTCTGAACTATCATTCTGACGGCACCCATTCACTGCAGAGCATCCAAATCTTTTCATTTTTGGGTGAACTATTCCTTTAAAATACTGCAGCTTAGCATACTAGAAAAAACATACTGGAAAAAAAAAAAAATGTGCAGCACGTACAGTGAATTGTCTTGAACTAAATATGATTATTTCACAGAAAAACACAACAATAAGGGAGAACTTGTTTTGAAGTAGTAAAATTTGACATTTTACTCTGTGTGGCATTAACACAGTTTGGCCAGGGTTTATAACCACTGCTCGTTTGAAGAGGGCAAGGAAACTGATAGTAAGGAAGCAAACTTGTTGATGCAGATGGGCCCCTGAGAGCCGTAAGAAAACGCCGCACATCTGAGGCAGCCTCGTACTTCCCCACCTCACTCAAATTCGCCCCCCACCTGAGACCCTTCTGCAAGCCCTTCCAAGACAAACACACTAGGAACCTGATCTTCAAATGAGTCGGACTGCAAGTTAGCACGAAGGCAGGGGACACGGCCTAAGACTGCAATTAACAACCAAGTGTTCTTGTAGCATAAAGCACCATGCAAAATCTGTTGTAGCGTTGGAATACTTTTTAGGAAGTGTGTAACTATATACCATGTGAACTCCATGTAGTAATTACGAGAAGTGTATTCAACAGGAACCTCGAGGCAAGGGTATTAATGCAGGCTTTCCATTACATGTCCTGCGGTGCACTGCAATAGAAAGAAAGCATCCATGCAAATGGGGAGGTGGGAGGAGTAAAAGAAAAAGAGATAGAAAAACATCCTATAGTGCAGCCCGTTTTGCTTCAGGATCCAGACTTTTCATTGGACATCAAGGTGGCAACCCAATAAAATAATAATAATAAAAAAAACAGGGCACCATTATTTATCAAAATCGAATAAACTCCAACTGAATTTCTGGATTTGCACGTTAGGGTATTAATAAAAAATGAAGTGGAAGCGCAATTTTAATTTAAGGAAGCAGAATTTAAAAACACACACACACATATACATATACACACATATACATATATACATACATACATACATATATATACGTATATGTATGTATATATGTGTATATATGTGTATATATATATATATGTGTATATATATATATGTGTATATATATATATATATATATATATATATATATATATATATATATATATATATACACACATACATATATATATATATATATATATATATATATATATATATATATATATATATATATATATACACACATACATATATATATGCATGCAACCTCCTGGGGTAGGTCACCTAGAACCTCCGCGTCCCATCCAGAGACCACACGTGGAGTTTCCACATATATATATACACATACATACATAGATCTCGCCAGAGAGACCAATCCACTTCGAGTGTAACTAAACAAGCCAATGGACATTGGCATGCAGATTCTGCATCCAGCTGCCACACCCCGCAGCGCGGGTATAAGAGGCAGCAGGTGCACCGCATTAATTCATGCTTTAGAAGACAGCCTTCCCCTTCTGCTGTCCTCCGTAACAGACAAAGAGCTGTTCTGAGGTTCTAAAGCTCTGAGTTCTATCTACGTATTGTCGCAGTGCGCGTACAGGACAGAGAAAAGCTAGGGCTGGGTCTGCCTCCTCCAGGGGCAGCGCTTGCAGGTTCACCACCTGGTCCCTGAAGGGAGTGGTAGGAACCTTGGGTACGTAGCCTGGCCGGGGTCTCAGTGTTGCACTGGAGTCAGCCAGCCCGAACTCAAGGCACGATTCGTCGACTGAAAATGCCTGCAGGTCCCCCACCCTCTTAATCGAGGCCAATGCAGTCAGGAGTAGGGTTTTCATAGAAAGAAACTTCAACTCAACTGACTACAAAGGCTCGAAGGGGGCAGTTTGAAGGGCTCTTAGCACCAATGCCAAATCCCAAGAGGGTAGGGAGGGAGGCCTAGGAGGATTTAACCTCCTAGCCCCCCTAAGGAACCTGAAGACCAGATCATGCTTCCCCACCGACCTACCCTATACGGGGTCGTGGTAGGCGGAAATAGCAGCAACGTAAACCTTAAGGGTGGAGGGGGACAGCCTACGCTCCAACCCTTGCAGCAGGAAGGAAAGCACGGCTCTGATCCAACATCTCCGGGGGTCCTCATGGTGAGAGGAACACCATTCGATGAACAGGTTCCACTTCAGAGCATAGGCCCGTCTAGTGGATGGTGCTCCAGCTGAAGCGATAGTGAGCGCTACCTCCTGGGGTAGGTCACCTAGAACCTCCGCGTCCCATCCAGAGACCACACGTGGAGTTTCCACAGGTCCGGACGCGGGTGCCAGAGGGAGCCTCGTCTCTGAGAAAGCAGATCCTTCCTCAGAGGAATCAGCCAGGGTGAAGCTGTCGCAAGGAGCATGGGAACCAGGGCATGTTGGGCATGTTGGGCCAATATGGAGCCACTAACAGGACCTGCTCCTCGTCCTCCCTGATCTTGCACAGTGTCTGTACTAGTAGGCTCACTGGGGGAAACGCATATTTGCGCAGGCCCCAGGGCCAGTTGTCTGCCAGTGCATTCGTGCCGAGCGTTGCCTCGGCCAGATGCAAACAAGTTTACCTGAGCAACTCCGAACCGCCTCCAAATCAGCTGAACCGCCTGGGGATGGAGTCTCCACTCCCCTGGAAGTGCTGCTCGAAACAGCTCGTCGGCTGCCCGATTGAACTCTCCTGGGATGTGGATGGCACGAAGGGACCTCAGATGCTTCTGACTCCAGAGGAGGTGGCGGGCGAGTTGCGACATGCGACGGGAGCGTAAACCACCTTGCCGGTTGATATACACAACGGACGCAGTGTTGTCCATACGGACCAGAACGTCCCTGCCCCGAAGGCGCCCTATGAGGTGGCTCAGGGCAATGCATACTGCCAGCAACTCGAGGCAACTGATATGCCAACGCAGTTGGGGACGCGTCCATACCCCTGACACTGCGTGCCCGTTGTACGTGGCACCCCAGCCGGTGGCCGAAGCATTCGTGAATACCACAGCATGCCTGGATACCTGCTCCAGGGGCACTCCTGCCCGAAGGAATGAGGGATCTGTCCACGGGCTGAAGTTTTGCAGCAGGCCGGTGTAATCTGAACGCGGTGAGTACCACGTCGCCACGCCCACCTCGCAGACCGAGCGGAACTATCGCCACAGCTGCAGCCATATGCCCCAGGAGCCTCTGAAAGAGTTTCAGTGGGACCGCCGTCCTGCCTCATAAAGTCTTGAGGCAGTTCAGCACCGACTGAGCACGTTCCTGGGTGAGGCGTGCTGTCTGGTTGACCGAGTCCAACTCCATGCCAAGAAAAGAGATCCTCTGCATTGGGACGAGTTTGCTCTTTTCCCAGTTGACCCGAAGACCCAACTGGCTGAGGTGCCTGAGCACCAGGTCCCTGTGTGCGCACAACTGCTCGCGAGACTGCGAGTATGAGCCAGTCGTCGAGATAGTTGAGGATGCGCACACCCTATTCTCTCAAGGGAACAAGGGCCGCCTCCGCGACTTTGGTGAAAACGTGAGGCGATAGGGACAGCCCGAAGGGCAGGACCCTTGTACTGATTCGCCCGACCCTCGAATGTGTTTCTGCGTCAACATCTTGAACGGTAGCTTGTGAAGCACACGGTTCAAAACTCGCAGATCCAAGATCGGTCATAACCCACCGATTTTCTTGGGCACAATGAAGTAAGGGCTGTAAAACCCTGACCTCATCGGCTGGAGGGACCGGCTCTATTGCATCCTTCGCCAGTAGGACTGCGATCTCCGCATGCAAGACAGGGGGATCGACAGCCTTGACTGAAGTGAACCAGATGCCCCTGAACCGGATGCTCTTACCTGGTTCCATGAATGGGCAGAGGGGTTGCTCTTGGGCAACCCACTGCTGCCTGCTGGCGAGAGAGGATCCCGTGATGCACGGTTCACCACTCTCCTCCTCTTGAGACCCAGAGACTGAGGAAACTGCTCTTTTATTGAAGTTTTGGGTACTGCTGGCTGCTGGGCCAGCAGCGGAACAAAAACAAAACGAAACAAAAGATTCTCCACCCAGCCCTCCTCTGGGGGAGGGAGTGGTACGGTCACCATCTCCCGATGAGCAGTCTCCACCATCTCTGGGTCGCCCGTCTCAGGGCCTCTTGCACTTGCGCTTCCCGCCAGGTTTGGCGGGGGCCTGGACGGGCTGGGCGTCCTGCCTGCGACCGGCTCCACGACGCTGCCTGGTGGAAGGTTGCTGTGGCTGCGTGGGAGCAGGGGCGGCCACAGGGGGACTTGCAGTAACGCCATGGCGTGGAGGGCAGAAGCCGCCTTCCCACAAGCTCTGTAAGCACTGCCAGTTAGGCCTGACGAATATTACAGGCCCGTGAGGGGAGACATGGGTCACCCTGCAGAGTGGTAGCGGCTGTTGGACACAGTTGCATGGCCACAGACCGCTCCACCGAGGGGATGCCGAGTCTTCATTCCCAGCCGAGTCGTCATTCCCAGAGAGAGTGGGCTCATCCTCCGATGCAGCGATCGACATCTGGTCATCAGAGGGGGCACCGAAGGAAACAAGTGGTGCCCTCTGTCCTGCAGAGGGCCCAGCCCGCTCCAACGGCAGCTCCACCGGCTGCTTGAGGGGTGAGGAACTCCACTTGGGGAAGCCCTCACCGTGATCCTCAAATCATCTCTGACTCCACCGGACGCAGCGCCGCCCCGGGTGCCGGGACGAACGCTGGATCATGGCAGAGGCAGAGAGACACCTCCATGTTTGACATAGCAGAGTCTTTTATGCAACTCCGAGATGGTCATGTCCCCACAAGAAGAACATGCACCATCCACGAAAGCTTTCTCAGCGTGCTTAATGCCCAGACGCATGAGGCAGCGATCGTGACCGTCCTGAAAAAAACAACAAAAAAAAAAGATTCTCCACCTGAGGCACCAGGAAACGACCATACCCAGAAACGCACGGGTGATAAGACATCTTTAAAAAAACGTGATCACCCGTGTTGCTCTTTTAGAGAAATTGCTCTTTTAGTGCTGAAGCACGCAGGGGAGCTGGCCACTGCACACTCCTGGTGTGGCTGTCTGCATGATCTTTGTTGAAGCCGCGACACCGTGACCACCGCTGCTGTCGCCGTAACAACCGCACTCACTCATTCTCTCTGCAACACCGAAGTAGAGAGCAGTAGTGATGCACCACCACTCGGCTCCGAAGCGAAAGGATGAATTAATGAAGTGCAACTGCTGCCTCTTATAGCTGCGCTGCAGGGTGTGGCAGCTGGATGCGGAATCCGCATCCATTGTTTAGTTACACTCGAAGTGGATTGGTCTCTCTGGCGAGATCCCATTCGTCGGTCACCAACGTGACTCGTAGTGACCGACTGAAGGGGAACTCTCTCTGTCTCTCTATATGTTTTTAAGGTATTTTTTTAATATACATTAAATACATATAGAGATGTATTTTTTTAATATATAAAGTATTATAAAGTATTGCATGTTTAATGTATTTAATTTTTCTTCCTGCTGGCTGCAACCCTGCAAAAACAAACGAGGGACCGATTTTTGATTTGCAAACCACCAGCTGACAACCAATATGGCTGCTAAAGTATGTGCTACAGAAATGTTTATGCTTTGTCCAGGAATATGGGTATTTAATCATAAGAAAAAACGTCTATATGGATTCAGCATGTCCTCCTCACCTGAGCATGTGAGCTGCACTGAAAACCACATCAAATTCTTCACTGTCCAGCTGGGCGGCTTTCTCTGCCATTTCAGCGGCCTCCAAAAGCCGTGACTCCTCCAGCAAAAACTGACCTGAGGAAAAAAAAAAAAAAAAGCAGGGGAATTTCATTTTGTATTTGCTTTTACTCCCTCGGAAAGACAAATGTGAAATATTTCCTTTGGCTTTGGGACGGATAGTTTGGTCTGCCCTCTCAATGATTCTGTGAAACATGAGATAGCAAGGGTGCTGTACGCCACGTGAACCATCTGACAGACCATTTGTCCAATCGAGATTTCCCCGATAGGCATGTTTCCATGACAAATTAAATGCTTACTCCTGTAAGGTTGTGGAAAGGGGACTGACTGGGTTCTGAAACCTCTGCAGTATCGTTGCTAGAGGCATCGGTCAAGACTGAAGTAGAATAAATAGCCTGTTGCTATTTGGCGAAGCGGCTCTCCACACTTCTGAACACTGCCGGGCCAAAACCAAATATTTTTTCCCAAACAGAAATGACCAAAGTAGAAGCGATGCAATCCAAAAGTGAAGATTGCTAGAACACTGTCACTGATTATGGCATTTTTGGATGGCACAAATGGTTTTATACAAATATTACAAAAATTTGGCACAAAGCAGAGTCTTCTTCCTCATGGTAAATGACAGTGGCGGTCTATCATGCGAAACGGAAAATACAAAGAAAAAGAAGCATTCTCTGATACAGTGGTTATGCGCTAAAGAACAATAGAAGGAAATACAAGATCATCCTTATGGCCTTTGGATAGTACGTGTTCTGAAGATGTCTGATCAGACACGTACTAAATTATATTACGCAGATGCCTTGGCAGCGATTGAGTGGAAAACATATTGTTGGGGTTAGCCTGTGATGCTGTGTTTATCTGGAAAAAAAATCCATACATGGGAGCATCCAGGGACAGGTCAATTATAAAAATCTAGGATCTGAGGAAAAGTATGGAAGACTTAAAAAAGCAGATTTAAAAAAGCAGAATTTTGACATTAAATTTTAAACTTTACTTATATTTTAAAACTGAAAACTAAAATTGTTGATAAAAATATGACAGCATACTGTACAATAATATAATAATGCATTTAAAATACTGTTAAAATGTTTCAAAAGGGTGGCTATTATAGTATGACAGTTTTATTTTCATCATTTTTCACATTTCACACAGAAAAATCCCATGCGTCGCTGTACTCTTGTGAACACGAAGACTGAAACGGAAGAGAAGAACTTGTTGAATAAAGTCGTTATTTTTGTTTTTTTTGCACACAAACAGTATTCTTGTAGCTTCATAAAATTACAGTTGAACCACTCATGTCACATGGACTATTTTAATGATGTCCTTACTATATTTCTGGGCTTTGAATGTGGTAGTTGCATTGCTGTCTATGCAGGGTCAGAAAGCTCTCGGATTTTATCTTAAATATCTTCATTTGTGTTCAGAAGATGAACAAAGGTCTTACGGGTTTGGAATGACATGAGGGTGAGCAATTAATGACAGAATTTTCATTTTTGGGTGAACTATCCCTTTCACACTGAAAATAATGATGCAATGCACAACAAGAAGTAGAAACAAAAAGATATTTTAGAGAGATAAAATAATAATAAAAAAAATCCCTGGGAAGTAAACTGAGCTCCAATAATCTGAGTCTCAGTTGGAGAAAATGGCCGCAGGCTATAATTTGGCTAAATCACATTCATGCAGACACACATGAAAACTCGTATGCTTTTTCCTTAGAGAAATAAGGTCTCGTTATCTCTCCCTGCTCGCTGAGGCGTGGGTGGTTTCGTCTCACTGGAATAACATCTGTATACCAGGTACGCTTCAGATAACAACGAAACAATGATTTCCTGCATGGCACTATCTATCTTGCTGCGAAAGAGCCTACAAATGTAACCTCAATTACAAGACAAACATCAGCTAAAGAGCTAAATGCGAACAATTATGGCCAATGTGGAGTTGAGGAGAAACCGCACAAGACATTGCGGAGTATTTCACGAATTTCACTACGTCAGCAAAGCAAGGTGTGGATTCACATACCTCATTATCTTCACATTACTGGGTGACTAGATAATGTCGTTTCAGCTCATGTGTGCAAGTTCAGGAGAAATAAAATAAAGCAATACCAACCATAATGCATATAGCAGTTTCCTTTAGTAGGATCGAGCTCAATCGCCTTGAGAAAGAACTTCTCCGCTTCCGTTTTCTGACCCTGAAATGAAAACAAACAAAGCATATTAGGAATTTCTTCAGGGCCAGGGTTTCATGGAAACTTTCATTTTTCATTTTTAACCTTTGACCTGATATATAATGTTCACTAGAGCAACAGGAAATGTGTTTAGCAATTCCAGTGCCTAATGCTGATATTATTGCACACTTTGACTGCATTAGTAATTCCAAGAGTTATCCATAAATAAAAACAAATAACTGACAAAAACAACAAGAAGTTTTCAATTATAGCTAAAATAGCATACAAATTTCACAAAATAAAATAATATTTTATACTTAATGAAATGGGATTTCATGCATGCATGATAACTGTATATTATGCTACTTAAAAAAAATAAACAAATGAATATGAAATTTTGATTTAAGAAATAATTTTATTAGGAAAAAAGAAAGAGACCGCTGAATGATACTATATAAAAATCGAGAGAATATTTAGTGACCATTATACAAAAAAATTCCAGAGAACCGAGTGATAAAAACTGAATACATCTCCAGTGCATCTTAAAACCTGAAGAATTCATATTGGCTCCAGTCTGAGATGTATTATCATACCCTGTTCTCACGATTCACTTGATTAACCGTGCATGGATTTATCTGCAGACCAGATGCAAAACAGTGATATATTTTTTATTTACACTATATAATTTAAATCCCAGCACAGCGACGTGTAACTTTAAATCAATGCACTGCACTCACAGTGATGCCTACACTTTGATAGAGCCAGTGCACAGTTTAATGTTAGACATGGATGTTTGCAAACTTACACCGTGTCAAGAGTGTGAGAAAAATAAAGAAACGGTCACTTGGAGCACTTGAGCTGTATAGTTTAAATGCAATAGGGGGAAAAAGGGGTCAGAGTAAAGTTTAGTCTGAAGATTTTTTTAATGTTTTTGAAAGAAGTGTCTTATGCTGTATTTATTTGATCAAAAATACAGTTAAAACCAGTAATATTGTGAAATATTATTACAATATATATTAACTTTTACCTTTTAAATATACGCATTTTAAAATGTAATTTATGCATGTGATGGCAAAACTGAATTTACTCCAATCTTCAGTGTCACATGATCCTTCAGAGATCATTCTAATATGCTGATTTGCTGCTCAAGTAACATTTCCTATCAAAATCAGTTTTGTTGCTTAATATTTTTGTGGGATTTTTTTTTTCAAGAATGAAATAGACATCTTTACTAGACATCTTTAATTCTCATAAATACTTTGATCGATTTGGCATCCTTGCTGAATAAATGTATTGATTTCTATAAAAAGCTTTTTATTGACAGCAAACTTTTGAACAGTAATGTATATTAAAATGCATATTTTGGGGTTTTGTTGGATGTCCTTACTTCAATAAGTAAAGATTCAGCACAATGATAAGCTTTGTCAATTCCTGACAAACACATGTCTCAGTGTCATCCGCTGAGGTCGTGTTATCACTTTAAAGCAATATCCTGTTTCACCCCCTTTCCTCTGAACACACACACACACACACACACACACACACACCCCTGTGCTGGACCCCCGACCCCTTAATCTGAGCATGACATCAGAGAGACAACAGACACACTGCTGTTCCAACGTCTCTGTGGTGTTCGTCAACGGATTCTGAACCCGATTAGCGACGGAAATGAGAGAATTCAATAACACAGCAGAAACACTCACTCTCACACACACACACACACACACTTGCATCCCTGGGGTTGGGCTCTTTGACCCGGTGAGTTTGTGAAGGGAGGTCAGGGAAGGTCAGCACAGCAGGAGAAAGGACTGAGTTTCATCATGTCTCCCTCTTTCGACCCCTGACCGTGAAGATTTCCCTGTTCCCCACCTGGAAATGATGCAGGGACAATGTGATGCTGACAGAACGGACACTTCCTTATCATTAATTTATATTTTTAGATGAATTAATGACATTAAGACGACAGAGAAAAGTCACAGTAAAGACTTTTTCATTAATAATTCTATTTAAAAAAATGCTGTTCTGTGGAACTTTCTATTTATCAAAGAATCCTGAAAAAATGATTCTAAATTCACAATTTTAAAAAAATCATTACAACTTTGATAAGAAATTATTCTTGAGCAGCAAATCTGCACGTTAGACAGATTTCTAAAGGATCGTGTGACACTGAAGACTGGAATAATGATGCTGAATATTCAGCTTTTCCATCACAGGAAAAAATTACATTTTGTATGTAAATATATTACAACAGAAAACTATAGTTATTTTAAATTATAATAATTTTTCACAATTTTTTGTTTTCTGTTTTGACCGACAGCACTGGGATAGAAATATGTTGTTTTATCTAAACCAATTTTAAAGGGATATTATAAATAGGGCTGTCAATTTAATGCTTTAATTCAGTGTAATTGATTAAAAAAAAAAGCTATAAAAAATTAAAGCAATTAATCATAATTGTAATTATTTCTATAGAGATTTTTTTTTTTAATTATCAGTGCAGTTTAATACTGAAGTACAACTTTAATTTCTCATGGGAATTCTTTTAACAGATAATGATATGTGTTTAATTAAATTAACTGGATTAAATTAATTGGAATATCACAAAATTAATAACCGTTCAAAGTTAATGAATGTTGCCATGCAAATACAGTACAAACTAACAAGAAAGTCTACTTACAAAAGCACATCATTCACAAAACAACATAGATGGAACTGACAAACAAATACACGCTACACGCAACTCTCAGAAGTGCACAAAACTTTTTTTCTTTCATCCATTCAAGTTCATTCAAGGTCAGTGAACTGATCAAATCACTGCCCAGGCCCCCTCACCCCCGAGGAAGCTTTATTTTCACCCAAAGGATTATGGGTACTCATGTTTTACTCTGTTTCTGCATTAAGCAAGCAGAAACCGCAAGGACCTGGGAGATTTGAGCTGAAAACTTTCTTCAAAATCAATACGGCTCTGAAGTGAAGACAACACCTTTTGAATTTGCTCTCACTTGAGTGCGTTTCATCACAGCAGTACAGCTCTGTGATGGACTGACTTTGTCTCTGGTGGACTGACTTGTTCTGGCCTCTTCCAATGGCTTCATTCAAGAAGTTTGTGTAGTTTACTTGTTTTCTTTGGTTACAGTGCGAGTCCCTGGATTGAGATGTTTGAGGACAGAGTGTCTTGGGTTTTAGTCAACTAAGATGAGAAAAAGAAAGAGAAAGAAAGAGAGGGACAGAGATGCAGAACCCTTTCATCTGACATTGCTTATTCTTGGCGGTGTGAAATGATGTAACTGGCAGAAATGTGTGGTTAATATAAACTGTTTATGACGAGTATGCTATAAATACTACACTGTTATTTGCACCAAGGTTTATGCCACTGTCAAGAACACCTAAACAAACAAAATAAAAGCCAGTTTAATTTAAAAAAGTTTTATAAAAATAGCTTTAAAAGAGAGTTTCATTGGTGAGCTTTTTAAATTTGACCAAATATTGTGTGTGTGTGTGTTTTTCTCTCTGAATGAATTCATTATTTAGATGGCATTATTTCAAATAAATGCAGTTAAATGCAAATCACTATTTTTCACAAAAATAACATTGATAATAAGAAGAAATGTTTCTTGAGCATTAAATCAGCATATTAGAATGGTGCTGAAAATTCAGCTTTTTCATCACAGGAATAAATTATATTTTAAAATATATTAAAATAGAAAAGAGTTATTTTAAATTGTAATAATATTTCAAAATATTGCTGTTTTTAATGTATTTTTTTATCAAATAAACGCAGTGTTGGTGAGTGTAAGAAACTTCTTTTGAAAACATATTATATATTATATATATATATATATATATATATATATATATATATATATATATGAAATGTTAGGTTAATATTATAACAGTAAATTTATGATTTTACAATATTTTACATTTTCTAGCCCTGTACATATTTTTCTCTATGATAGGTTACCAGAAAGCTGTAAATGTAAACATTCTGATTCTGTTATTATATTTAAATATAGTATATAGATATTTTAGCTACTGCGTCATCTTTTTTTGTGACAGACAGATAACAAAGGATTTTTTCTACATGAGCATGCCAAACTGCTACCACAGTAAGATTATATAAATAACTTTTTTCTTTAGAATAGCATGCATTGATGAATCATTCACAATGAAAACAGGAACCTGTATTAAGAAAGTAAACAGGGTCAATGTTGACTTTAAATGATGCTGCTAAGTAGTGGAGATTCCATCACACCTCTCATTTGATTTTCTTGTCATAGTAGCTTAATCATAAAGCTCCATTTCTGCTAGAAGCCATCGGCACTATATCCCTCTTTCAAAAACACACTGCTTTCCTTGTACTGTCTGCTGAGCTTTCAAAGATGGTAAATTAAGACGGTCTGTATTTTCTTTACATAATCAGCTGGTGGTGGCCACATGGATGAAAAAGGCCTGAAGAGGACCATATGGCCAGAGTGGAAATGAAAGGAGACAGACACAGGTAAATCTGAGACAATCCGCTCTGCAGCAGAGCAGGAACTCTCAGAGCCATTGGCTCTCCTCAACCCTTTTTAACACATCTTCTCTCTTATCTGTCCACATGGATTTCTGCTGAGTGAATTCAGACCCAGGGCATACGTACGAGTAATCTGGTCTTCTGTTTTTAGCTGGTTCACTTTTTCGGTTTTAAGTTTCAAGATCAGAGAGAAAGAAAGAATGCGTCTGGTCTTAAGGGACTTCTTCTCAGTTTAGATTTATGGATAAAAAATGGTTTCTTTATATAAATATAGCTTCTCTAAGACATAGAAAGCCAATGTGTGCTGAAGCTTTGTTATGCCTAAAGGGTATTGAACGTTCAATGAGAGTTTTGTTTTTCAGACAAAGATATTTAAATTACTTATTAGTGAATTAGCTACTGTCTCCGTGTTTTCGGTCCATAAAATGTTTGTTTGGGACCCACTGACTTTTACTACATAGACAAAAACAGCTGAAACTTTCTGTAAAATGTCTTCTTTTGTGTTCCACAACAAATGTCCTACAAGTGTAGAACAACATGAGAGATTGAAAATAATGACTAAATTTTAATTTAAGCATAAACTACCACTATTCTGGCCTAAAAAGGGATATTTTGTTGGTCGGGTTCAAACTTCCAACCTTTCGTTTACTATAAATATTTAACAAGTAGTCAACTCAATCCCTTTTTCAATAAGTGACCATTAGAGAGTGTGTTTACCGTCATTGCCAGGAGCTTGCCGTAAGTGAGGTGTGCAGGTATATGGTCCGGTTTGGCTCGGAGGGATTCCTTATACCAGTGTTCTGCCTCTGTCAGTTTGTTCAGCCTCATATAGGCCTCTCCTGTGAGGGGAGGAGACAGGGGTCAGGTCAACAGGTCAGAAGTTAAGGAAGCACATAACCACCCCCCTCGCCGTGGTTTATCCCATAACAGAAATGGAGCCAGTCAACTGAAAATGACCCACAAAAATTCAGACACTCGATGAAATGTGATACTGGAGCCCTCCATCCATTTACGTAAAACAAGCGCTGAGTGAAACCAACATTAAGTGATTGTTTACCGACCAGCGGACATTCAGTTATGTATAAGATTTTATTTGATTATTTATATTAGGTAATTAAGGAAATTTTCTGCATTCGATTAAAATTTTTATATATATGTACACACACACACATATATACATATATATATATATATACACACACACACACACACACATATACATATAAGACCAGAGGACAGTATTTTTACAGTAGTATACATAGTATTTTTTAGTTTCTTATACATTGCATTTTTTATGTATGTATGTGTGTATATGTATATATATATATATATATATATATATATATATATATACACATATATACACACACATACATACATAAAAAATGCAATGTATAAGAAACTAAAAAATACTATGTATACTACTGTAAAAATACTGTCCTCTGGTCTTCAGCTCAGCAATTCAAAGCCATGCCTGTCCCAGCGCCAACCCTACTCTCATAAATCCAGACGTAAAAGCTGACTCCTTATGACACGAGTATAAACACACACTCCTATCCTTTAAACATTATCTAATACCTCAGCCAGCATCCAGCTCCCACCCACCTGCAATAACACACACGCTCCTCTCAGACAGATTATTACAGAAGAGCGTATCACAGCTACTTCACTGAGATAACACAGCCTAAACAATGTTAATGTAATGTAATTAGAGCTAAAATAACATAAGCAGAGGGTACGTGACTACACTGGGGTTTCACATGACCCACCAATCTCCATACATGTCTGTCCGCACCCATGTCGGGTTGGTGTGAAAAATAGGACACATGGGTCATTAAAACAGCCTGAAGTCAAATAATGCTGGAATTTTCAGCTGTTATTTTAAAGATAAAAAAAATTACATACTGCAGATGGCTCACTAATGACAGCTGGGAATGATGATGCCACACAAAACTCTCGCTGTGTTTGTAAATTAACATGAATATTGCTTTGGAAATGCAGATTTTGAAGAAATACAGAAAACTCTTAAATCTTAAACACAATTCCTCATTCGGCACACATTTATTTTGAGCAATAGAGAAACATTGTTTCTGAAGAGTCCTAACAGTAAAGAGTATAATCAAATGGGATCAACCTACTACACTACTGTAATACTTTTATTCAGCAAGGATGCACTAAAGTGATCAGTACAGCCATTTCAAATTTTACAAAAGATTTTGATTTTAAATAAATTCTATTCTTTTGAATGTTCAATTCTCAAAGAATCCTGAAAAACAATGTTTTTTTTTTTTTTGGAGCATCAAATCAGCATATTAGAATGATTTCTGAAGGATCATGTGACACTGATCCTGGATTAATGGCTGCTGAAAATTCAGCTTTGCATCACAAGAATAAATCACATTTTAAAGTATATTACATTTTTTATTATTATTTATTAATATATATATATATATATATATATATATATATATATATATATATATATATATATATATATATATATATATATATTAATCAAATAAATGCAGCCTTGGTAAGACAGTTCTTTAAAAAAAAAAAAAATTAACAACAAATGAGCTTGGAAAGAAATGAACATGGGAAAAGGAAAAAATAAAGAATAACGATGGGAAAGGAAAAAATACAGCTAGGAGGAGATAATTGTGAGAAAATGAGATGGGAGGGAAAGGCTGAAAGCTGTGGGCTGGTAAATGTGTTGCATAAGATATTAAAATCTAACAGTTTGCTCCCATGCTCTAAATAAAACAGAATGATTCTCATGCTCTCTGTATTGTACAAAGCCTCTAACTTATCTTGTTTGTGAAGCTGTTTACTAGATCTGACAAAATCAATTCTATAGATCAAAAAATGCTGTGGAAGTGGGTTCACCATATGAGACAAGACAAAAAACAATATGGAGATACAGTGTATAAGGAATAATGTACAGTAAGTCAGCCATTATTGCAAAATAAGACTGACAGTGAGGACTTGTATCACCCTGAAGGAGTTTATTTTGCAATAATGGCCTGCTTACTGTATGATCCCACTTATTACACAACTGCTTACCAAATAAATATAGACATGAAATACTGATTTGAGTTGAAATTATTTTATGATCACGTAGACAGCTTAACTAGTTTATCTTGTACATTTAATTATCTTGTAGATAGCCTAAAGTCTCTGCTAAGAAAAACAGTCCATTACAACACAGAAAACAATCAGCCTAGAAACAATTTTTTTTTAAAAGAAAATAATACTTTTATTCATCAAGGATGAATTAAACTGATCAAAAGTGACAGTAAAGATGTGTCACTTTACAAAACATTTCTATTTCAAATAAATGCCTTTCTTTTGAACTTTCTATTCATTAAATAATAATAATAATAATAAATATTTTTTTTTAGCTCTAAATCAGTATATTAAAATTATTTCTGAAGGATCATTTGACACTGAAGACTGGAGTAACGGAGCAATGGCTTAACTGCAGTCATACAAATATATCTGACTCTGAAACAAAGCATTGTAGAGAGTGTCAAACTTACCCATCATATTATAAAGGCTCTGTGGGGCAAACTGCCTGGGCATCTTCTGTATCGCTTCTTTATATACAGATATGGCCTCCTAAAAACAGAAGACACCATTAATTCATAAAAAGCCACATTTTGTAAGCATAACAAAGTACTCAGACTGAAAGCCTATTCATTCCAAGTCTTAATTTTCACAAATAAAACAAGCCAATTAAATCATGTTCAAGACTCTGAAATATCAAATTTTGATGATCGCTCTATTCAGAGGCTATGTTCACTTTTTGTATTTCCTGGGAAACCAATTTGAAAATGCTTAGAAATTACACACTTCATGTTTAAAGCATTGGTCTAAAAAGTTGTGGTGTGAAAACTGATTTTATACTTTCATATAATTTCATTACATCAGATTTGGTGTGTACAGAACTGAAATCTAACAGTTTTAACTGTGCTAGAGAGCATCTCACCTCCTGGTGGCCCTGCTCATGAAGAAGCTTTCCCAAGTTATACAGGCAGCTGGTGACTGAGCTCTTGTGTGCATGAGGATCCTTCAGGTTTTCATCTGGGATATCAGCACAAGTAACAAAAGTGCGCTTGGCCTCTTCTAGACGGCCCTGGTTCATCAGGACAATCCCTGTGTTCAAGTAAGCGGCTGAAAGAGAGAGGAAAAAGGGTGAATATCAGTGCAAAAGGTATTGAGGCTCAGAGAAAGACCTCCACTGGGGCTGCAGGAATGAACTAGTTGATTTATGCAGATCAGCGGCCTGCAGTCTAGTCGATAAGGTGCCAATACATATTCACTATCCACACGGCCAGAATCAAATCTAAATCAGCAGGGGGATATCCACTCCAGCTGCAGGCTTAATTCTGAACCTCTTAATAGACCATACATACACACAGAACCACAGATTTGAATGAGTTTATATCACAGGACAGCACAATCTATCAGGACTCCTACAGCAGGGACTCAGGGAAAATAGACATCCATCACTCTCCTCAGAGCTGCAATATGTGCGTGCTCTGATCTCAAACTATTACAGATCTGTTACAGATGTCTCAACACATTAACGTGGGAGGAAATGCTACTGCACTAAAGTTGCA
Organism: Spinibarbus caldwelli; assembly: GCA_039654775.1. NCBI lineage: Eukaryota > Metazoa > Chordata > Actinopteri > Cypriniformes > Cyprinidae > Spinibarbus > Spinibarbus caldwelli. The sequence continues at coordinate 7,539,802 of CM077239.1, read as the reverse complement.
TGTGAGGGATTTAGCGAGTGAGGAGATATTTTTGCACTAAAATTCCACTGCAATTATTAATCATTATTACTATTTTATACACATTTTATTTTCTTACTATTTTCAATCTATTTTATTCCTTTATTTTTTTCTACTGTTTATATTATTCTATAATAATTTGTATGTTTTTGGTACTGTGTTTTGTGCCACTTTTGTGCTTTTTCATTTTGATTTTTAATATTTAAACATCAATAGTAAAATATAAACACTATATAATATATGCATATATGCCAAAAGTTTGTAATAATTTAAAAAATGTTTTTGAAACAAGTCTCTTATGCTCACCATGGCTACATTTATTTGTAAATTTATCAGCAAAAACAGTAAAAATGATCAGTAAAACCCGTAAAATTGTGAAATAATATTGCAGTTTAAAATAACTGTTTTCTATTTTAATATACTTAAAAATATAATTTATTTCTGTGATGGCAAAGCCGAATTTTCAGCAGCCATTACTTCAGTCTCAGTGTCACATAATCCTCCAGAAGTCATTCTAATATGCTGATACGTCAGTGTATTTATTATTAAAAAATATTTAGTAATATTAATATTTACTCTTTTGTATTATTATTAATTAATTGTATTATTATTAAACATATATCTCATACAAAACGTGGACTTGACCCTAAACCATCTTTATTACACTGGCTAACCAGCTAGTTGATTCTGAATGCCTTACAGAATGTTTTACAGAATGTCTTGTCTTTTTGTAAAGCAAAATTTGACTTAAAATCCCCAGACACCGCTGCACACATCATGATAATTGTCTCCCTGGGCAAATCTAGTCATTCAAGCAAAGCAGCAATAATTTCCTCCCATGATACTAAAAAGAACATGGGAAATTCTATGAGAAACCTTAAAACTGCCAAAAATAGCACATGCATTTAATTTGGATACAAGGCAAGCGAATGCATCCACACTGGGCCAGATAGTATAAAAGGATTTTGGCCTGGATTAATTTTTTCTGTTGAAATCGAATCAAACGTCAGTCATTCCTTGACAAGAGTGTAAACAGAGTGAATCATCATTATTTCTTTAATGCTGGACTTCATCCAGCACACACACACACACACAGACCTTTTAATTTGTAGTTGCCTGGACACAGTGAAGACTGAGGAGGCTTGAAATTGTTCATAAAAAGAGGAGCTGTACTTACAAGCCAGCGTTGGCCTGCTCCCAATGGCCAGCTTATAGTAGTGAAGGGCCTCTGAGAATCTGTTGTTTTCCTGGAGCAACAGACCCCTGCAATCCAAAAGGAAGGAAGGAAATATGAGAACAAGAACAGTTACAAAGTATAGGTAACACAATTCATTCAAATAAAAAATACAAACCATTAAATTTACTTCATTTCTATCCAAATTTTTTTCTGTGATATTTAATTGAGTTAAATAACTATGAAATTGGACTTCCAGAGAATGAAAACAAACTCAAAGCCCAGAGTTTGTACTAATATTACAAAGACTAGAGGAAAGAAAAATGTTGTTTCCCAAATGCTCTTTTTTTATTTTTTATTTTATTTTATTATTATTATTTTTTTTTTTTAAATCAACTGAGCAGTGGGCACATTTGAAATCGACGGACTAAAAACCTAAAACATAAAAAAAACAAACCTATTATTTTTTTCAGAAAAAGAGACAGAGAAAAAAAAAACATACACTTGAAATAATTTAGTAATAAAATAAAATGATATTCATTATATTCACTTCATTTACATTCAAATTTGTTCAATATTTAAGTTAAATAACTATGAAATCAACTTCCAGAGAACAAAAACAAACTCAAAACCCTGTGTTTGTACTAATTTTACAGATGGCTAAATGGGGGGGGGGGGTTTAGACAAAATCCATCAGTCTAAACTCGCTCACTGGGTACGCTCTTGTTGAAAAAATTAGATACATCGAGAATCATTTTGTAATCATATCACAACTCCCTGAACTAAAATCAAATCGGATTGTGAGGTGCCTAAGGATTCCCATCTTCACTGCTTAGATGGATAACTGAGAACAGCCATATACTGTGTGAGGTATATGAATTATGTATTAAGTGCCTTCATGCTCTGACTGAGGGGGTTAATGCGTCTAGTGGGTCCCTGACACCATCCTCTGAAAGGCTGATGAATCTGGGGACAGTCATAGTCTGGCCTAGAGGTCTGCATGGGCTTTAAACTGAAGCCCAAACCTAGCCGGTACACAAGATGTTTTTTTTTTTTTTCTTCCCCCCCATAACGAATAGCCAATTTAAAAAAATACTGTATTTCACGATTGCATGCAACGGTCAGTAAACAAATAAAGAAACAGATTCATCAACAGGGGCGGCGCCAGAGAATTTTGAACGCAGGTGCTGAGGGGGTGCTAGATCACTGACAGGGGGAGCTGGGCAATTAATAGTAAACATGACCAAAACAGGTTATTATTTTTTCATATGAATAATAAAATCGCCCACTCGATTTTGTAACATTTTATTACATGATTATTTGACTCATCACATTTTTTGGCCGTTCACTCTGACGTTAATTTAGATGAATATGCGCTATATAGGCGCATGCCAACTGTTTATGAGCGTGGGAGTATCGCGCTTACTACATGATATGGAGGCGTCCACGCAATCCCTTGCATTTTTTTTTCCTACAGAAAGAACTTAAAATACTTCATTTTTGGATGCGCTTTCTGCCGTCTCATGCAGTCTCCGTGAAATTATTAAATAATTAAAATGTCTTCTTTTTTCCAGACGCATTCATAATCATTACTTTTGCAGGTGCTTTGTGGCAAGCTTTATGCATGCACTTGAGCGTGGAAAAAGCTATAATACGCAAGTATGCCTACAGCTTAGGGCCTATATTAAAGGATGGTTTAGTAGGTTATTATATTAATCAATTTAACATAAACGTGCGACTAGTTGACTAGAAGAATCTTTAGTCGGGGACAGGCCTAAATGATCAGACTTGTGGTTTTTGCATGGTGGATAGTTAAATGGATGAAAAATCCCATAGAATGAAACGATCCATTTTTAAAATGCTATGAGATTACGAAAAGTGCGACTGCAAATCACGTCATGTTGCATTGCTTTGCATGAGTTATGCATGCGTAATGAGTCAAATGTTTTTTATATTTTATTTATTTCATCTTTATTTGTGGGGGTGCTTTGGTCTTTCTTGGGGGTGCTGAAGCACCTGCTAGCCCCTCCCTAGCGCCGCCCATGTTCACCAAGGCTCGGCCAGTTCACAAGGCAAAAGAAAAAACACTTAGCCTACCAGTTATGAAAGTTTATGAATATCAGGTGCAGCGGTCACATAAATTCTGTCGAGTTTTTGAATGGTTGTATACGAAAAGACGATAATTCTTCCACCATGCAAATTATGGTCATTTTCGTCAGTTAAGGCTCGTTAGCATTCGGCCTGCTTTAAATCAGACACAGAGATGTAGTGCGGTAAGATCGCATTTATTTGAATTAATTAATTATATAATTTATTTGAATTAGCGAGAGAGAGACAGAGAGAGAGGGATGAAAGTTGCGTGTGTGAACCTGCGTCTGCACGTCTCTCTCTACTAGCAATGAGGTTTAGTTGCTTCAAAAACAGTGATTTTACCCCCTCATTGCAGAGAAATATAACATTACGAGACAGTTTTTACTAATAAAAGTTTCCGTGCTGTGTGTGCCAAGCGCGATCTCTGATATCTGTGTGCAATAATGTGTGTGTGTGCGTCTATGAAAGCAGTGTAGCCTACTGCATATAGTTTTAGTTTAGGTACAAACCCGAGCACGACCTGAACCCGAAGCTACTGATTAAACATTAACCCGAAACCCGAAAGTATTTCGGGACCCGTCGGGCTCAGGTCAGGTAGCAGACCTCTAGTCTGGCTTCTCAGGATATTTCCTCAGCTTTACTAGGACAGATCGATAGAGTCGGCTGTTAGGAGGAATTTCTCTCACTCACAGGTTATACAACATGTCAGCCATGTTCCTCCGGTAGTACAGAGCGTTCCTGTAGGCTCGCTCGGCCTCCACCACCTTTCCCTGGTTCTTGAGAACGTTTCCCAAATTACCCCAAGCTGAAAAAGCAGAATATAACATTAAAATTCATAAAATACAGTCTAGGCACATCTGAAAATTTGATAAGTATACATTAACAAAAAAATATAAACAACTTAAAAAAAATAAAATAAATAAAAAATAAAATAAAATGGTTCTGATATGATTTTCATTTGGTTTGATTTTGCATTGATTATAAAAATTGATGATTTTTTTTTTTTAAAGGCAAAATCGAACCAGGTAGTCACAATGTTTCCACAACATTTTATTTCTGGCAAACCAAATATGTAAACTGTGTGTCCTTTTCTGTTACATTATTGGTAGCTTTGATGTGGTCTCTAGAACATCTCCAAAACGTTTTCATAGAATTTTACAATGTTGCATTTTGGTTGGTTAGGTTACATCATAGCACAACAATGTGAAACTTTATGCAAATGTTTTGCGCTTCCAAGTCACATAGTAAACTCGATACAGAATCTGAAATTCATAAAGGCTTCTGAGAGGCACAAGCAAGGAAAAAAGGAAATTACATTATAATAATGCAATTTTAGATGCTACCCATGCATAGTATCTGTGCCATGAAAGGGGCGAGAATGCCACAGCCTGTAAAATTGGATCATGGGAGGTAATTACAAAGTCATATTGATGCAGTCTGGCTTGATAAACGATTTAAATGAAATTGTGACAATCAATTTGAGAGATTTATCAAATGAAGATAACGGGCTGTCGTTAATAGATGGAATTCAATCAGAGAGGACGATAATTTAACAGTTCAGTGGCTCTGCTTCACACACAAAATGAATTTGATGCATGAATCGATGTGACTGATAAACTGGGGAACTTCTAATGATTCTAATGCACTAAATCATCATCTTGTGCTTACAATAAATTAAGTAATATTCGCTTTGCTAATGGAACTTAGTACTTAAAAAGGAATTTGTGATTTTGTTTTTATGCCAGTGCACACTTCGTAAATGTCATTATCACTTACCTAAAAATTATCTAAGTAAATGTTTTAGATTTAGCCATAGACCAAAAAGGAGTACAGAAATGAAGAGAGGCTGAGGAAACTTGATCCATAAACTCTCAAACCTCAAAACATTTCAAGATGAGCAACTTCCATTTTTGGTTTGCAGTAGCATTCGCAGGGAAATAAATTATCGCAACACATCCTGCTGTCACCCTGTTAAGTAACACATACCATCTCCTGGTTGTTGTAATGTAGATAAATGAAAATATGACTTTGGGTAACTAAACTAAACAATATGGCTGAATAAACAAGAATTACAGTCTGAAAAAAGCAGGGTTATTATAGTTAACTAAAACCAAAACCAGAAAACATTAACTGAAATTAAAAAAAAAAAAAAAAAAAAAAAAAAATTAGTTTAACCTGGTGTACTAAATAAACTAAAACTAAAGTAAAAAAGAAAATCTATATAGACATTAAAAAAATAATAAAAATGACAAAACACACAAAAAAAAAAAATTACTAAAACTAACTAAAATTGAAATGAAAGCAGAAAGTATAAACCTGAAAACATTCAAAATATTAATAAAAACTATTAAATTATTTCAATTATACTAAAATAACACTGGAAAATTGGTAGAAAAGTCATTTAGTCTCGTGAATTATCTGGAATATGTTAAAATTACCTTTAGCAGGGTTCACAGATATCCCTGACTTGTATAACATCTCCTCATTCTGCCAGTCACGGTTCCTCAACACCGTCTTAATCCCAAAAAGGAGGACCAGGGCGGCAGAGCAGCCTAGCACCAAAGTTCTGGAGGACTTCCTCCTCAATCTGACATATAAAGCTCTCATTCCCACTGCTACCAACAGGCAGAAGCCCATACTAGGGATGTACAGTACTCGCTCTGCCACCACAAACCCCACATAAAAGAACAGGTTGATGGCAGGGATGAAGGGAACGGCCAGCAGACCCAATGAGAAGACCACCAAACTCTCTGTGGTGGGTAAAGACGATGAATAGTGTTTTGCAGTACCATTTGTTCCATTCATCTGCACGGAGTTTGAGTAAAAAGTTGAGTGTTCATGATCAGAGCTACAACTGTGTCCGTTTGTGGACTTCCCGTTTGCTACATAATGTGCTTTCCCGTTGGTCTCCTTGCTTTTGGTTGGGTAATGGCAAAGCCCGAACCATGCCAGAGCTAGAAGTGAGGTGTAGAAGGCCACGGTGTGGAGGTTTCGCCAATCTGCAAGGCTCCTGACAAGAGGCAGAGCATCCATTGACCAATCAAAACTTAGCATGTCAGGGCACAGGAGGAGCCAAAGGTTCATGGCAGGGAGAAAAAAAAATGTTAGCGTCCTAGTTAGGAAACAAGGACAGTCTGCTGCAGGGTTGTCCGAGTTGGAGAAGTTCGGAGGTTTGTTGCCCATCCAGTAAAGACGACAAGCCAGAAGGATGATACCCCAGAAGCCCAGCAGAAACACGCTCAGCAGAAGGTGCAGGTTCTTCTTCTGAGAAACAAAAACAGAGGAAGAACAACATCGATCAAAGACAAAATTACTGGGATTTCAAAGAGGATACAGCAGAAACAAACATTTTTAAATTCATTAAATAAATTAGGCTGGGCAAATTCAACCATACAAAAAGGGAACTTGAATGAAAAAGAGACTAGTGAGGTATGCAGTAAAAACATAATATAGCCATATACCAAAAAATAAATACATAAAGGGTAACACTTTGGTATAAGGACTCTCACTATTAACTAGTCGCTTATTAGCATGCCTATTATTAACAACATATTGGATGTTTATTAGTACTTATAAAGCACATATTCTGCATGACCATATTCAACATCCTTAATCCTACCCAATAATTAAACTTAACAACTACCTTACTAACTATTAATAAGCAGCAAATTAGGAGTTTATTGAGGCAAAAGTCATAGTTAATCGTTTGTTAATGGCGAGAATTGGACCTTAAAATAAAGTGTGACCAAATAAGTAAAACAAATAAAATGAACAAAATTATCAAAACAAAACCAAAGACAAACAAAACTCAACAAAATATATTCAAACAAACAAAACTCTCAAATTCATGAAATAAAAGAAATTAAGTTGGGCACATCCAACCTACAACATGCAAAAAAGAACTTGATTTAATTGAGAAAAAGAGAGGTATGCAGTAAGAAAAAAATACTGTAATATAGCCATGCACAAAACAAAACAAATATAAAACCAAACCAAACAAAAACAACAAAAACAAACTAAAAAAAAAAAAAAAAAAAAAAAAAAAGAATTAAAAAACCAAAAAAACACTAAAAACACATAAAACAAAACAAACAAAATGAAACACAAACAAAAGCAAAAGAAAACAAAACCAAACAAAATGAAAATGAACTGCAAAAACAAAACTAAAAATCAATGAAAACAAAGCGAAGCAAAACAAATCAAAGTGAAACAAAACAAGACAAAACAAACAAACAAACAAACAAACAAGAAAAACGTTTTCAGGAGCATTGCAGTTTGGGCTGATTTTGTATTGATTTTTTTATTTTTTTTTTTTTTTTACAAAAGAATGACATTTTAAACAAAACATACTAGGGAGGATTTTTTTTTCTGGGAAACAAAACCAGGGAAAAACAACATAGATGAGAACACAAACTGACTGGAACATTTCAAATATGGCAAAATCTTTTTCTTTTTTTTTTTTTCCTGTATGACTCTGGTTTTTCAAACTCTTGTGTTCACGTCTGGATGAGGTCTTGTTAGTAAATCAATACCAAGATTGACCAATAATCCTAAAAAATCCCAACTGCATTAAATATTAAATAAAAAAATGAGAAAAAAGGCAACAGATCCAACAGTAAGTAAATTGAGACCGGAAAAATAAACACTGGAGCACAATTTGGAACACAAGCAACCTTCACGAACAATTTGTTGGAGTCTTAAGAGTTATTCAATACATACTGTACCACATGCACATAACACGGTTTCATCGTGACATCAATCCTTGCGAGGCCTGTGATGGTTAACGAGAATCAGCCCTTTGCATCTCCAGTCACTGCAAACAATTTAAAACCCTTGGCCAAATGTAGACACACATTTTCCACATTTTTCAGAGAGGCCAGAATAATAAACGTAGCGTCACTGACTGCTGGTCAGCGAGTACAGCTTGACGTCACAACACAAGGCAGCACCGCATTCATCTCTGTCTCATACAGCCAACTTTTACAGACTTTATAAAATAAACAAGATATGGCCTCATAAAGGTGCCAATCCATCATACTGCAGCGCTGATATTAAACACTCCAGCATGAAAATTATTTCAGAGTATTTATGGAGTGTTTGAATATTTTACACGTTAAGTAAAAGGAGGGAATATTGTGCAGTTCCTGGTAGAGCAGCTGCAAAGTTCAGTACGCTTTTCTTTTCGTGTTGATTTTGGATCGAGGATACCCTCAAGCAATTTTATGACTTCCTCCAAACACGGAACTCATTCGGTACAGACGGCAAACAAACACACAAATGATTACTTCAAGGCCTTCGTCAATCACCATTAAAGGGATAGTTTACCCAAAAATGAACATTTGGTAATTTTTTTTTCATGCCGTTCCAAACCTTTATGACTTTCCTCCTCCTGCAGAATGCAAACGGAAACGTTAGGCAGGATGTTAACACTGCTTTTTCCAAAAAAGAATAAAAGTGAAGGAAGACAGAAATCATGTCTTGTACACCATATTCAAAGTCTTATGAAACCATATGAAAATCTGTGAGGAACGCAGAAAAATTTAAGTCATTATCTGTCAAACTCTGTCAAAAAGTCAAAATCTTCATTTTTTTGGCATAATGATTTTTGAGATCTGTGGTGAAGGGGAAATTTTCAGCTAGTAATGTTCTTGTCTCATATGGACTATTTTTATATTAGCTTTTTTTTTTAAAGTTTGATAGTATTCATCCCTATTCACTTTAAATGTATGGAAAAGTACAGAATAAATCTCAATTTGTATTCCACAGGTTCGGAACAATGTAAGTAAACAATGACAGAATTTTCATTTTCATTTCATATCCCTTACAAGATGTTATGTACATTTGGAAAACACTCATATTAAAGATTAATCTGCGAGAGCTTTCCCTAAAGATTATTTGTGAACCATTTTGTCAGTCCATAACGACATTTGTTATAACTTACAGGGAAATACTCCTCTTCCCAGCTGACTCACTTAGAGAATGACTGTGAGACAGTGAGTATGTGTTCTACATTAATGTCCAGCTGCTTTATACAGTATAGATTTTTGTCCTGTTTTTGGTCATCTCTGCTTTAGACAAAGAGCACATTATTACTCACAGGAGAAATGTCTGTAACAGGCCACTTCCTATGTAATCATGTTATGTAGCACAGCTGTATAGAGTATGTCCCGAATGACATAACCTTTACCGTAAGACCTGACAGGCACACAGCGCTGAATCTGTGATATGATAACTAAGGAAAGGGACACATGCCACCAAGAGAAGAAGAAGAATTTTAAAACAACTTTTAAAAAGATATATATATATATATATATATATATATATATATATATATTTTTTTTTTTTTTTTTTAATTGAATGAATGCTTAAAACAATAAAAAATATATAATGACTAATATTTTTAGAAATGTACTTTCTGGTGTGAAAATTTTATATTTTTATTTGGTATATTTTTTACATTCAATTTTAATTTTTCATTAATGATTTGTTTTCTCACTAAATGAATAAATACATGTAACAGACTATAAATAAACAAATAAATGCTATATGAGAGCTATTTAGAAAGTAAGCTTACTCTTTTGTTTTGCAGCACACTTAAAGAAGACTCCATGTCTGTAGGACAAATCAATCTGTCACCAATTAAAGTCTAGGACAACATCAAGTTAACAGCCTGTGTCTCTCGGTTCCTGTGACATCTGTTTAAGTTTACTGACCGAAGGCATGATGGGTGCATTAACGATCCCGAGATGCATACAACAATAGAACTAACTACAACAATAGCTTGAACACATATAAACTGAGTGCAGTTAGATATTAACATCATAAATATTTAAATGAATAAAAATGGTTTACATGATAAATATTGATAAGATCTGAAGGTGTTTTGATTTTGCGCATACAGTACGGTTGGCTGTTTCAGGTGGAACGTGCATGTCCCAGCGGAGTGAACTGTAGGCTGAAGGGAAGAGGTCGTAAAGGGAACGTCCCACAGGGGTCTTGAAGCAGGAGGCTACAGAGGCCGAGCGGAACGGTCCGACTGAAGAGAAACACAGAACTACATTCAGGAAGGTCTGAACCAAAACTGCATTGGTATGAAGGTCACAAATGCCCACATACTGTCTATCTCTAAAATAAAAATTACTGCAGTAAGTAGAGCTTTCTGAAATGAACAATTAAAAATGTTATCGAATAAACAATTCGGTAATGATTCTTAAACAACCAATATTGATAATTTAATCCATGCCTTTTTCAGGGGTGTGTTAAGAATTTAGCTAAAAACATTATGATTGGTTTTGATGTTTTTTCCACATATAAAAATGAAATAAATAAAATAATAAATCATTTTAATAATATAAATAATATACTTACAGTATATTACATATTTTACATATGTGCAATTACTAGACAGAATATCTTGTTTATATATATATATATAATATATAAACAAGATATATATATATATATATATATATATATATATATATATATATATATATATATATATAGATATATAGATATATATATATAGATATATAGATATATAGATATATATATATATATATATATATATATATAGATAGATAGATAGATATATAGATATATACACATATTTATACATATATATATACACATATACATACATACAGGTGCATCTCAATAAATTAGAATGTCGTGGAAAAGTTCATTTATTTCAGTAATTCAACTCGAATTGTGAAACTCGTGTATTAAATAAATTCAATGCACACAGACTGAAGTAGTTTAAGTCTTTGGTTCTTTTAATTGTGATGATTTTGGCTCACATTTAACAAAAACCCACCAAGTCACTATCTCAACAAATTAGAATACTTCATAAGACCAATCAAAAAAAAACATTTTTAGTGAATTGTTGGCCTTCTGGAAAGTATGTTCATTTGCTGTATATGTACTCAATACTTGGTAGGAGCTCCTTTTGCTTTAATTACTGCCTCAATTCGGCGTGGTATGGAGGTGATTAGTTTGTGGCACTGCTGAGGTGGTATGGAAGCCCAGGTTTCTTTGACAGTGGCCTTCAGCTCATCTGCATTTTTTGATCTCTTATTTCTCATTTTCCTCTTGATAATACCCCATAGATTCTCTATGGGGTTCAGGTCTGGTGAGTTTGCTGGCCAGTCAAGCACACCAACACCATGGTCATTTAACCAACTTTTGGTGCTTTTGGCAGTGTGGGCAGGTGCCAAATCCTGCTGGAAAATGAAATCAGCATCTTTAAAAAGCTGGTCAGCAGAAGAAAGCATGAAGTGCTCCAAAATTTCTTGGTAAACGGGTGCAGTGACTTTGGTTTTCAAAAAACACAATGGACCAACACCAGCAGATGAAATTGCACCCCACATCATCACAGACTGTGGAAACTTAACACTGGACTTCAAGCAACTTGGGCTATGAGCTTCTCCACCCTTCCTCCAGACTCTAGAACCTTGGTTTCCAAATGAAATACAAAACTTGCTCTCATCTGAAAAGAGGACTTTGGACTACTGGGCAACAGTACAGTTCTTCTTCTCCTTAGCCCAGGTAAGACGCCTCTGACGTTGTCTGTGGTTCAGGAGTGGCTTAACAAGAGGAATACGACAACTGTAGCCAAATTCCTTGACACGTCTGTGTGTGGTGGCTCTTGATGCCTTGACCCCAGCCTCAGTCCATTCCTTGTGAAGTTCACCCAAATTCTTGAATCGATTTTGCTTGACAATCCTCATAAGGCTGCGGTTCTCTCGGTTGGTTGTGCATCTTTTTCTTCCACACTTTTTCCTTCCACTCAACTTTCTGTGAACAAGCTTGGATACAGCACTCTGTGAACAGTCAGCTTCTTTGGCAATGAATGTTTGTGGCTTACCCTCCTTGTGAAGGGCGTCAATGATTGTCTTCTGGACAACTGTCAGATCAGCAGTCTTCCCCATGATTGTGTAGCCTTGTGAACCAAACTGAGAGACCATTTTGAAGGCTCAGGAAACCTTTGCAGGTGTTTTGAGTTGATTAGCTGATTGACATGTCACCATATTCTAATTTGTTGAGATGAATTGGTGGGTTTTTGTTAAATGTGAGCCAAAATCATCACAATTAAAAGAACCAAAGACTTAAACTACTTCAGTCTTTGTGCATTGAATTTATTTAATACACGAGTTTCACAATTTGAGTTGAATTACTGAAATAAATTAACTTTTCCACGACATTCTAATTTATTGAGATGCACCTGTATGTGTATGTGTATATATACATATATATATATATATATATACATATATATATATATATATATATATATATATATATATATATACACACACACACACAGTATATACACACACAGTATAAATAATATACTTAACTCTAGTAATTGCACATATGTAATTAAAATATTTACCAATAAATAAATAAAAACGACTGAAAAAAGAGAGACTAAAATGATATACAAAATAAAAGTAATGATATAAATATTAAATAAAGTCTGTAAGTTAGGCATAAAGTGCTCATATATTAAACTTTGTTTTGTACATAATTGCAGTCTTAAGTATGCTTTTTTATTTTGTTGTTGCAAACTTTTATACTTATAAAATTTAAGATTAAATGTTTGGAAAGAAATGTGCCATTTACACTTGTGTCAACTAGCTAACTATGGAAACAAAATTATTATGTTTTAGAAATAAATAAATAACACCTTACCTAAAATTGAAATTATCTACAAAAGCATAAAGTGTAAAGACTCCATTTAAATTTAGATTTTTAGATCATTTTATTTGCAGAAAAAAATTATGGAAAATTTTATTTATAGAAAATTGTCGTAGGCATACTTTTTTATATTTGTGTTTTCTTTCTTTTTTTTTGTAAACTTTATACTGAAGAAATGTAAGATAAATATTAAATATTTGGAAAAAATTACCCGTTTACATTGATAAAAGCATCTAATAAAGCAATGAGTTCATTTTAATATCTGCACATATTTGCATAGAGAATTGTAATGGTGCATCTTATATTTATTCAACCATCATTATAGTTGTCTTCACACAGAAAAAACATTGTGATGATTCTCATGGACAGCTGACTGAAAACAAGACGCCTGCTGGGTTTCATGAAAACGTCAACGACGGCTTTCATGCAGCATTTTATTTGTACAAAAAGCGAAGCTGTAAGACTGTTTTTTTTTTTCTTTCTTTTTTTGGCAGCCTTGCAAGCTCTGCTATTTCCTTTTGGTTACATTTGAAAGTCCTCACATATTTCACTACATCTGTAGTACAGAGGCAATTCCTGTCCCTAATTAGTGAATTACACCAGTTAGAGAGCGACGATCACACAGCACATAGGCGTAATTACATCCTTGGAGTCAAAGAATTCATACCAGAAAAAGGCTTTCAAAATACCTTCACGTCTAATGACACTTCTCTCCTGAATGTTTCTCTTCATAGATATGGGGGTTTCAAAGGGGCCAAGAGAGCTTTGGGGTGATGTATCACCATCTAGCACTGAAGGACTGTGAATTCAAACGGATGAAAGTACGAGAGACATTCAAACTTTTCAACAGGTATAAATCTCTGCAAATAAGCGCGGTGATGGGGATGCATCTGTCATTTTAGTGCATGTACGAGTGAATGACTGAACTCAACATGACCCTGTCAGCCAATCTCACCAAAAGTCTGTAACTATGGGCAGTTTCTTGTGCGCACACATATATAAATAAATAAAAACTCGACTCTATACAAATTACCGGTGGTCTAATGGAGCTGAAGCCCAGTGGGGGTGAAATGGCGCGAGTGAGACGGATTGCGGAGGCTGAAGATGTGTCAGTGAGGTCATTCGGGAGTGTGAATGCTTGCACACAGGATTCTCGCTGGATTTATGAGGCGGCTGCAGGTTTGGGACTGTGCACAGGCTCTCGAGAACCAGCAGGGGTTTTTAGCACTTGCAGGTTTGGAGCCAAAACACATAGACCCTGGGATTCGTGTGTGTGTGTATGTTTGTGTGTGTAGAAGATACTATGTACGTACAAAATACTGTTTTTCAAAATGGAATCAAAATTGTGTTCCTGGCAAGGTTATTATTGTTAAAAAAAGTGCTAATTGAAATCAAGCTAAAATAAAATATAAATATTAGATTAAATACTTAAAAATACTAAGTAAAATTACTGGAAAATATTAATAATTATAAATAAATAAAACCTAAAACTGTACTAAAAATAAAACAAAAACTGAAATAAAAATAAATGAAACTTACATACAAGCAAAATTACTAAAAATTAAACATGCATACATACATACATACATACATACACACACATACATACATACATATATATACACATATATATATACACATACATACATACATACATACATATACATATACATATATATATACACATACATACATACATACATACATATACATATACATATATATATATATATATATATATATATATATATATATATATATATATATATATATATATATATATATATATAGAGCACAAGCAAAATTACAAAAAATTAAGCATATCTATCTATCTATCTATCTATCTATCTATCTATCTATCTATCTATCTATCTATCTATCTATCTATCTATCTATCGTTTAGGTTACATTTATTTGTGTCAGTTTTAGTTTTAGTTTTAGTACAGTTTTTGTTTTTATTTATTTCCAGTTGCTATTTTCCAGCAATTTTACTCACATAATTATAAAAGCACAAACAAAACTACTAAAAAAGTTGATTAATATTAAAATGTAAAATATATTAAAAAAAATAAATGTAAAATATAAAAAGTGAATGAAAAAAGCTATAAATACATTTAAACTACACAGGTTCCTGATATTGTGTATAATTCATCCGAGCTCATTATTCTAAAGAAAAACAGATTATTTTCAAATTTAATTTATTAAATACATTTATTCAAATTAATAAATTTATTAACTTACTCAAATTTCAAATTTATTTTTCAAATTATTTTCAAAAACAGATTATTTTCATTAAAAAAATAAAAGTAAAATATAAAAAGTGAATGAAAAAAAGCTATAAATACATTTAAACAACACAGGCTCATGATATTGTGTATAATTCATCTGAGCTCATTATTCTAAAGAAAAATAGATTATTTTCAAAATATTTAATGAAAATGTAAATACTTTCTATGCCTTTGACACTTCTTTTAAGTGGACCATTTTTGCTGTGTGGGTACTAAATAAAATATTATAAAATCTTACTGAACACAACTTCTCAGTATAATTCCTAAGAAAATAAAACTTCTTAAAATAATAAACTTGATTTTAAAATTATTTTCTTTTTCCACTTTCCTTTCCATTTTCATTCATGTCAAAACTACTGGATAATGTTAACCAATTTTTGGCTACTTGCACATAGTTTTTGGAATCCTACATTCGGGTACAGTATGGAATGCAAACTTTTTATGATTCCCAATAGTGTTGTCAAAAGACCCAGTACTTCGGTACCAAGTCGGTACTAAAAAAACGAAAACGTTATGGTACCAGGTTTATTTACCGGTAAAAAACGGTAAATTTATTTATATGGGTACCAAGTACCCGGTCAACCCGGCTCTTGATGCGCTATCCGAAAGGTGCACAGATGCGCTCTCTTCATAAAAGCACTGAGACGTGGCGACCTCAAAAGAAGGAAACACAAACTAACAAAACACTTTAGAGACCGACACCTGGATCAAATGAAAGTTCAAATGAAAGTTTCAATTTAATTTTTAATATTTAGAGCTTCTGTTATGAATATTATTCCATATTTTAATTTGAATGTCGGGTTGAAATAAACATTGCCGTTATAGCGGAGTTAATCGTTTGCATAAGCGCGGCTAACGCTAATATAATGAGTATTAGAATGAAGTTTCTTTATTAGCTATTTAATGCTCCTATAACTTTTATTAGGGTAAAAAAAACAGGAGGACATGATGGTATTTACTATTTTTACACACCAGAGGCTTTTAAATGAACTGTGAATCTAAAATATGCGTGTTAGAGAATGTACAAATGATTAACAGTGTTTATGTCATATCAGTCCGTCAGAAAAGCAGTTCTGGGCTTTTCTTTTTAGCTAGTTAGTTGTTATTCTTGGCTGGATAACTAGCAGGTTTTAAAACCCCTTTAAAATTAAATAATGTACACGGTTTGGATTAAATGAAAGTACAATCAAATTTTATCTCCATTTAAGATACCATTCATTAACATGACTTCATGTTATTATCTAACATCAACTTACAGTGAGTGAACAATATATTTTTACAACATTAATGTTTTTGAATGTTATTTAATACAAACACTTGATCATTCATGTTTGTTCATTGTGCATTAAATAATTTTAACAGACTGAACTTTTGATTTTATGTATTAGTAAATTTTGAAATTGACCCTAAGAAGAATAATTGCTATATAACTATTGTTTATTGATAGGTCATGTTATCTAACAAATGGAATCTTATTGTAAAGTGTTTTTAATACTACAGTTTCCATCTATTTGATATACACTTGTCTTATATGTAATCTTATCTAAATTTATTATAAAAGCTGAGGTTTTTTTTATTTACTGAAAAGTTATATTTTAGCTGGAGTCAATGATCTAATGTTGCATTTGGTCAGACTCAGCCATTGCTTTACTTAAAAATATTATATTTTCCTTTTACAGCTGCAGGCTGAGGAAGATCATGAAACACCGCAGCAAACCCTAAAACAGACAACAGTTTACAGTTGTTTTTCAGCGGCATCAGAAATAACAATAAAACTTTTGGGTGAAACTTGTTTACTTTTTTTTCATACTTTTGCTACTTGCGGAAAAACTTGAAAATTTTAAATAAGCATAAAGAATGGCATTGATTTTTGTACCGTTTATTTTTGTTTAACTTCATTAATTAAAAATAATGTGTTTTTTAATTAGCATGTTTTTGTGTTTTGCTTTGGTACCAAAATTGGTACAGAGAACTGTGGATTTTCACTGGTATTGGTACCGAATACTGAAATTTTGGTACCGTGACAACACTAATTCCCAATTAATGTAGTTACACCCCAAAGGGATAAAATTAAGTTCTGCACCTTTTTGTCTCACTAAGTATGCCGTTTCACTCTGAAATAAGCCACATTACTCAAGTAAAAACCTTCCAAAACACTGTTTCATGTTGCCTTTTCTATTTGGGAAAAATCTTCTTCCAATTCTCACAAGACGACACCGTATTTGAGAAAGCAGGAATGTGTTTGCCTCATTGTATCTGAAGTGTACTGATGCACAAAGCTGGACTAAATGTGGCTGCGTTTAACCAAGCGAAAATGTCCTCAGGCTGTGCGGAATAAACAGAAAAGAGAATTTAAGAACACAAACACATAGTAAAACTCTCTTATTCACACTAGCTGGCCATCAGACAAACAACAATTGTCACGTCTAGTCTGCCTGGTATCTGGCACCGAGTAAATAACCGCGTCCATATGTGCAAATTGAAGATGTTGCTATTTGAATGTTTACGCAGAGATGTGTCACCATAAAAGAATGGACTCTAAGCACTATCACACAGTAAAAAGAAATCAATTCTCTGCACGCAATGTTCATCTTCCTGAAACGGCCTTCACTTCTCTACAGCTTAAGCAGGAGAATAGAAGACGACACAAAGACCAACTAGAAAGGCAGAACAAAATCTGATAACACCAAACCCTTAGAGAACGACCACCAGTCACAGATGAGAGAGAGATTTTAGTGCTTGGCCCTATCTCCATTATCTCCCACATAAATAAGAAGTCTACATCTTTATAATATGGCCTCCGTTTTCAATGTCAGGCCTTCTGCAGCCCAATGTGGAATATAGCTTTTGTCTTTTTTTGTCTATAATCCAGTTTGTCTCAAAATAAGTGGTTTAACACTGCCCGGTAGGAGGAATGGAGGCTTTCTCCATTCTTCCCATTGTCAGTTCCTCTCCATCAGTTTGAAATGAAATTACTAGAAACAGGCATATGAGGATAACATCCGTGGAGATAAAGCACACAACAGACCAATTCAAAAGAAAAGTGAAAGAAAGAAAACCATTTTTGGCAGCAATTTTTTTCCAGGACATTTGGGATAGAAAGCAGTTTGCCAAAAATTCTGTAAGCTCTGGATTTTTCTATTTTATGAGATTTATTGAACGAGACAGGTAAAAAAAAGTCATTGTTACTTTTCTCAAACTATGTATGTTTTGTGCTCCATAAAAAATAAAAAATAAAAAAAAAAGTTTGATAATTAGTCGATAATATTTTCATGGTACCACTATTTTCATGGCTGCTATTAAAAATCTATATACATAAAAAAATCATATATAATTTAAAACATTTAAATAAATAAACAGCATAAATGATATTTTGTATATAAACTATAACCAGTTTTGTATATTTAAAAAATAAAATTAAATTAAATTAAAACAAAATAAAATATATACTGCACATTTCTAGTCCTTGAGTGTCTCAACTATGATGCATGATTAATTTTCTGTTTGCATTTCCAATATATTTAAACAGATTTAATATTCAAAAGGCAAGCAGTATGCCTTGATGTAGCTCTTAAATTATGTTAAAAAAAAACACATGGACTAAGAAAATCAACATGCTTAGAGGTTTTAATATGCTGCTATACGAAGGAGAACATAATAATTATAAAACACCATAATTACAAAAACTAAATTCATTAGAACTCTTATCTACTCCATCCACAGGTATGCTACAACATAAATCAAAGTCCTGCAATACCCAGCCGCTCAAACAAATAAAATGCACGACTGGAAAACATCTAAGCCATTCTGACAGAGCGAACACCCTGTGAGATTTGCGATTCAGCTTCAACGAGCTGAATATTTGCTCTGAAGCTGCTTTGAGCACAGTTATAAACGGATCAAGAAAAAAACAGCCCAATAGCCAAGATGCCATATGAGGATTTAGCTTTTAAAATTCACTTAAACCAACAAGCCGCTCTCATATTATGTCCAGATTGCCCTTCTACCAGTATATTGAGCTTTCCTCAAAGTTTCAGAGTAAGGACATTTTCTCAGAAGTCTGTCAGTGTTTCCAGCTCCTGAATGCTAACGCGTGCCTCATCACTCTTGGATTTAACCTACGTGACTGATAGAAGAGGGAGGTGTTAAATATTTGACTTTCCTTCATGAGTAAATTGGCTGTAACCATGAGGGAATTGGGGAGAGCAGAGTCGACGGATAAGAGCCATCCCAGTCTGCACTTAGTAATCCGCTGCTCTTAATGAGACTTTTCAAATGAATCTGCAACTTTGGGCCTGAAGACAAGTGTAGAGCTACAGGAGATGATTTACTGAGCTGAGCCTCCAAGCCTCCAACCACTGCCATTAAAGATTTATGGAGCCAATGTCTGATCCTACAACAATTTCTACATTCATATTTTCTATGGATACCATTTATAATCTTAAACTAAAACATTTTGAAATATATATCTTAAAATATATGGGGGCAGTCGTGGCCTAATGGATAGAGAGTTAGACTTGTAACCCGAAGGTCGTGGGTTCAAGTCTCAGGTACGGCAGGTCAATACCACGACTGAGGTGAGACCCTTGAGCAAGGCACCAAACCCCCCAACTGCTCCCCGGGCGCCGCAGCATTGGCTGCCCACTGCTCCAGGTGTATGTTCACTACTGTGTGTGTGCACTTGGATGGGTTAAATGCAGAGCACAAATTCCAAGTATGGGTCACCGTACTTTTCCCTTATATCATTTTTTCTTTCAGATTGAAACAGAAAAGACAGAATGACTGGGATCAAACCCGCACCTTCTGCATAAGAGCTACTGTAAGTCTGGAAGATGTGACCATGTTTAATTTTAATTGACCAAATCAGATCAGTTTTGCAATAAATTGGCAAATTATATTTAGAATAAAAAATGAAAAAGTTAGAAATTCATAGCACGCACTGTGGCTCAACATACTGGATTATGTGCACTAAACATTAGGCCACAGCTCTGATTTCCTATTTTCTAACAGTTTTGTGACAGGCCATCAGCAATTTGGCAAAGAAAAGGCAGCAGCAAAGATAAACAGGAATTACACTCTGATAACATTTACTGGAGAGACATTTATTGGAGCAGAAGCTGAGATAAGATAAATAAAATAAATATTTAGGATCGAAATGTCACACAACATGAGCTTGCACACAACACAAAGACAGAAACTGAGAGAAAGCAAGCAAGAATTCAAGATGCTATCCAATGTGCCATTGAAATCAGATAACCAATAACTATTTAAATGTTTTGTCTAATAAAAATATGATTATGGTGGGAAAACGGCCTTGGAATTGTCTGCACAAAAAAGGCGGCGATATGATGCCAGAGCCTTATTATGTCTCAGCAAATTCTCCAGGAGCCACAACTATGGAATCAGCTGAGGAACTCATACTCCAGCATTTTCTTAGCCTGAAATATGACAAAATTAGACTTTTATAAGGCCTGTAATACTGTATTACTTTATACTGCTGCTCTACTTATAGAAACTAAACCACATTTCCCTAGTCAGCGAGAGCTCACCTAAAAAAATTGCAAAGAAATGACAGCTATGACATCCTTTACCACTTACAACATTTGAAATTAATCAAAACTTAACATTCTTCCAGTATCAGTTTGATTAAACTGATTGACACTTATCCAAACCCCTTAAATTCCTAAATTCCTAAATTTACATACCCTCTTTGATTAATTTGTGTCTTAATTTGGATAAACATTAATCAATGGGGAAAAAAGTAATATTAAAAGTACACAAAAAACAATAATAATATTTAAATAAATAAATAAAATAGAATATAATATAAAATAAAAGCAATGCCTGGCCTTGGCTTGGTGGGATGTTTGAAGATTTCCATACTTGAAGATGTGCCAGTGTTCCAGATGGCCACAGTCCTACAGTAATCATTCCAGCTCAAACGGGAATGTGCTCAGATAAGCTGGTACTACTGATACGCCAAGTGTAACAAACTTCATAATCAAACGGCAAACGGATATCTAAACTCTCAAGGTGAATGTTTGGGTTCATTTTTGCCCTGCGATGAATGGCTAAGCAGAAAAGAAATGCAGTACTTGCAGAAGAATGAGAAAATAATAATGGATGATTAGGATGTGAAGATTTATCACAAGAAAGTAATAATCTTTGAATTGCAGGTATAGAGTCACGCAGAGCTCGCCTTCAAGCCGATGCGAACATGAAACTTTATATTTAACAAATAAAGAGAGACATTTATTACTAGCAAGGCTATAACTGTGGAAAGCACAAAGGGGATCAGAACGCTGAAGATGAAATTATTTTGGCCTTGGGTTTGCTTGCTTTCTAAACTGCTCTTAGTATTTCAGCCAGGTCAGCAGTCCGATTTGATCATAGACGGAGATGAATGACATTTGAAGGATTTTTAGGCCTATGCGCCAATGTATTCGAGCTTTCCAGGGTAGCCAAAAGAAATGCCTTGCAGCTATGCATCACCATTTCCCCAAAATATAGAGCTTAACCACAAAAGAGGAAAATCTGAAACGTAAATAAAGTGATGAGATTGAGAAACCTCAATCCATTCAAACTCAAAATTGCTCCCTGTGAAAAATTTATTGAGTGCAGCCACAGAGAGACCTCCTAGCATAAACGTCTGCTTCCTAAATCGCTGCTGTTTATTTAGCCTGAATGGTTCAGAGAGCCTGTGTCTGTCCACAATCCTCCGCGGCAGCTACAAGATACTGATTCATCCCTTTCAGAGGTCACTAAGGTCAAGGAGAACTTTCTGAAAAAAAAAAAAAACATAGCAAATTAATGGACCATCATAACCCCAGTCCACTCTGAAAATGACAACTCTAGCATATTAAGCCACATACTCAGACTGGACAAGTTTCCAAAATGGCATGAGTTAAAATTATTAACACAAGACATCTGTGATTTCATGTACTGATTTGAATGAGATTTAGATTTCTGTAGTTATATTTTTAAATGGATGCATACATATACACATACATATAGAACTCTCCGAAACTAATAATGTGAAACGAACATGGACTTGTGACTCTGCTGTGTAGGTTATAATATTTTCCAGCCTTGTTGCTGCATCAACGTTTAGCAAATCCACGGCTGTTTACACTGGCTGCGCTTGACCAAAGAAAACATGCTGGATGTGAGTGAGTGCCATATGACAAGCTGTGGTATATGGCAGCCTGAGGTCATACTGTGCTTTACTCTATGTTCCCAGCAACTGTTTCTTAGCACTAAGTACATATAAAGAACCTGAACATGCAAAAAGTACCCATAAGACACCGCTTTAAAAGCCTTCTTAAGGAAATTACGGATTCCTGAACACCACACTCCATCTTCAGCCAGACCAGCACTGGACCGGAGGGGACAGGCAACAATAAATTAACCAGTCAGCAACTAAAACCCAAACAAAGACTTACTTCGGCCCACCGTTTACATTAGGGCTTACAGTACAAAGACTTCTACCTCTGAGACTCCTGTGAGACGCAAAACAAGACTCAACCTGCCTATTTTTATACTATTAACCATGTAAGACTGCCTTTTCAAATACAATGGAAGTGGATAGAGACCACAGACAACTGTGGTCACCATTTACATTCATTAAAATGTTGAAAAAAAACAGACCATACAGGTTTGGAATAACAAGGGGGTGAGAAAATGATGACAGGATATTAATTTTTGTGAACTATTCCTTTCACCAACTAGTGTTTTGTATAGAAATTAAGAATCAAAAATCAAAACATAACTCTTAAGATATGTAAAATGCACTTATCTATTATTATTACAATTTTAAATGGGTCATAAACTAGATTTGTGTGTGATGCTATTATAACATTACTGTATATAATTAAGGGAAGGGATCACTGAACGTGAACATCACTACCTATATTTCAGTATTTGACAAGGGATTCATACAGGATTAAAATCAGTAAGTACAGCTGTGCAACAGAGATTTACCCAAAATCCTCAGAGACAACTAGTCTCAAAAAAACAACAAAAAAAACCCACTATATTTGGAAATGAAAAGCAGTAAGAGAAAAGCAAAATAAAAGAACAACTGCTTCTGTAGGCAAATGTCTGCCAAAAAGATACGGAGAGAGAAAAACAGAAAACTAAAAGGAACGAAAAATATAAATGAGGCAGAGACTATTATTGGAAATGAAAAAGAGTGTGGGAATAATAGAACCTTTCACAGCTTTTTTTGTTGGTGGTGTTTTCCTGTATTCTTGGCTTCCTCTCTGAGCATCTTAGTTTGTTACAGCCTCTGCAGATTTCATCTAAACTACTAACAAATAATACAACAGCTCTTTCCACTGAGGTTTGGGTCAACTATTCTGTATGTGTTCAAGCATACTTCTAAGAAATTATATTCATCTCACATTGTTCTCATTTTGTCATGTGTGCTATATATTGCTGCTGAATTAGAGCTAAATCAGAACGACAGCTCTGCGGTACGAAAACATCACAGCGCTGAAATACTGCTGAAGTGGCAACCAACTCTGACATTACAGAAAAATGGAGTCGTTCCACTCTAAACAATATTAGCATTCATGTCATGAGTAGATGCTTCATGGTTCTGCTGCAGCACTTTAATAACTCCAATGTGCGACAGCAAAGACATGAGAAATGGACCAAGATTACTCACAACATACAGAATATTGCTTAAGAACTACTGAGGAAAATTGCAATGAAAATTGACATTTTTAGTGTTCTCAACAAATTTCTTAATTTTTCTTAGTATCATTTGACTAAATGTTGTTTATGGATTGGATCAAGCCAGTTGAACCTCAGAAGCGGATCTTCGTAACCAAATTTGTAAACAAAAATCAAGCTAAATGAAAGATTCTGCTTGGCAACTGCAGAAGCTTCCCTTTTATTACATATGGTTTTATGAAGTGGTACAAAATTAAGCGACTGGGACACGTCCATATTGTAAACGGTGGCTATGAGGAGGATACAAAACTCAAAAGACTGTAATAATGCTGTGAGAACTAGAGAACGGCCGGAGAAAGATGAGAGAAAGCAGCTGTAGAGAATACAACTTCATCCTGTGCACATTAGCATAAACAACAAAATATACACGCAAGAAATGAAAGAGTGGGTTTACCCCGTAGACGTCCCTGTGATCATTAATCACACAGCTTAAACTGCCTCTTTGTTATGATAATGAACATGAATTCATATTTCTCTTCTCCCTCTTGGTTTTATAGAAATGAGTGCTTAGCGTAGCTAAGAGATCTGTGGAGTCCTAAGTACCAAAAGGCCTTCATCTGAACTTTTAGCAATCATTCAATGAAACCTTTTAGTTTACATACTCAAAGTTCACTTAGGTTAGATCATAGGTGGTCTCTTTAAATTACAGAGAGCTGATTGCTGCTGCAGTAATGAAGGTATTTGTATTAAAGGGGACATCAAATTGAAAACCAGGAATTATTTTGCTCCTTTGAAATGAAATAGTTCGGAATTACTATGTAGCTATACATAGACTTTCAGAACTCAAAACTTCCTCCCCACCCAGATGATTTTATGGAAATTAAAAGGTCATTTAGAATTCATCACAGCTGGTGTCTACTAACTTGAATAAACAATTTGTACAGTGCAGTAAAAGCGCTAATTTAATTCCAGTGTTATTTACAGTCATTAAATTGTATTATGTACACTACTGGTCAAACGTTTGGAAAAATTAAGGTTTTTAAATATCTCGCGCTCAGCGAGGCCGCATTTATTTGATCAAAAGTACAGTAAAAACTGAGAAATAGTAATACACTTTAAAATAACTTAATATATTTCAAAATGTAATTTATTCCTGGGATTCAAAGCTGAATTTTCAGCATCATTACTACAGTCTTTAGTGTCACACAATCCTTCAGAAATCATTCTAATATGCTGATTTGAAGGTGGGAAATCATCATGTAATATTGTTTTTGTTGTACAAGAACCTTGACTAACATTATAAGTGGATTTCAGGGGAAAAAATAAGACGTTACAAAAGTACAGCATGTGGCCCTTTTACGAGTAAACACAAATTCCTAAAAGCGGTTTTAAGCCAGAAAAAAACAGCAAACTAATGTGCAACCCCTGAACATGTTTCCCTTGAATGCAGCCAAATGGATGCATGGTTCAACAATCATGCCATTTAGCTGAAGCAAGAAATGTAAAATGGCAGCACTGCCTCAGGAGGACTCTGCATCTTCAGGAGCGTGAGGAAGATGCTGCGTGTGAGAAGTGCACTTTAAAACGCCACCTCAAGGACCATCAGTATTTGCAGTGCAATACAGCGGATGATCAATAACGACAGAAACATTTCACAGCAAACATCACATCAGCATGGCCTTGATTCATCGTGTAGGTTTTTAGATGAAGGTCACAAATCTAATTTCAACCTCCAGATGCTCTGCTCGCTGAACGAGTAATTACATGAGTGGGCGAGTCGGCTGAGTCGACTCTAATTGATAATTAGGGAGTGAGAAATTATGAGCAGAAACAATAAAAATGAGCTAATCTGCAAGTAATTTATTTGCAGTCACTAGATTAATAAGATACTCCTCTGGTAGGTGGTAAAAAGCTTTTGCTGTAGTAGTTTATCACATTTTTCATAAATAAAGTCACTGGATTTTCTGTGATTTTGTGTTTTAGAATACAAAATCCTGAACAAATTTGAGTTTTCCCCTGCCTTTCAGAACTAAGCCAATGCTATTATATATTACATGTTTATTGGAACACTGAATAAGTTCACTCAAAGGTGAAGCAAGCGTGTCAGATATCCAGGTCAGCCAAAACCAATCAACTCCACATGATCATCTCCATCATACTAGATATCTCCAAATTATCAACGGATCATCTACACTGCTGCTTGTTGTGGTTGTGTGGGAAGAGTGAGTCTCGTGTTTCCAGATGCATTAACTCAAGTCTGAGGGTAGACAGCAGAGGAGAGAGCCGCTCAGACACAGTAACCACAGAGCACTATATATAGAGGAGCTGTGACAGATCACTGGATCTGAGCTCTTTTCAACTCTGGGAAAAACAAACAATGAAGCCTCGCAACGCTTCTCACGCATCTCTCCGCAAACTAAACAGCAGCTGAAAATACATAAATTAAATCTAACAAGGAAAAGGCAGAGATACAGGACACATTTTCACATGTACAAAAGAAATACTTATTGTAATATCTCAAACCTTCTGGTTTCACAAAATTCTTTTCCCCCTCAACAAGACGTTTGTGCATCTTCTACCAAAATATTTTCAACTGCTTCACCTTTGAAACTACTATTTTGATGACATCACTAAGTCCTTTTATATTTCAGCCCTTCAAGCTCTAAATTTTCAAAATAAATAAATAAATATTCAACATTATTATATAAATGTATATAAACTATTATTATTATTATTATTATTATTATTGTTATTATTATTAAATTGCTCCTCCTACTTTCCTTTTCGGATTACATCACCAAGGCTTCTTATATTTTAGCCCCTCAAGCTCTAAATTTTCAAAATAAATAAATAAGCAACAATATTATATAAATGTATATAAACAAACATTATTATTATTATTATTATTATTATTAAATTGCTCCACCTTCTTTTCTTTTTGGATGAAATCACTAAGCCCTCTTATATTTCAGCCCCTCAAGCTCTAAATTTTTCAAGCTCTAATTTTCAAAATAAATAAATAAATAAGCA
Organism: Spinibarbus caldwelli; assembly: GCA_039654775.1. Lineage (NCBI taxonomy): Eukaryota > Metazoa > Chordata > Actinopteri > Cypriniformes > Cyprinidae > Spinibarbus > Spinibarbus caldwelli. The sequence goes on along the minus strand of CM077239.1, from coordinate 7,512,826 downwards.
ACATTGTTGTTATTATTATTATTATTATTATTATTGTTATTATTATTATTAAATTGTTACACCTACTTTCCTTTTTGGATGACATCACTATGCCATCACTATATTTTAACCCCTCAAGCCCTAAATATTGCAAATGAATAGTATGTATGTATGTATGTATGTATGTATGTATGTATGTATAAATAAATAAATACACATATGCAATATTATTATTAAATTGCTTCATTTCTGAAGCTACTTTGTTTTTTTTGGATGGTATCCCTAAGTCTATTGCAACCCCTGAAGCCCTGAGTCAAACCCCTGAATCAAATAAAACAAATAAAACCAATAAAAGTAATTTGCAATATTATATAAACATTTATACAAATATTAACTGTATTATTATTGCTATTAAAAAATTATTAAAATTGCAAATGCATTCACTTGATAAATAAAAATAAATAAATAAATAAATCTCTCACTGAGCATTAACTAATGTTTGTTAAAATATTGATATTAACACTAAACTGATGTTTCAACTCTTGTACAGATAAGTCCAAACAATGTGACGATGGCACCAGATGGCACTGGAGAGTCCAATATCCCCTGTAGTCTTAGACTCCACCCTTTTATGCTGATCTGTTTGCTGTAAGTTAGAGAAAATAAAATGCATTTGGGTCTTTTTGCATATTGTCTTCTCTGAATTCCTATCTCTTAAATATCAAGGATAGTGCTGTGCTCTTTTGAAAGAAGCGTGAAAGAGTGAGGGCAAAGGGTGATATGCCTGAATACACGATAGGGTCACCGCTTACGCTGACCTCAAAGACACAACAGATTCTTTTAATTCACGATATAGGCTATATAAATGTGCGCCTGGTGGGCAGGTGCTCCTGTACAGGATGATGCCTACAGAGCACCACTTCATCATACACTGACAGAAGGCATTAGAGCAGGGGTGCCCAAACTCGGTCCTGGAGGGTCAGTGTCCTGCAGAGTTTAGCTCCAACCCTAATTAAACACACCTGAACCAGCCAATCAAGCTCTTACTAGGCAAACTAGAAACTTCTAAGCAGGTGTGTTGAGGCAAGCTGGAGCTAAAGTCTGCAGGACACTGGCCCTCCAGGACCGAGTTTGGGCACTCCTGCATTAGAGCATACGCATACCATCTGCATGTGTGTGTGCATACGTGTCCATGTGTACACACAAGACCATGTCATAAATTCACACCTGTTCCCTTAAACACAGCCACACACATCCAGAGCTGAACTTAACACATGCTTCATTGACATACCAGGGCTTCCTTCCAACTGAACCACCCACTATGGAAGCAGAATAATGACAATAGTTTTTGAAACAAAGCATGCTGAATTCCACAAATTGAAAAAAAAGATGCATTGCAATTAACAGTGCTTGCATTTTAATGCCTTGTATTTCCAGGTCTTGCATTTTTAGGTCCTGAAATTTAACATAGTTGTTTATTTAAGCTGTGAATATTTCAATTCAAAATATTTCACACACATTTTCATAATTAAAAATTCAATCATTCAAATTCACCTTCCAGAATTCACTTCCAAAAAAAAAAAAAAAAAAAAAAAAAAGTTTAAAAATACGATGTATAATATTCGACAGGCAGATTTCGGTCATTTTATTTCACTTTATTTATTTCAGACATATATTGCTTTCGGTTGCTTAGTTTCTGTAACCCCAGTGTTACAGCACAGTGTCACACAAGCCATGATACAAAGTTAGAGAAACTAAGCAACCGAAAGCAATATATTTCTTCCTCAGATGTAATGTTAGTTCTGTACTTCAGCGTTGGGTAAAACAGCATTATAATCTCCTTTGTGGTAGAGAAAGCTGCTTATATGTAGGCTACGGGAAACAGCGAAGATGTTGAATTAAACATAGGCTACACACAATCAGCGTTTCCACATGTTTATACTGGCCCCGATAATCAAAACTTCTACTTAGGGCTTGCTCCATTTCTGCAAATCAGTTTTTGTAAATTAATGACTTGATCCACATATGGCCTTCATCAACAGCCGCTTGCGCTACCTGCTGGCGAGCGGCTGACATCAGCTGGATATCATGCATTGGTGCTCTACTGCTATTCCTGCGGTTCCCGGAAATGCACCGCTGAATTTTCTGCCGAATTTTAACCACTGAATTTGTGGCAGCGAATTTGGAAAGTGAAATAAAATGACCAAAATCTGCCTGTCGAATATTATACATCGTATTTTTTAAACAGATCGAATATTTTGGAAGTGAATTCTGGAAGGTGAATATGAATTACTGAATTTTTAATTATGAAAATGTGTGTGAAATATTTTGAATTGAAATATTCACAGGTTAAATAAACAGCTATGTTAAATTTCAGGACCTAAAAATGCAAGCCCTGGAAATACAAGGCATTAAAATGCAAGCACTGTTAATTGCAATGCATCTTTTTTTCGATTTGTGGAATTCAGCATGCTTTATGTTTCAAAAACTATTGTCATTATTCTGCTTCCATAACCCACACGGTAAACCACTTGACTTATCGAATACCACATAGGAAAAAGATGGTAAAAACATGCCTAATTAAAGCAGAACTCTCATTGCCTTTACTTTGGATACTGAAGTCAAAATGACATTTCACTGATTTTCTTAGTGGTTTCAGAATCTTTTTTATCATCTTTATAAAAATATGTATATTCTAATTTATGTAATTATACTTTTTTTAAAACAATATTAAGATGTAATTGTTTTTTGGAAGAAAAAAAATTCTTTCGTAAATCATAATTATGAGATAAAACTAAAAATTACTACATGCCAACTCCTAATAATGGGATCCAAAGCCAAAATTCTGACACAAATTGAAATTGTGAAATAAATCAACTTTTTCATGTCAAAATTGACTTTATGTAAAAATGACTTACAATTTTTGTTTCAATCTCGTAATTGACTTAGTATCTCAATTTCAACTTTAAATCTTATAATTATGACTAAATTTTAATTGAGAATAAAACATCAAAATTATGACAAATCAATTATCTCAGTTTTGATGCTTTAATCTCATAATTGACGATCATAATTATAAGATTTAAATTCAAAATTTACATATTCAGTATCTGAATTTCAACTTTAAATCTCATAATTTTGACTTAGTATCTCAATTTCAACTTTAAATCTCATAATTATGACTATATCTCTCAATTGCAACTCATGCCATATTTGACTTTTTACAGTATCTCATAATTTTGACATCACATAATGACTTAGTGTCTCATAATTATACTTTTTATCTCATTATTATGATTTAGTATCTCATAATTCTGACTTTGACTATCACTCACTATTTCACATTCTGCATATTTTATTTATAGACTGTATACTTGTCATTGTCTTACAACTGCACTATGAAACAGTTGTTTTTCATATTAATCTCTGTGACTGGATGATTTGACTCCTAACAAATTTTTAACTAAACTAACTAAATCTACATTTCACTGAATTATAACACAAATATAAAGAAATGAACAACTTATATAATCTTTTCCCGTGTATTGCACAAAGCCATGCAAAATTTTGTCACAATGCTCCTCACACGTTTACTTTATTAGCTTACCAACAATGCCGTTTGTACTGTGGAAAATCAGCAAAATTGCCAAGTCCTCAGGAAAGACATTTTACAGCTTAATGCTGACGAATAAACATTGTGATCTCATTCTGAAAGGTGCGTTTGCCAAACGTGGTGCACTAATTGTATCTAACTTCAGTATCTGTTACTGAAAATGAGCCTATTAACTTGTTCCAGAAAATGAGCTAATAAAACGGCATTTTCCACATAAAGATAAACTGATTACACCATAAATGCAATAGCTGCCAGTGCCAACAATGTTATATGTGAGTGCTAAACGTTAAAAACCTACATTCATTGTAACGCTCGAAAAATTCATTTAGTTTTAGACTAAAGGTTACAGATAAATTTTGAAAATCTGCATCAGTCTGCGAGTATTCAATGTAAAGCATCTCAGCAAGCATACTCTGATTGGCTGTGAGCGTGGAGGCTTTTTTTTAAAGGGTGAGCAATGACCAAAAGCATCCTAGAGCTCTACCAGGACTCTCAATAAAAATCCCCCAAGAGCTTTGGAGGGAGACGCTGCCAAAGGCGCTTAGATCGCAGCTCCCTGTTAACTCAACATGTGCTTATGCACTTAACTCATTCTCTCTCCTTCTCATGTTCATACGCATGCGCACTTATGCTCAGCTCTAAAACAAAGCGAGATGACTACCTAGACTGCATTTTAGGAATAGGCAGGCATCTTAGTTATAAGCTGTCTCTTAAGACACCTTGTTTTAGACAAATTCTAAAGCAGCAGGACATATTTTGTATATTTACTACAAAATAAGACAATCCTACTGTTGGCTTAGCAACATGATATTGTCAAACTCTATTAGAATCAAATGATATGAGTCAAATATCCCCCATGGAGCACTATTTGTGTGCCACACAGACGTGCTGCCTATTCAGACAGTGCTCAAATTGGTCATTTAGGAGACTCCATAGTTAGGATGCAGACAGTCAATCAGCTCATTAGGTTTTTAAACAGAGCTTTAAATTACTTCCAACATACCAGTAGTTCATAAGTAAAATGCTACCCAAGACGTGCCTTGACTCCCTTAAATGCAAGTGTGATTTTTCTCAACAATAATGCCTTAATACAGCCACGAAAACAGAAGAATACAACTGTTTGCAGGGGTAATGGAATCACGGCTCTAATGGAAAGAGAGGAAAGAGCTCATTATGCATTCACAGCAGATAAGTCTGTCTGGCTATCATTACGGCAGTGAGACAGCAGAGGTGTGAGGAATGTGTAGCCAGACCATTACACTCCGATCCAGGCAAAAGAGCATTAGCATGTGAATGATTATCATGATATGGAAAAAGACTTTGTGACACTGGGTTACCATTTAAGGGGATAAAAATGCTACTAGAATTTAAGGTTGGATGTCTATTTTTCTTGCCATTTTTGAATTTGCAGAAGAAAAATAGCCATCCTAGTACAAACCGAGCCCAGCTTAGGTAAAAAGAGTCAGGTGAATTTCAAAGCTGGAAATGTACATTATTTAGAGATGCATAATATATCAGTACCATATTGGTTATTAATATTTCCTCATTTATCTATATTGGTCACTCTGGAGACAGACCTTAATTTTAGTAGTCATGTCAAAGCAGTAACTAAATCAGCATACTATCGTCTCAAATACATTGCAAGAATTAGATGTTTTGTTTCCAGTCAAGACTTGGAGAAACTTGTTCATGCCTTTATCACCAGCAGGGTGGACTATTGTAATGGTCTCCTCACCGGCCTTCCAAAGAAGACCATTAGACAGCTGCAGCTCATCCAGAACGCTGCTGCCAGGATTCTGACTAGAACCAGAAAATCTGAGCATATCACACCAATCCTCAGGTCCTTACACTGGCTTCCAGTTACGTTTAGGATTGATTTTAAAGTACTTTTACTCGTTTATAAATCACTCAATGGCCTAGGACCTAAATGCATTGCAGATATGCTCACAGAATATAAACCTAACAGACCACTCAGATCATTAGGATCGAGTCAGTTAGAAATACCAAGGGTTCACACAAAACAAGGGGAGTCCGCTTTTAGCTATTATGCCGCCCACAGTTGGAACCAGCTTCCAGAAGAGATCAGATGTGCTAAAACATTAGCCACATTTAAATCCAGACTCAAAACTCATCTGTTTAGCTGTGCATTTGTTAAATGAGCACTGTGCTACGTCCGAACTAATTGCACTATGTATAATCATTTTCTATTCTTAACTGTTTTAAATTCTTTTTAAATCAATTTTTATATCATTTTGTTTTTATTGTTTTTGTTATTATTATTATTTTAATTCCTTGTTTTTATTGTTGTGATTATTATTATTTTTAATGACTACTTCACATTCTTTTATGTAAAGCACTTTGAATTACCACTGTGTATGAATTGTGCTATATAAATAAACTTGCCTTGCTACTGGAAAAACATACTGGCTGATGTTGAATATTTACAGTAAATGTTAATTTATTGTATTTTACATACAGATTACCTTGCTGTTATATAACACACAAATATAAATTTTTCAATTATGCAATGTTGTGATGCCTAAATTCAAAATTACAATTAAGGGATAATCAATGGCTAGCCGTGCATTAAAGGATTTTATAAAACGGATAGTTCCAGTCCTTGATTCTGATTGGTTGAGCCGCGTTCGAAGCCGTGGTAAATTACACTATAAACCTACAACTTTGTTTACTTTGTGTGTTGCTTGGCAACCACTTTGTTCCAACCACAACTGTTTCTGAGGAACTACATTGTTTGGTGGAAGAATACTGTTTTTATTAATATCATTCCACTTATTTCCTCTGTTTTATTTTGTGAAACTTTACTAAGTATATGGAATATAGTTAGCGCTAGCATTCTGCCAGCTTCAAATCAGACACAGATGAAATAGTGCGGTAAGACCACATTTATTTGAATGGATTATAGCATGTATTTTAATTATTATCGCATGTATTAATAATTATCGATAGAGATAGAGAGAGAGAGAGAGAGAGAGAGAGAGAGAGAGAGAGAGAGAGAGAGAGAGAGAGAGAGAGAGAGGACAGTTGTGTGTACCTGTTTGCTGCATCTGCGCGTCCCTCTCTACAAAACAAAAAATATAAATAAATAATTTCAAAAACAGATTTTATCACCTCGTTGCTGGGGAGTATTATGTAGCTATCTAGTATCTATCTTTTATTTTATTAATAAAAATCGCGGGGAAGCGTTGGAAGTTTATGTGTGTGTACAGCACAATCTGCGATCTCTCTCTCTCTCTCCTCTCTCTCTCGCTCTCTCTCCGCGTGTGTGTGTGCGCGAGCGAGTGATGCGTGTTGGTTAGTGTGCATCAATTAAAGCAGCGCATTAATATAGAACGGTGATTAAACTGACTTGGAACTACCTGTGCATTAAACGGTTATACTGCATACCTGCCAGCCAATCAGAATCCAGTATTCAGACAGACCATGGAATCATTTTAAAACGTTTGATTCTAGTTTTTCACTTTTAATTTGTTTAGACACCTAAGTACTATTGTAATTTGTATACAATCAAATTATATACCTCAAAATGTCATGTTTAATACACTGTGTTACTTTACTAGCAATTTCAGTGTATAAACATTAAAATCGTCCATTTATCTGTTATCAGCCAAACCGAAAAATAATGAACAGCTTTTTGGTATTGCCCAGAACTTTAATATTGTGTGTCCTTAACTTAAAATTGTCCACAATGTCATGATGTGGTTATGTTATGAAAACCACAATCTTTTTTGCCTTGAAGTGACATTTTCAGATGAAGAACCACTAAAGATTGACTACAAACAACATCACATATTAACCAGACTGAACTTCCATTTCTTACAGCCTCATTTTCACACATTAAATTAAATGTGGCATCCAAGAGATGATTGGAAATAAATGGAGTGTTCTGAGCAGACCAGGGAGATTCTAAAAAACACTTTAATGCAGTTTAGAAGCCTCACAACGACCAGACCCTCTTAAACTTGAGATAATTGAATCGAATGCACCATCCATCTCCATAAGTGATCATCCTGAGTCCAGACCAGCTGCCCAGAGAGCATTTACTTATAGCAGGCATTATGATTTAGCATTGATATAAAGCTATGGGATGATGTCATAAACCGCATACCACAATCAGATAAGCGGGCCCAATTTACGAGCACATCACTATTCTCATACAAGCCTACACATTTAATATGGATGGACGAGGAATGGCTATTAATATGTCTCTATGCCTCATACATTACGCAAGTCCAAAGACCAAAAGTACAGCAGCATGCAAAGAGAATTATAGACATGTTTATTATGCCACATTGACGAATGCGCTCTAACATCTAAACTCTGGTGCTTTTTAGTTTATTCCCCCACATTTAGTTTATCGTCTCATTATTGCCAATGAGTTTTCAGGCCCTTGGATGTAGGAAGCAGTTTGTCTCTTCGCTAAAACCCATCCAGCTTTCATCTCTGGAATTATCGCCACACTGCAGCCTGGCAGATGAGAGGTATTTGTCCTTGGGCTTGCGGATCGTAGACGTCTTGATGCTTATATGTTTACATAGTAATTCTGGCTTCCCCTTCGACTCTACTCTACGCTAAGCTGTCGTAAGTCAGAGTGACACGGTCTCTCCTCAAAGAGGAAAATCTGGAATTATTTGCCTCTGATAACATGCTAATACTGTTGAACTGGATGACAGCAATGTGAAAACACAGACGGGCCCTGATGCGGAAGGGATATGTGAAGCACATGGGTTCGCGAACAAACGAATGCTCTCTGGCACACTGTGGAGCGAAGCATTTCTACTGCACGGCTTAATATAGTTAAAATGACAGCTGGGGCTGATAGAAGAGCTGATGATTGATGGGGAGATGGTCAATCAGAGCGCAGAGAGCTGCCAGATATGAAAGATCATGCTCTTTTGTCACCTACAGGCCAGACTTCCCAGGCTGATGTGATGTGCCATCATAGAGCCTGTCTGCTGCAGTCTATAAATAAGCCAAAGGCAGACAGCATCACAGACTGGCCTCTCTCTGACATGTCACAGGCCATTGTGATGAGAAGTGAAGCCACACAAATCATACAAAAATGTACATTATAACAGATCAAATAAACTTTTAAAGGCCTAATTTGCCAATTTTAAGGAAATTAGTCAATAAAATTTACTGATACAAAAAGCAATAATTACTTTAATTTTATTGCTGATAACCAACAATATTGTTTTGTATTGTAAACAATATTATAGTAGTAAAAATGTGAATTTATGCATCACCAAATTTTAATGTACAGAATGAAAAATGTGGTTTTTTGTATATTTATTTAACCGTGTTATTAAATTATTGACATTTTTTAAATATAAAATTTAAAGGGATAGCTCACCAAAAAAAAAAAAAAGAAAATTTAAAGAATCATTTACTCAACCTTAAGCTTTTTCTTTTTTCCTTCTTTTTTTTTTTTTAAGCAAACAAAGCAATACAGACAGATAAACAAGGAAAAAACATGTAAATACCTGGAGAATGCAAACCTGAGTTTAATTCCTCTGCTGAACACAAAAGACGATACTCTGAAGAATGTTGGTAACCAAACAGTTGGTGGTAGCCATTGACTTTAGGAAGAAAATACTATGGAAGTCAATGGCTACCAGCAACTATATACTTCTCATACAGGTTTGGAACAACACAAGGGTTTGTAAATAAGACAAAATTTTCATTTATCCCTTTAAATTAGCATTACATGACGCAAATACCAATCTAAATGTAAAAAAATGTAAGAAATAGTTATGCGCAATTAAATATTCAATAGCGACCATATATTCAATATCAGAAAAGTAGTTTTTTATTGTAGTTTATTTCTGATAAACATGAATGCAAACATTATTTCGAAAAAAAATAAATAAATAAATCTTTACACTCTGGCATGAGAGTTCAATGGGTCTGCAATTCTCAGTTCCATTTGTGCACATCAGTTTTGTTTGTGCTGACTGGCTGATGGTTACGAATGTCAGTGCATTTTGACGATCGATGGTAAATCCTCTTGACAATTCTCTTGAGCAAAAGTCGACCTGATGGTTGGGTGCTTGAAGAACAGAGATCTGCACACTAAGGAGCAAGGCAACACTGCGTGCAATCCTTCTAATATCATTGATTTCCCTGTCCTACTTTCTCCACCATACCTCGTTTCACACACTGCTGCTGTATATGAGTGATCGCCACACTAATTACTGTTCACATGTAAACACAATACATCCACATCATTAGACGTCATTAAAGGAGCATTCGTTACGATTGCACTCTGGCTTTAATAAAACAATTTCAGAACGTTAGCCAGGCCTTTCCGGCCTCACTCGAAAATTTTCCAATTATAAAGGGTTCATTAAAAACAGGAGTTTACTGGGGACTGACTTCACCCGTGACGGGTTCGGATGAACGGTAGTTTGAGAAAGCAGAACGGGTCATTTAAATTTAAAGAGCCGGCCTTCAGCAAACTCCAAATCAAGGAGGTGAACATAGCTGCAATAAGGTTGCCGAAATTTGATGTGGTGCAGAAACGTTTTCTCGCAATTACAGGTCGTCGTGTGCTGCCAAGTAAAAACACAAACATCTCTGGCCAGACGTATATATGTAAATACACCAAATAAACACCAATTTTCATTTGATTTCCCTCCGCTCTTGTATTTTTCTAGTGCGTTACGAAGAAAAAAAAAATGGTTTGTTACGGTTCACTCAGTTGAACATACATGCCAAAATGTTTTTCAAATTTCATCCTGATGGAAAGCAAACACCACATATGAACTTTTACACAAATTATCCACCAGCACACACATGCACTATCCATCCACACATCGCTGGAATCCTCAAAACAACGCAAGAGTTAGGAAATCAGATACATGCGTATAAAAACAGCTGGTTTTCCAAATGGTGGATAAAGGCTGTTTACCTTCTGGAAGAGCGCAGGAACCTGCTGCAGCTTCAACCTGTGGAAGACAAACACGTCGTACATGCCAGCCACGGCCAGCACCGTCACGCCTTGTTCCTTCCACAGCATGCTACAGGAAGCACACACCAACATGCCCAAGAACCACGTCCAGCTCCGTCCATGGGCACCACTCGTCCTCAGAGAGCAGTGGCATATGTAGCAGCGCAAGGCCAGGAGGAAAAAGAGGGCAGCTCCTACGTCGGCCCGGCCCACGATGCCCGCCACAGCCTCGGTGTGGATGGGGTGAGCGGCAAAGAGAAGCCCGGCCAGCAGGCTCCAGCAACCTGACCCCAGCAGTACGCTTGAGAGGCTAGAGAACAGGGCGGTCGTGGCACAGTGTAGAACCACATTGACCAGGTGGTAACCCCAGGGATCTAAGCCACCCAGGGCGTAGTTGAGTCTAAAAGAGAGTGTGCAGAGTGGGCGGTACGACTTGTGGCTACCGCTATGGGTGAGAAGTGTCCCCCAGAAGTCATCGTAAAAGATGTTGATCCAAGGCGTTTCAGGGAGAAGGTCCTGGTTGGTCTTGATAGCACGACTGTGTGGAGAAAAGAAAGAGTTTAAGATTCAAATAGACTCAAATTTATAAGTCAATTAATTTACTATAGTGTGCACAAGGATATTTTAGGGCCCTATGAAAATGCAGACAGTATCACGGAACCCAGTCATAAAAATGGAATTTACTGTATAACGTGGAATGTCACGGAATTTGCCAAATTTTGTATGAATAAATCAAAAGTAGGTTAGTACATTTAAATCAAAATGCAATATGGATGAGCGTCTGTGGACATTAAGCTGCAAAAATACTATTTAAATAAGAATCCTTCATGTTCTGCATGTCTCAGTGTGAATGAATGGCGCAGACGCGCGGTTTACTTCATAAGCATTTTACCATTTCATTTGAGAAAAATTATCGTCCTATCATATAAAAACAGAAACTTAAAGGTCTTCACAGCAACTCATCAAAATAAAAGTTTGGTTTAAATTGAAGAAACTGTGACAATTATATATTACTTATTTGTAATGATAGTACTACTACTAATAATAAAATCATTATTTAAACATTATTTATATAGGAATATTTACCAGAATTCATTTACCAGAAAAATGTAAACTCATAAGACAGAATTTCTGAAAAATAAATATATAAATAAATAAATAAAAATGATTTTTTTAAATAAAATAAATTAATTAGAGTTGCTTTTGATTATCAAAATGTAATGATCCATAAAAATGGAATCCAGAAAATTAAATTTTGTTGGTTTCATGATTTCAAATAATTAAATCATGCTTTTTGATAATTTTTATTTATTTATTTTTTTTTTTTTTGCATAAATTTAACCATTAAAACAGAGTCTAGAACAATTAAAACCGAAAAAAAAAACAGAATCCATAAAAGTAAAAAAAAATAAAATAAAACTGAATTTGGGAAAAAATAAAACGGATTTCATAGGGCCCTAATATTGCTTTTAAGAGTGACGGTTGGGTTAGTCCTCATACCACATCACTTGTTGTGTTAGTGTATGAGCTATGACAGAAATCCATCACTTGCTGAAGTTCTAACACAGCAGTCTTGACAAAAGATCACAAAAGAGCATGACTAAAAAACACATCACAGACATTGAGACCATGTGTGAACGTATAACTCTGCATGTAAACTGAACAATGTCAAAATCTTTCAGCATTGTCAAAGTCATTCAGTAAGGCAAGCATCACTACTATTGTTTTTTTTCAAAAATTCTTGTTTAACTCTAAACATACTTTTCCATTTAATCAAACTCTTCCATGATATTCTACTCCTGGAATAAGTCAGTTAAAGCAATACATTTAACATTCCTCACACAAAGATGACCTTGTAGTTAAGCCTGTGGGGTTTGACTGGGACACAATAAGACAGATAGAAAGAACTTTTCCTCAAAGTTTAGAAACTGAGGACATGTAGCGCACCCTTGACCAAAAACAAATAAAAGCTCAACAGAACGACAGGGACCTCCATTTAGCCATAAGCAAGCACGAAGTGGTACCAAATTCCTGTCAATCAAACCAACCCAACTGTGCCAGAAACCATCTATTGCCTATCCCAAAGAAGCTGAGAGACAAAAAGCTAAGGGGAATGAAAAATGCATAAAAATGGCCAATGTAGAAGAGAGTGAGTGAGTGGAAGGATAAATGTGCAGTTTACTCCCTGGGAAAAGGCGTTGGGACTCTAAATATGTTTGAAGAAGGCCTTATAAAAGCGTAGAGTTGCACAGGGAACAGGAGGAGGCAGGGTGGGATATGCTCTGAGGGCCACAGACACACACTGTGCCCATGCTGTCTGCGCAATGCGCCGCCCAACAAGACAGAGAGAGCCCTCAAGGCAATCAAATAACACAAACACGTGTAAACAAAGCAACTAGGCAGTTACATTATTCCATATGCAGTCATCCGTGCCAAAATCCATGTCATTCAAACCCAAGGCAGTGGTATCTTGCTGTGAAACAAACCCCCCCTTCCTTCTGTGATCATGAATGTATGCTGGAGCACAAGAAGATGCTGCTGAACCGTCGAGCATAATTAGTCTCCTTAGAGAGTGCAAGCAACGACATAAGCTGTAATTAAAATATGCAACGGGAAATACGTGACAAGCGCGATAACGCGCCATCAGCACAACTGAATAATCAGCCGTCACAGCAATGGCGCCAAGAACGTGCAATTAACACAGAATGGAGACAAAAGGTTTAATGGAAACATGTTTACAAGAGAAAGATACGATGCAAAAAGAGCAATGGATCCCTGGCCGTAGAGCGAGCCAAAGTCTTTGATCATTTGCTACTTGCACAGTCGCCAGCAGCGAACGCCTGTCTACCAGTCGCCCATGAGAACAGATGGAACTGGGAAAAGTGAGGAGATGTTACAACAGACTAAACTGCCAAAAAGAACTAGTTCAGGACATGCTTCAACTTCTTGGTTGTCTTGGGGGAAATTTTCAACAAGACGTGTTGAAATTGCAGCCATTGCCTTGTAAGAATCCACAAGAAAAACAGATGCTTTGAGAACTACATTTCTCCGTGAGATAAAGCTCTCCGTCATCGGACACATTTCAATTCCCTGCCTTGACTTAGAATCACTCACTTTCCTGGCAGAATTTCACGATTTCCCCCCCTTCAGGTATACCTTTATTTTCTCCAAGCCATTCGTCAAATTAGATCTTCATCCTTCTGAACAAAAGGATAACATGAGAGCCATTGTGATTCAATTACACCACTGAATCATTTGGAAGGAGTTGCCAATTTACTGGATATTTTGGTGAGCCAGAGAAAACAAACACCATCGCCTGAAGACTCGACACCCAGCAGCCCAGACACGACAACAGACTCTGTGCCAGGCCCGGCAGGCAGGGGCTTCCGAGATCGGCTTTCACGTGAAGTGTGAATCAAAAACGAACACTTGGAGCTCTGGCGGTGGATGGTAACTGAATATCAGTAACACTGGAAGCTCTCAGATTGCATGAGGAGTGCATGAATTCTTGAGCCACTGCCTGATTTGGCTTGACAGCACCCCGAGGAAGTCTGAATCCATAGAATGATTCTAATTGGTGTTAGTGAGACAAATAATGTGAAAGCTAATCTCTGGAATGGGCCGATCCTTCTCGTCTGTAAAGGAAGTAGAGGGACAGAACCTAGAAACTTTTTTACATGCAAGAGGCATTCTTACTCTTGACGACTCTCAGGGGACCGGCGGTATCACGCGATCCCGAAACTGGCCTCTTTGCTTCATCTAGAGTCCAATCAGCGTGCTGGGGATACTGTGACCACATCTGTCAAAGCATGTTTGCTTATCGCTCTAACCCTGCCGTGACTGGCACATTGTTACGTTTTGGCCGACCGCAGCTCTAATGAGAAGTGAAATCCAAAATAAGTCCTTTGTAATCTAGAGCCCAGTTCCCTCAAACTGGGAGCAAGATTTAGCTCTACGGCCATGAGAGGAGCTTAAATGCTGCAGTGTCGATAGCAGGCTGCGACCTCAATGTTTTCGGACAAGTACAGCTTTGGTACATCCAAAACAAAGGCTTATAATTCGAGTCAAAAGCAAAACAAACCATGCAAAGAGTCTGGTTTCTGGAATCAAAAGCAACAAGTGACCTACTACGGAGTGACTATATTCCAAGGATTGCCTTTCTTTCTTTACAAATTTGACGGATGCTTAGTCTCGACGCGTGATTAGCTTAGCGCACAGAGGAAATTCTTTCTGCCAAAGTGCATGAACGTCAGCGACCGTTCATATAATGCAAGTACATCCAGGGTCTATACGTTTTAACGAAACAAACATAGCTCCCTTGAATAGCGCCAAAAAACAGTTCCAGATATTCTTCTGAGAGTTTGAGACAATGCACAATTGTTTTCTATTTGTGCCAGCAAGTGAAAAGGGGGGAGGGGGGGGAGCACAGGCAGTAGGGAGATGTGTTTTTCGGTCTGCCAAGTATGTGTCATCACCCGGCTTCAGTGTCTGAAAGGGCTGCAGTCATATTTTGAGAGTGCCTACAGAGAGCCTGTCCGGTCTGTCCACTCTGCTCTCCCGCCTGGGCTTTTGTCTATGGTTTCTTCCCATGAGAATGCCTGCAGGTCAATAACAGAATACCTTCCCCTTATGTGGTGCTTATGCGAGAAGAGCTCTCAGGACAACAGCCTTGTTCTATTGTGCAGTTTCATGAAGAAAAGCTGTATGGGTTATAAAAGAGGAAAATCAATTAATTTGTCAGAATAAAGCACTGAACTGTTGAGGAAACACAATCCAAACTGAGCCACTCACACAAAGTACAAATGTCTTTCATTCTTTCAGTTATTCTTTTATTCATCCACTCTCTCTTTCTATAAGTTGTTCTTTTGCTCTTCCATTTACTGACAATCTTTTGTTCTGCCAGTCATTCTTTCATTGTTTTTCATTCATTCTTCCGGCCATTTTTTCCACACTCATTCATTCATTCATTCATTCATTCATTCTTTTGCATGCATGCATGCATTCATTCATGATTTTTTTTCCATTCATTAATTAATTCTTTTGCATTCATTCATTCATTCATTCATTCATTCAATCAATTCTTTTTCATTTTCTCTTTCATTTATTGCACATGGTACCGTGATTATACCACGGCTTTTAGAAATGTACTGAACTAATATCAATTGGTTCAAAGTTTACATCGATTTAACCTTGTAGCATGTAAATACTATCATTTAATCATTATGTACAATTATATATATCAAAACGCCATGGTGTTTCTTTCTGATACTGTCACTGCACCATGGCACTGCCACAGTAAATCACAAGAAGGCACAGGTTTTCCAGTAAAATCAACAAATATTCAATATCAATAAACACCTAACTGAATAGAATTAAATAAATTATTATTAGTCATATTAGTAAAATAAATTAAAGAAAGGAGCTTGTGGCTTGTGCTTGACATGTAAAATCAATGGGAACCTGAAATAATGTTTGAGTAATACCAAGATGTCAATAGAGCTATTGCAGTGAATCCTTCTTATAGTTCCTCTGATGAAGAGCATTGGGTCATGCTGCAAATCATGTCTAAAGGTCCTACCACATCACAGCTTCCTTAAAACGGAAAATAAAAAATCTCTTTGCATAAATAAATAATTTATACATGGCAGATTATGCAGGCGGAAACAGGTTTCAAAAGGCTAATCTTATAAATGCCAGCATTACAAATCAATTCATACTTCTGGAAAGAAAAATAAACTATTGACATTTCAAAGTCACAAAATGCATTTTGTCGCCAATTTACACTCAAGAAATGTCAAAGAATGAGTGAGGTACAAAGAGCTCTCTTAAGATATTAACTAATAGATTTGACACTTTGAACTGTTCCTTGTTAAACAACAGAAAATAGATACCACGGTAAACTAAGTCAATGTATTTCAATATGTTAGTCTGGCAAGTTAGTCAAAATGTCAGCTGGTGTATTATTGAATTAGGGTCAGACGGAGTGAGACTAAAGGCTTTCAGTTGGTGGGCTTCAACCAACAGTGAACCAGACACACATTGAAAGGGTCGGGGGCACTGCAGCCGGAACAAACCATCTCGGGCCACCATGAAATCACCATGGTCATGGCTGGACGTTGTTGATCTAAACGCCACAATAGCCACATTATCTAGTTTGCAACCAAGTCAAAGCAAAAAGAGAATGGGTGTGGACTCTCGTTTATGGCACTTTCCACACACACTCATCTTTGAACCTTTTCCAAAAAATAATATGCACACATCAGCATCCATTTTAACTTTTTTACAGGCGTGAATGAATCAATTGTCCACTAACGGCAAATCAATGAAAGCGCCATTTCCATTTAGGCTTTATTGATAAAAAGAAAGAAAGAAAGAAAAAAGCCCACTCTGCACATTGACTACTAAATTAGCATGGTGAAAAAGCGACCACCACTTTTCATTATATCATGCCACCCCTCTTGGGAAAAACAGCTTTTACAGGACTCACTATTAGTCCAACTGCTTTACTATGAGGAGAACATTACATGGCGACTGAACTCTAGTAATTAGATAACAGAAGAAAGAAACAGAAGTAAGAAGAGGAGAAAAAGGAGACTTCCTGTGTGCAGCATGTCTGTTAAAGGGGTCATATGATGCGATTTCAATTTTTCCTTTCTCTTTGGAGTGTTACAAGCTCTTGGTGCATAAAGAAGATCTGTAAAGTTGCAAAGACCAAAGTCTCAAATCAAAAGAGATATTCTTTATTAAAGTTAAGAGTCAGCCACACCCCCCTAAAACGGCTCGTTCTAACATGCCCCCACATATCTACGTCACGATGTGGGAAGATTTGCATAACACCGCCCAAATGTATACGCAAAGAAAGAAGGCGTAACTTTCTTGCTCTATGTTGTTGCTTCCACCGGCGCCATGTCGTGGAGAGGTGCTGTGTGTTTGCATGCGAGTAAAGAGGACATAAGAAATCTGTGGATGAGTTTTATTTACAACACTGTCCCAGAGCAGTACAACACAAATATTGGAGTTTGTGCTGCGCACTTCACGGAGCAGGGCTCTAGACTCTTCCCACTGGTCGCACTTGTGCGACTAACTTTCTCAGTTGGTCGCACGAGCACATCATTTGGTCACAATTTTGTATTTATTTATTTATTTATTTATTTGATACAACATTTGATTAATCAATGCATGCTGATGAACTTTTATCATAGTTTATAGTTATATGGTAACGAAAGTGTTCAACAGTAGACCCCTTTTTTTTCCATCAGTATTATTTGAGATTTAAATTTTGTGAACAGGAATTCCTTTTTTTTTTGCTTTCACTTTCAAATTTGCGATCTTGGTGTCATGCTTTACAAGAAAAGATAATTGTCTGTTTTGCTTATATCTATACACCTTTCACTTTTTAAGACTAAAACAAAAGATGGATTCATTGTTATTCTTAATTAAAAAGCACAACAACAATAAAGCAGTACGTTACAAAGACAAACTAGCTTACATAACATTTATTAACAAAAACGAATAAGACGAGGCATGGCATAGGACACATCACATGCTGTATTATATACCGACTAATAAATTACAGAATGTTTAGCAAACACTGAGGAATCAAATAATAATAATAATAATAATAATAATAATAATAATAATAATAAATTAAGGAAAGCCTCCATATCGTAACATGAGTTAAACAGCAAAGATGATAAGCTTTTCAAAACGAAAACAAAAAGTAGGCTACGACTAAATTGTATGTTGCTGACAGGACTTGCATGTTTTTTTTCTACAAGAATACCAACATGTTCACCATCTCTGGTTTAAGAAGCGGTCTTTTACTTTAGTTTGAAAACCAAATCCTCCGTTGCGCTCCGTCCGCGGCGCACCTTCACGCTCGTGCTGACGCTGCGAGTATAAACCAGGCTCTACACCTGATGCGCTCGCGCTGAAAGCGCCTCTCTTCAGGTGATCAGTGAAATCTGACTCCTGTGCCGCGGCTCTGCAGCGCGCTGTATGAAGCAGATGCTTTGGAGCAGCGCAGACCATGCACTCGCACAAGTGCGACCACGTAAAATTTTTACTCGCACTCTCTCAAAAAATGGTCGCAAATGCGCAGTCTAGAGCCCTGCGGAGGATTATTTTCTGAACATGGGAGAGTACAAGGCCGGTTGTGGGTAACCGGTCCTATTCACCCCGCTCCGAGCAAGATTGTAATCGCGGTCTAAGTGCAGGAGATGGGCGCTAAGAGTCACTAGATCAGGGGAGTGAGGTTTACTGGCTTGCTGGACACCACGGCTGTTACATGTAGAAAGACTTTTACTCAAAAGTGAGGCAGTTCCAACCTTACAAGGACAGTCTGGCGCTTCTGACTCAAAGCCTGTAAGTAACGTTACGTTTTATTATTTAAAAAATCTGCTACTTACTATTCAAGCGCGAGTACAAGTAGTGCTTTTTGTTTGTGTTTCTCCAATCACAAATGCAGACATGGTGTTGTGTTTACGCGGCGCGATGCTAAAAAGTCAGTATAAGTCATTATAATCAGTAATTATGTCCCCACTGGATGCAACAAATGCCTTGTTTGAAATGGCTTTTAATGTTTTGTGTCATCGTGGGGACGCAGCCTCATATTATGGTAAGGGGCATAACATTTCCATCACATGCTTGAGGTATTCGGCCAATCACAACGCACTGGATCGCTGGCCAATCAGAGCACACCTAGCTGTTTCACACCGATGAGCTTTGTAAAAATCGACCCGTTTCAGAAAGGCGGGGCTTAGAGGAGATAAAATAATGTAAAACGTGGAAAATAATGTGTTTTTTTTTTGTTGTTTTTTTTTACTTTAAACCACGTAAACACATTGCATCACACCAAATACACAAAAGAATGTTCTTTTTAGCACCATCATATGACCCCTTTAAACATTGTACTGTAAAAGGCAGAGAACTATTTACGAAGCATGGGCGGCTTTGGCCAAAAGGGATCAGAAAACAAGTTACACCCTACACATCTGTCCTATAACCTTTTCATGGATGGTAACAGACTTCCCAGAAGGACTATAAGAAGAGGCTTTTCATCCCAAAAGAAATGTCTGGCCACTAGGAAAAAAAAAGCATTTTAGAGTTAGCGATTATCGCAAGAAGGCGTGAAAGCCACTGATAGGACATGCCTGAGACATACACTTGCATTTTAGAGTCTCATAAATCCTAGGGCATATGCTAGGACAGACACAGCACAAATATACCAGCACGTTCTACCGTCTCGCCTCCCCTGTCTTTTATTTCCATACAAATACAATCTGTCAAAAGGAACATGATGGGTATCTGAAAATGTTCAATTAAAATAAATAGGAAAAAGCTGTTCACAGACTGCTAAAAATGTGACTTCAGCCCCACATGGCAAACCACTAAATGTCTCCTTATGTTTACACTACTATTAACAAGAACCAAAACAGACAAAAAAAAAGCTGAATTTCTGCCAGAGTTTGTGCAAGATCATGATCTTCAGAAACGCCATCCATATATACACATTTATCTAATAAAATCATACATACATATATTTACTGCTCAAGAAAAAATTTCTCATTGTCGGCAATGTTGCAAAGTGACAAATACTGTTACTTTTTAATCAGTTTAATGGGTCATTACTTAAAGTGTAAACACACACACACACACACACACACACACACACACAGAGTAGATGTGCAAGATTTGTACTGTATCAGGTAAAATATTTGGAGCTTAGTTCATTTCCTGTGGATCATAAAGTGGCAAGTGCATCATTCAGTCAGCACTTCAAACTAAGCCACCTGTTTGGCATCAATGTTGACACATGATACATCTTGCATAAAGGTTACAAATGTGCCGAAAAGGGATTTTCTGAATAGCCATCAAATATATTTTTAAAGGGGTGGTTGATTGTGATTTCACTTTTTTAACCATAGTTAGTGTGTAATGTTGCTGTTTGAGCATAAACAATATCTGCAAAGTTACGACACTGAAAGTTCAATGCAAACGGAGATATTGTCTTTTAAAATTCTGGCAGTTTAATGCCTACAAAAACGGCTCGTAGGAACTACAACGAGTTACTTCCCGGGTCCGTTACATCATGAACCCAGATAAACCCCGCCCCCGAGAATATGTAACGAAGGGGGCGAGGCCACGCTGTTGCTTTTGAAGAGGAAAAGAAAACTAGGGGTGCACATAAAAATCTATTCATATATGAATCGCACTTCTGTCTTCTAATGATTCTAATGGATTCACAAGTTTCAAAAGTGTTCTAAAACAATGGTTCTCAATCCTGTTCCTCACGTCGTCCTGCTCTGCACAGGCTCTGCATCTCTCTCTCTCTCAATCTCTCATTCAGATCATCACAGCTCAGTTCAAATGAACTGTTCCATTTATACACATTTCACATAGCTATGCAAAGGATGCGCGTGCGATTGCCGTACTGTATTAAAGCTTTAATCAGGATAAAACCGCATATTAAAAGCAAACAGAAGCAGTAGCATTTACAAATAACAGCATATCTAAACATATGAGATACCAACAAACAAAAAACATACCATTTAGAGCCGTGCTTGCACAGGTTCTGCGCGATCCTCTTCACTAATATCCTCTGTATCTCAATCGGGCTCAAATTGAGAAGCAATATAGACGATGTCATTGTTTACAATACAACCGGAGCACATGCCGCTGAGCTGAGGGGCGGGACATTTAGTCGCGCACTAAAGGCGGTTTAGCCAATCACAACACACTGGGGCCGGCTGATCAATCTCAGCCGGTTGCCTATTTCTGAGGGAGGGGCTTCATAAAAGGAGGAAATGATCAGCGTGTTTTTCAGAGAAGGGACAGAACGGTGTGGAATAAAGGTAAATTATGTGAAAAAATAATGCGCTTTAAGAACGAAGCATTAACACATTAGACTGCACCCCATAAACACAATCAAGCCTAGAAAACAAACAGTCAACCACCCCTTTAAAACAAATGAACTGTTGAACTACATAAGAGACTCGCACACGTTGCCGACCTACAGTGGGAAAGAAGAGTGTGGCATTCACTAGGGCTGTCGCGGTGAAGGAATTTCCCTTGCGGTAATTTTGAGTGGCTCAAAAAGTATGCGGTATTACCGCATTCATTCAACTACACGTTCAAAAGCGCTGATTCATTCAAAGAGAAATGTAATGAAACACACTGTTGAAATCATATTAACTTTGAGTGCCACTGTTAAAGGCTCAGCTGACCAGCAATGCGTCGATGCTCAGACAGAGATTTTGCTTTCCTTGGACATGACAACCTATTTTCACAAATATACATGACTCAGCCTGAAGGACAGACACAGGTAATCGCACGCGCTCAGTCGATCTCTCTCTGGTTCGCTGTCTGTTTAGGCTGTTAAGTGCAAATTTACTGAGCCTCTGTACAAATCAGCGTGGAACACATTATGTTATCATCACTAATATTCAGTACACATGCAAGAAGTGTAAAACGAGAAGGGCGTAACCTTACGAAAAAGAAAACACGCAAATATCACGGTTGCTGCATTCCTCTGTGGTTATGCTCATCAATAGCGTGGTATTGCGATATTGCGGTTATCGCGACAGCCCTACCGTTCACAACCTACAGCATACTGATGTTACTGTAAGTAGCCTACTAGTGCCCAGTTGAAAACTCTTAATTTTAGGTTTGTTGCAACTGGAAGTGGGTTCTTAAAGGAATAGTTCACCCGAGGGAAAGAATACTATGGAAGTCAATGGGGACTATCAACTGTTTGATTACCAGCATTCTTCAAATTATCATCTTTTATGTTAAACATAAAAAGAGAAACTCATACAAGTTTGGAATAGTGGTCGACCGATATATCGCCAAGGCCGATATATCGGCCGATATTTGGCATTTTCAAATATCGGCATCGGCAGATAAGTTTTTCTGTTTGGCCGATGCGTTCGAGACGGGACTTTTATTTTGACGGCGCTGAGAATGGCAGTGCCTGAGCCCACAGTGCTCACATTCTCCCTCATTTGCTGTTGTCGTTAACAGTTCTGTCTAATACAGATAGAAGTCTGTCTAATAATCAGATAGAACTGTTAAACAAAGGAAATAAAATGTATACAAAAAAGTATTATAACGATTGCTTTTATATTATTAGTAATAGAAAGGCAAATATTATAATACTTTCTTGTTTGCCGTCAGCATTCAGCAAATACGCATGTATATCATTTAAACAAATCTTTGAATGACTAATGAACATTTAATTTCACAAACCTTGCAGAGTAGTCGAATCCAGCTGTAAGATCTTATAAAGTGTGCATTTGTATCCTGCATGATCGCGTGTGCTCTGCGTGACGGTCAGTCCGTGCGAATTGAATGCGACAGGAGGAAAGTTCAGCTTCACTGGAGACGCGCAACAAACAAACTTTAAACTCGTGATTTCAAATTATGCTGTGCTTTATGCATTTGCCCACTGTCATATTCATGTCATTTTCACTGTGTTCTGTATGCAAAATGAGTGTTACCTTGACTTTAGTTGAAAAAATATGATTCCCAATGCAAACAAACTTCCCAGAATACGAGTGCCCTGTTGGTTACAGTGTTTACTTCCTTTTTAATTATATTTTTATTAAATATTTAATTATTTGTGAAAAAATACTTTGTCATTTAAAGTATGTTTACTTTACACATTTATTTTTTAATCCATTTTCAAATTATTTAAAATTTCTTAAATATTAATTAAAATACAATTATATCGGCTTTGTATCGGCCTTCGGCCACCCTGCCTTCCAAGATATCGGCATCGGCTGTCAAAAAACCAATATCGGTCGACCACTAATTTGGAACGACAAGAGGGTGAGTAAATGATGACAATTTTCCTTTTTGGGCGAACTATACCTTTATACCTTAGAAAATACAAACAAAATTTCACAGTCTGCACTTTGATATTGGATCTCACACAAAAGTAATTTGCTGTCAATAATTTAAAACTGTTTAATTGCAATTTTAATAGTACAGCTTTGTCACATTTAACGCATTCAGTTTCAAGAAAACTAAATAAATTACCATTATGTAATTTTTAGAGTACAAAATTTGCATAATAGCTGTATAAACAAAAACTCATTCATAAATAGCCTGCATAAACAAAAACTCATAAAATAAAAGCTACACTGCCATGGTTTTAAAAACAGTTAAGGCCTGTTCACACCAAGGATAACTATAAAGATAACGATAAAGATGTAGTTCTAAAAATCGTTCTCAATATTAAAGAATAGCAGAGTCCACACCACAGCTATAACGATAAAGGCACAGAGAAACGATATCGTTGGAATCACTTTCAGAACGATTTTTTCCAGCTGATGAACGATAAAAACATCGACAATCAATCAGAATCCATCCTGCTATAACGAGCTCGAGAATTTAAAGCAGCAGACGAGCGCGCGCTTAGACTAAACAGGTGATATCGTTTGCTGTTGTGGATGCTAATATCATTATCTTTATAGTTATCATTCTGGGTGTGAACGGCGCTTTAAACTACTGTTCACTGCTACTATTTTAGTTACTAGCCAACAATCATAAACAAATTTCTCAGGTTAAGCTTTGTCAAATGCTACTTAGCTGCTACAATGGATACAAAATATCATCCATCCAATATCAATTAGCCTAATCTGCCAAACGTGTCATGCTCTGTGAATTCTCTGGTAAATAAAGAGGCTTTGTTTTATCCAGAGTTTGACCCAGGTCTGAATACTCAGCCCACTCTCTGGCCACAGTACACAGGCCTCTCAACAGTAGGCTGTTTGTCACGGCTCGAGTCCCTCTAGCCGGAGTGTAATGAATTAGCTGGACTTTGTTCCTGCATGTTTGTGGAGCTTCTTTGTCTTCCCATGGAGAGGAAAAAGAGAGAGCGTGGGCGACCTGCTCGTTGTGTTTGCGTGCAAGACCCATCCTGATGGGATGGTTTATCATTCGAGAGGCTCTTGTTGACCCACAGGAGCATGTGGGTAGGAAAATGAGGAGAATGACATCGGATGGATGAGAACCAGCTGAAGGAATGCAGAGGGGAACATGTGGTACAGGGATGGGAACGTACACCCGAGGAGATCCACACAAAAAACCCTTCAGATGGGAGCGAATATACTGCGCCCACTGAGCAGGCTTTTCTTCCTAAGAATTTTCTTTTTTCCCCTCATTTTTGGACGGGTGCACCAGCGACATTCTCAGTTGTTGCCTTGTCAGCGGGGTGTGCTGGCTTTCCGGCGAGTTATGTGCAATAGTCTGGCAAATGTCAGAAATTTTCAAAAAGAACATCTGCATTGTAGACAAAAATCATCAAAAATACTTTTTTGGAATGGAATGGAATGGAATGAAATAAATTCATCGGAGTGTCTTTTGCGTCTTAACTTGGCTTTGCTTACGCCACTGGAGCGCAGAGATTCCTGGTCTACGGACACGTGGCGGATGTTCTGCAGTTGCGAGCTGGAGTGCCTGCTTGCATGCGATGCAGTCCTTCTTTTATGAGGCATACCAGCAAACGGGCCACACCAGGCCATGACACGCTATGGGTTTAGCCAAGACTCACTACAGTTAAGAACACAGCACAACGACCGTGAACGCCAGTGGCTCAACCAAACAAATCCGAGCATCTTCAGTAAAATACTGGTAGCCAAAAACTCTGCCACCCACACGCAGCTCCCACTGCCTTCAGACCATAATAATGTTTTTTTTTTCCTGCTGCATATGGTTATTCCAGGTCTTCTCCTCGATCTTGACCCCTAAAACCTTTGTTCATCATAAGTCTGATGTGTTGGATGGGATACTGATTACTTCGGCCTTTCAGAAGACACCAGGTAATCTATCAACTAGAGGCCACGATAGCAAATCAATCTAGAGGAGGCTGAAAGACCTCCAGGGTGATCTGTGCTGTGCATGATTAATACTTCATTTTTTCCCACAAGAATGAATGGTATTTTATGAATTTTTGGAAAATTGGTAGTCCGTGCTTGAAAGAAAGGTTACAATAAATAATTAAATACACTTAAAATACGCTTTTACTGATTGTTCAATTTGCTGCAGCAAGGTTTTTGAGTTTATTTCAATGCATGCAACCAAATTAAAATTGTAAAATAAAGTTTATCTAAACCATTTGTGTTAAAAAAAAAAAAAAAAGAAAATAATAATAAAAACTAAATTTTTAATTATATGTGAGAATATACTGTCATAGTCAATGTTAAACTAAGATGACAATACAATGGTAAAAAATCCAGTATGCAAAATGATATGCAACATTCATAAAATAGAAGTAGGACAGATGAGTTTAAACTGATTATCTTTTGTTGAAGGCTTAATTTAATTGCTAAAAGTTTTCCTTAATTTAATTACTGTAATCTCATTGAAGTTTGTATTTTCCAAGTGTAAAATAAAATAATGGGCCAATAAAAAGTTGCAAATAAAACAAAGATTAATGGAGTATGCTTTACAAAGAAATGCCATATTTAATTCAGCATGTTACTTGTCTTGTTGTTTCTCTATAATTATTTATGAAATTTACAAGCCATTTCTGAGTGAAAAGTCTTTCAAAGTAAATCTTACATTTTCTTTCAGTGTAGTTTAAAAAGAGAAAGTATGTTCTTTGTTCTTTTCAGTGTTTGGTAAAATCCTTCATCCTCTTCTATTATTTTGTCATGAATAATCTTCATAATTACAATGCAAAATCCTCCCAAAACTCTGTCTATTCCACAACAATTCCCTTTGTTAATGAGCTCACTGGAGCACAAAGCACACTTCCATGTGTGATTCCACATGTTCCACATTAATTATAGACAATCACAGAGGATCATTCATGTTGGTGCACAGTGTGATCTCATTAGACACAATCACACTGTTATCACAGATGCCTCTCGTTCAAGCGCACATGTTATTAGCTGCACATTAGGGGGCTTGCTCATAATTGAAGGTACATATGTTGACTGTCCCGTGTGTGTCCTGAGAGTGAAATCACAGATGACCCCCAACGGCACATACATGATGAGACCTTGACTTTGACCCTGCCCCGCTTCCTGCTGCGGAACACATCGTCCTTTCAGTGTGTCCATTAATGCATTCTGTGCAAAACATAAGACACAACAACTATGTTGCTGCCTCACTGCCTACATAACAGTCATGGAACCACAGAAGTGAGGGATCTGAAATGCTCTTCACAGACTGCATCAAAAAGCCTTGATGAATTCAATAGGATTTGATGATAGCATGTTGGTAAGCTAACATAGTGATACTAAGAATAAAAACAGTAGGTAATATTCTCCATTTTGAACTACACTGAGCTATTTTACCAATAGTTTTCATTTTAGAATGATTAATAATTTACAACAATTATTTATAATCAAAAATTTTCTCACCTTTTCTTGTCATTTTCACTGACTTCATTAACTTTCTCTTTTAAATCGATATACTTAAGCTGATATATTTTAGAAAATTACACAGCTTACCTTAAATAAAAATACAAAAAGATGCATTATATGTAAGATATTTGAAAGAAAAAAAAAATCAATTTATTAGGTGATCCCTTTTCACTCTAGTATTGATTCATAATTTACTGACTTATAATATACTGCATAATATATATTATGAAAAGTTGGAAATATAAAAAAGATCAACATATCACCATTGAATTATATTTCCACACAAGCGTGAAAAGCAAAAATCCCTGATGAAGCTTCTGGAAAACCATCCAAATCACTTCATTCAGTGTGGAATGGCCTTTGACTTTTTAAACAAACTAAGGATTTTCTTAAATTAGTGGCTGGAAGGAAAATGAGAGGGGGAAAAAGGTTTGCAATAAAACGAAATACAACAAAATCTTTCCCCTTAAGGCATGACATTAATTCGAAAGTTACCCAAATATATTTAGCGGTGCTATTGCATGAGACGAAAGCGTCTGGTAATCCCGTAAACATTCTTAAAAGGAACCCAACCAGCCACTTAACTGTTTTTAAATGCTTTGTCTTCCACATGGTGTCAATTTGCATTTTTGTAAAGGAGCTCATTTACGCATTTTAGACTTTATAGTCACAGAATCACAGAAACCACATCACCATCCTGGTAAGCAATCCTTTTTTACAGCCTTTTGATTTCGCAATTGACTTTTCAATCATCCTGGGACCACAAACGAAAGACTTCTCTGAGCTTCTCTAACATTCAAGCTCGAGTTACCAATTACCACCCAAAACTGATTAATTCTAAATCATTTAAAAAATAGCTAGCAGATTTCACTGCTTGGGATCCTTTCAAAATATTTGGTTCATCATATGGTTTCAATAAATCAGAACCCCAGAGATCTTCAGTGCACGATTGCAGCTGACCACGCCGAGGAGAAACTCATCAGAAAAAAAGCTAAAATTTCATACACCCAGTCCTTCTTCTCCTCCTCCTCACTGCCTGAGATGAAGAAACATAGGAATACTCGGCACACAATCCATCAATCAATACCATACTTAGCCAAATCTCCACCGTCTTCTGGAAACAAATCCAAGAAGTCAGGCCATAGCAAATAACCTCACCTTGAACGAGGCCAGTGGCACACCACGCACGTGCTATTATAATTGCATTTTCCTGCCATTAATGTGGAAAAAGTCCTAATACACAATACATTACTGACCCACAAGGAGCTAAAAACATGCCACAGCTATGGCTAAAATGTGTGTGATTGACTTCGCTAAAATTATGATGACAGAATCCATTTGTTTGAAATAAAACTGAGGTATTAGGGAAGTCAGCACTTCAGATGAAGCCTTCTTGACAAATCGCTTACCACATTCCTCCAGATGACAGGACATACGAACATGAACCTAAAGCTGAAAGCGCGTTCCAGAGGTGTTTTCATTTCCTCTGGAAAGAAGCACAAACATTTGTCAGGAGGAGGCCATTTCCCATTGCCAAGTGTGCGTCTTTGAAGTCTTCAAACAAAATGTATTTCCTGATTAGCAACAGCCATGCCTGAGAAAATTAGGTTTGCTGTGTTGTTTAAGCTTGTGATTTCTTTGATAAAGTTCATGCAAGTCTTTCATAAACATCCTAATCAGTGACTGTTTACACTCACAGACTTTCGTCAATCCTAATTTCTGTGCCACTAGCAGCACCGAATGGAATCGCAACAGGAAATAAATTGCGATTAATCCCACTACATCCGTCCACCATTTTTCATGCAAACAGTTAGCCACGCCTTAAACTCAAGCCATTGGATGAGTCAACCAAACTAATTTTTGAAATCATCACAACCATCTGTTTATAAGTACTTCTGAGGGAAATCAACCTGCAAATGGATTACTTTCAGCATTCCAGAAATCTTTCAATACATCCGTTAATATTTCCGCCGATGCAGTCCAGCGAACAAGTAATAAAACATTTGCACTAATAAAAACTGCATGTTTACTAGACTATGAATTAATTCAAGTCAGTTGTTAGTAAGTTTGCATGAAATTTATAAAAATGTGACTTGTGGGAATGTTACAGATGGTGAAAAAGCGCCTAGGATCACAAGACATTACTACAGACCCCAACGATGCAAGACGAGAGACGGAATTTGCCAACATGTGGGAGACATCAAACACTTCTTTGTTTTAACCAGAAAAGGACTTTCACATGTATGAGAATTTATGATTGAAACACAAGCCACGGAAAAACACAAAACTAAGTGGTGTATATTATGTAGCAGAACAGCAGATGAGATTATGCCAACCGTCTGAAGGAGGTCTGGCTCCCTTCATTCCATATAACACTTCAAATATAGCTCCAGGTCTACACTAGATGCATCATTATGCACTTCTGTAGTCAACTGACATTGAGAATTGGGAAAATGTTCTCCCTGTGTCATAAATGCCATCGCTGCTGACTCATCAGTGCTACAGCAAATGAAATCCCATTTGATCAAATTGTGAATGTGAGTTTGCTGTCTGTACTGAAAAAGACTGCAAAATAAATGCCTAGAAGCATCTTTCTATGTAGTTCTTCTATCAATCAGAAAGCAAACACAAACATACAGCACAACCAGCATAGTCTGACTCATGTACGTAAGTCTTATGAGCTGGTTCTTTTTAGTGAATCAAAACATAAAACGTGACCAGTGCAGCCTGATTTCAGAACAAAATAAACCTTATGAGAAGATTTTTTTTTAATGAACAGTTCAAAAAGACAAGCTACAGGTTTCAATAATTTACTAATTTAGAAAACTGCATAAGCAAATTAGAGTTCTTTCTGGTATAATCAAAATAGACATTATAGGCCTAACTGAAATAAACTCAAATGAACTGGAATTCATCCTTCAACATATAAATGACTGACAGCTCAAATAGCCAGTAAAATTTTTTAACCATTTTGTCCATCAAATTTACTGAGCAGTCTGTAACATACAGTACAAACCTCATTTCTTTGCAAATTCCCAACATTATGGCAAAAATGTGTGGTTATGATACATTAATTTGGATATTCAGTATCTAAAGACACAAATGAATGGTGTTTCATTTAGGGCTGCATGATATATCGCATGCGATATTTAATGCGCATCTTGTCTGTAAAGCCGGTCCTGTAATCAGTGGTAATTTCAGGTCGGAAAACTCCCAGATTTAATTAAAAATATCTTAATTTGTGTTCTGAAGATGAACAAAGGTCTTACAGGTTTGGAACAACATGAGGGTTAGTAATTAATGACATAATTTTCATTTTTGGGTGAACTATCCCTTTAAGATTCTCCCTTGTAATTTCTCTATTTTGGAATCAAATTTAATCAAAACCTTGTGAATCAAAATCTAATTGAATCAGGTAATCTGCATCAATACACAGACCTAGTACCACTGTATGCATTTCAACAATCTACTTACAAATCTAGAAAATGTGGTTGCACATTATATAAAAATGTCAAGAATAGTTACACCACATGCGAGCAGAAATGTTTTGAAGCACCTATAGGTCTAGACAACAAAGATAAAATACTCATCTCAGACTGCAGACATCTTCAGGATATGAGACAATACCTTGAGTGTCAGTGTCTAAAATTGAAATGCCTCCTTTTCACTGCTCTATCAGAGCAAACGAAAACCAACAAAAGAGAACTAACATTCATGGCATGTCTGAAATGCTTGCTAGTGCTCTATTGTTGGCTTGTAGATGGAGAGCAGAAAGATTAGGGGAGGGGGTTGAGGGAGGGTACTCCCAACGCTAAGGACAAAGAACCAGCCTCAGCTCTGCCCAATACACCAACCCTATGAATGGATGACACAAAGAAACAACTGAGCCTCTCAACTGGCGGCGGAGAGTGAGAACGAGGGAGAGGCGGAGAAGGAGATGTGCTCCTCTACCCACACTTGAAGGCACGGCAATAGAGGAACAGTGTGAGCTTCGATCATGTGTGGTCCATTACTCAACCCAGTAACAGCTTGACTATTCCCCATGCCTACGAGACAACGGAAGCTCCCTCGGTGGGTAAATAGGGCCGATAGCTAAGAAAAGTCCCAAGAAACAATAGTTAAGCCCATTCAACGTCATTGAGGAGACTATTGAATGGATCGCAATATGCAGGCACTTCAAAATACCTCAGGGGAGAGGAAAGCTGTGCCAGGTGGCAACTTGGAGAATGGAGAAAGAAAACAGGAATAGTGCAATGACTCATTTGTAGGGCTTGCAAAACTATGTAGTTTTACTGGTTGGTATAGTCTTCGAGAAAACTAGTCAGTGAGTCAGTGTTTACCTTTCTTTGTAAATGACAAGTGAACATCAGGGTTGCTCGTCTTTCAGAACTGAATTGCGAATACATTATAAAATTGTATTGAGATAACAGGATACAAGTCAAATTTGGATACACGTAGAGTTCAAACTAATTTTAAATAGAAAAATGTTACTTTTTTTTTTTGTCGGCACCGATAGCCTTGTAGGCAGTGCACCGACACACAGCACCGCTGGGCTATGGGTATCCCAAGTTCAAATCCCAGCTCGAGGACCTTTCCCCGTCCCGCTTGTAGAGACAAACTTTGAATGTTTGCTTGATAAAGCCTTAAAGTCTTGAAAAGGTTAGAATGAAAGATAGATAGATAGATAGATAGATAGATAGATAGATAGACATTTTAATTAAAAAAAAGTGGTGTAGAAACAATTTTCACTCAGAAATTGCTAGTAAATTTCACCAAAAAAATGTTGACTAACATTAAATTATAAATTAAATTTTGATGTAGAAAAACTTCTTTTAAAGATACTCCAATAATCTTTGTTTTATTAACAACTTTGAAAAATAATTTTTACAGTGTAGATAGATCTATTATTTCCCAAAATGCAATAGCTCAAATGCAATAGCTCTGATGAATTTCTTTGAACTGCAATTCAGTAAATTCCTCTTAAGGTCCTTGCACAATAAGTCCAAAATTTTCATGTTAAAAAATAAATACAACCTCACGTTGTGTCAATCATGTTTACAAACTGCCTCTGAAACTTTCAGGTTCATATCGGGTTCGATTTTCTGGGTTTTTCGCATCCGTAGCAAGCATTTTGTTTTGATAATTCAGAGCCACCATACAAGCGAAAGCCAAAATCCTGACAAGTTGATCCACTTCATCTCACTGCACAAAGCGCTGTATAGGTCCTTGCACACTGAGTTCATGGGAATTGGTGGTCTTCTTTTTAATATGTGGCTCCAGTATCCAGTATTGTTTAGCGAATTTTTTCGCAATGGATTAATACGC
This sequence comes from Spinibarbus caldwelli, assembly GCA_039654775.1. Classification (NCBI taxonomy): domain Eukaryota; kingdom Metazoa; phylum Chordata; class Actinopteri; order Cypriniformes; family Cyprinidae; genus Spinibarbus; species Spinibarbus caldwelli. The sequence goes on along the minus strand of CM077239.1, from coordinate 7,480,569 downwards.
ATTGGTCTCAGTGTGCAAGGTTTCTGTGTGAGACTAATTTTTAGAATGACGAATACGAAAAAATGCATAGAAAAATTTTGGACTCATTGTGCAAGGACCTTTACTGTCATTTCAATTCCACTTTCTGTAGAGTTTGGCCAATTTCAAGTCATAGTACATGAATTAAAAATAAGCCAATTTTTTTAATTCTGATTTTTATTTTTTTTTTTCTCTTCACAAAGTTGGTGAACAATCCAAACAAAGCTCAAACTATCATAGGGTTTCCCTATACAACAAAACACACCCAGAACACCAAACAGAATACTCAGTGCAACTGAGTAGATTAATTTTCCTAGCCAGTACAACTACTGAAAACACATTTTCAGGTTTCTTTCATATGAAGGCAATGGCAAACATAATGTTTTCTTTTTTATGTAAGAGAAATCAAAAATCTAAATGGCAAGAAATTCACTGCTCCAACACGTTAAGCTTCTAGTGTTACGACGTTTAAGGTCTCTGACTTTGCGGCTGCTCAACGGCTACTTCTGCCAAAACGGCTTGTATTAAATATTATTTTGGGCTCAGAGAGGTTCAAAAGGTGCGAACCCAAGTCAGTTCTCATTCGAATCAGTTTCTGACAAACGCAGCTGACATTTTGTTAAAGTGCCGTGTCTTTACTAAAGTCACAACTAGCAAAACAAAACAGATGGGCTCAGATCAAACATCTTCAAAAACGTTCCCAACAGCTGTATCAATGTACGCCAGTCTGTTGCTGCTTTTCCCATCCTGGCCATGCGCAGAACAGGGTCACAAGTCACAACCCAGGAAACCTCCTCTTGAAGAATTAGGGTCAAAGTGTTAGTGCGTGTACTTGTCAGGAAGGAAGGTGTGAAGGATGGTGACTAAACTAGCTCTGAGATAACAGCCTTACACTTCCTCTCGAACGCCGTCCTAAGTCTGTTATACGTGCAACAGGCTCTACTGTGAACATAAACAGACACACACAGATGTCATCAGCCTGTTACCGCCGTTGACAGAAGATCATGTGTCTGGGGTGTTTACTAGCATGGAGACTAGCTTGAGGGCATTTGTGCTGAATGTGGGAAACACAAGCAGCCCATTCTGTTTATTTGTCAACAGATTGTAAAATATTCTCTTTTAAATCAAGCAAATTTATTGAAATAAAATAGAGAATATATATGTGAAATAAAATATACAATATATATGTCAGTCATTCTAATGAAAAAATGTACAGAATGTATGAAGAATATATATTATTTGTATAATAATAATCTAGTATTCGAAAGGAAAGATTGAAATATTACATAAAATAAACCATAGCTATAAAATAAAATAACAATTATAAAAATATTGACTTAAATCAAGTATTTGTTAAAAATGAAATAAAATATATAATGCATATTACTTGTATAATAATAATTATCACCATCATCATCATCTAGTCTTAAAGGAAAGATGAAATTATTTTATAAAGCACATTAAATAAAATAACAATTACAACAAAACAACAACAACAACAACAACAACAATAATAATGATCAAATATTTTTATAAAAATATTTTTAAATATTATTATTATTACTATTATTGTTGGTGGTAATATAACTGTTATTATTATTATATTTTAAAACCACTAATAAAATATATATATATATATATATATATATATAATTTATTTTTTTATACATATGTATTGATATATATGTATCAATGACATATTGCATCAAGCTCAAGTCAAAATATTTTTTCCCCAACAAGCCGCATGATTTGAGGCATAATTTATGCCTGCAGAATAAAAAGTGCTGGACAAGTTATGCACCACATTTTAATACTGAGGGTGAGGGGTTTGTTCTAAACCCCTAATAATAGGTATGAGCACTAATAACAGTAAAACTTGCCTCAGCACTAATAAAACATTTAAAAAAAATAAATTCAAAGGAAACTGTAACCAAAAGGGAATTCTGAACTTAACCAGATTTATCACTTCGGGGATACAAATGTTCAGCACGAAGACAATTAGTGTTGACAGCCACATCTAACCACTGCACAATCTATTGCTTAAGCTGTCTAAACATTAGATTATCTTATCAGACAGCTCAGGCAAAGAAACGTTCGAGCTGAGCCAAGCTACAGCGAAACATCATGAAACATTACCTCTTCTTATTAGAGCGCTTAAAGAGCTTGGATAAGAAAGGCTCATTTAATCTTCCCCGCACTTTATAACTTCAGCAAGAATTTTGTTTAGTAGAGAATGAAGATAACCTGCAGAAACAACGCTCTGATCAAGGAATTCAAGAATATCTTGGTACAAGGAGGACTGCGATTGGAGAACATCATTCCAAGATGTGCTCTGTGAACAGTTATCTGTAGGCTGATAAATGCATTCTGTACACGTCAAGTAAAAGGTCACATGAAATTATTCTTTATATCTCAGGAAAAAATGCTAGATAGTATATTTCAGTACTTAGACCTCATGGGAGAAAAGGTATTATTATTATTCAAACAGTATAATCTCCAGATAATAAAAATAACAGGGATGAAAATAAATCAAAGTTCACAAAACCAATGGTGAAAAGTTGAAGCTCAGGAATCAGGAATTAGTGCTAGAGCTCGGCAAAATATATCAAATATTAACTTTTTTTTATTTATTAAAGTGTAAACCAATAGGTATCATTCACATATAAAAATATATAAGACAACAGTGGAAAATGCATATACTGTACAGACACTTTTCAATATTTAATATCTGTATTCTATAGATAGATTTTATTTAAAAAATTATATATATATATATATATATATATATATATATATATATATATATATATATAAAATAATTTGATAAAAAATGGTATAAAATTAAAATAAAATTGTATAAAATTGAAATTAATTTTTTTAAATTGTATAAAATTAAAATAACACACATTTTATTTTAATTTTATACAATTTAAAAAAAAATAATTTCAATTTTATACAATTTTTTAAATTTTATTTTAATTTTATACCATTTTTTATAAAATGATTTTATATATATATATATATATATATATATATATATATATATATATATATACAAAAATATCGTCCAGCCTACAAGCATAGTAAACAAAATGTTCTTAAATGATCTTTAATTCAGGCTAATTGTTCATTGTGGATTCTAATTTCTTAGCAACCGAGAAAGAGGTGTAATTCTGGGTCAAGCTGCTGAGACTGATGCCTATTTTGGGGGGGGTTGAGTGGGCTTGGCCAACTAGACAAGAAAACCCCCATTGGCACATTCTGCCCATCCCCCCTGTAGATTAACCCTTTGTGTATAAAAAAAAAAAAAAAAAAAAAAACACAGGAGCGCAAGAACAACAAATGACACAGTGACCTAGAAAGCACCACCAGAAACGATTCAGGCACTCTCAGCGGTAAAAGGCTTTCCAGGGTGCCACATGCACAGGCCTGTTAAAGAAGCACTACATCAGAGAAGTGACATCATATGGTCGTAATTATTTTATGAGAAGAGACAGACAAAGAAGCAAGCTAGTCAAATTCCTCAATAAATGCCATTACGCTAATTAAGCTAATCTTCAAAAAAAAAAAAAAAAAAAAAAACTAATAAAGTAAAAAGGACAGCATGATAGTAAAAATAAATTGCTAAGGCAAGCTACACTATATTGCTCATACTTTAAGTAGGACTAAGGGTTTTTCTGCAAGTGACCACCTAGCAACCACCCAGAACACCCTGGCAACCAATCACCTTGGGTTGGAAATGCCATGTTAGCCAAATGCAGTGCATTCCTGAAAATAAAACATAATGAGCATCTACTGCAATGCATATTAAAAGAATAGCATTGCAAAAAGCAACTTTTCAAAAATAACTGACTACCGGCTTGAAAGAGTGAGCTATCGCAAAGTTTCTGACGGCAACCCAGCAGAGCTTTCATGTGGATACGTTTACCACATTTTAAATCACAATGACATGAGGGGTCATGTTTAAAGAGCAAAGAGCACAAGAATTTCTTGCTGCTGAAGTGCTGGAACCACATCAAGGCACAAACGTACACCAGACTCCTTTTCTGATGGAAATGTGTCCGTCATTTCCTCAAAATCCACTTTACTCATTCTCAAAATCTCTTTCTATAGTTCTGTTCTTTTTTTCCTGCAAGAAAAAAACAACTGATAAGGATTTGATACTCAACTTATCATTGAAAACCTCTATATGAAGGCTTATGAAATATTTCTTTTGTTATATTGTTGAAAGAAAAGTGTCTTTGGATTTGGTATAAGCCAAGTCTCTCACTTTTTCTCTCTCACTATGTCAAATTTTCATATAATAACTGAAAGCATGAGTAAAAAATGCTATACCTTCTCACACCAGACGTTATTTCACTTCACGATGGCATGAACGCTGTACGCCAAGCCTGTGAAAGCAGCACAGGCAACTACTGGAAGCAATTAAAAGCATTTTTATGGATGCCCGTCTTCCAGCTGTACTGTAGATGAGAGCCTTGTGTATAAAAAAAAAATAAATAAAAAAAAAATAAAAAAGAAAAGAAAAAGAAAACGCAATTTAAAGCACCTTACATCTACAGAAGTATAAAGTATTATGATCGTACAGCAGGAAGCACTTCTGAAGCTAGAGTCAATGCATTAAAATCTCTGCAGGGTGGTGAAGTCTTAAAGGAATAGCTCACTCAAAAATTAACATTTGCTGAAAATTTACTCACCCTCAGGCCATCCAAGATGTAGATGAGTTTATTTGGATTTGGAGAAATTTCATCACTTGTTCAGTTGCATCACTTGCTCACCAATGGATCCTCTGCAGTGAATGGGTGCCGTCAGAAAGAGTCTAAACAGCTGATAAAAACATCACAATAATCCACAAGTAATCTACATGACTCCAATCCATCAATTAATGATTTGTGAAGTGAAATGCTGCATGTTTGTAATAAAAAAAAAAAAAAGAAAAAAAAAAATCCATCAAGGTGTTTTAAATTTAAACCGCTGCTTCTTGCCAAAATATGAGTCTATAATATATAATCAATCCACTGAAAAGGTCCATCCCCTGTTGTCCCCTCACATCAAAATCCACCAAAATATTTGTTTAGAACTGTTTTGAACTTTTTTGTCTTAGAAACGGTGCTTGATCTGTGCATATTTCTCTCCTGAATCAGGCAAGATTATTTATTTCTCTTGGGAAAACAATATTATGAGGAATTGGAAGCAACAGTTTAAAATTGGAATGATGGATTTTTTTTTATTATTATTACAAACATGCAGCTTTTTGCTTCACAAGATGTTAATTGATTGACTGGACTGGTGTGGATTACTTGTGGATTATTGTGATGTTTTTATCATCTTTTTGGACTCTCATTCTGACAGCACCCATTCACTACAGATGATGTAAAGCTAAATTTCTCCAAATCTGTTCCGATGCAGAAACAAACTCACTAACATAAATTTTAAATTCAATTTTAGTAAAGTACATTTTCAGCAAATTTTTCTTTTGGGTGTACTGTTCCTTTAAAGCAAATAGCAGGGTGAATTTTACACAACAAATACACTTAAAGCAATACACGTTTGTGACTTCCAGACCACCTGTATGAAGCAGCCCTGTTAAACAGGGACTGGGAGGTCTGGGACAATGGCTGGGAACCAGGCCTGTTCACCCTGTAGGAATCTGTCGCAGTAAATTCTCTCCGGGACATTACAGATGCAAGCTCATAAAGTAAAGACAAACTACACGACGGGGTGGCTTCCCAAATGCAGAAAAAAAAAAAATTCCATATGACAGTATCACTGATAAGTTCAACTTGCGTGACCGAAAAGCAGACTTGAATTCAAGATGTGTTTTTGTTTGTTTGTGCGTTCTTTGTTTGCCTTCAGCGCAGACCTAACCGTCATGTCACCACAAAGGCACTTTCTCATCACAACCAACAAATGAATACAATACATCTTGAGCTCTGTGTCTAGTTTGGGTTTGGGTCGAGCTATTTTTTATAGGCAAATAACACTGCACAGCCATGTCGGGTCGGGTAGAAATCTGTTTTATAGGCACACGTTGCTTGTGAGCCTGGGAAACAGATAGCGGCTGTGAGTAATCTTCTGCAGGTTACAGCATCAAAGCCTTTCTGGAGCTCCTCTGTACATTTCCGTCACTGTCAATGATAATTACTTCCTCTCATTAGTGACACAGGATAAGACTCTCAACCTGCTGGGCTTGTCCTTGCATTCAACACTCCTGCATTTTCATTTGGGCAAGCAAGTTAGACCAGAAAACAACATCACCAGACAGTATATTGCATCAGCTTGCATCACATTTAATGCGTCTGTGTTAGAAATGCACTAAAATTCTGACAACCCATACCTTATAAAATTCTGATATTATATATTGACAATACATAGTGCATCCCTAGCCTGACTTCCAAACCAAGAAACTAATTTCCAGAGATGCAGCAAATTTTCTTCAGTGCATTTCCTTCTGTCGAGAAGATTTCTGTTGTATATTCAGCCCAGAGGCAGACAAAACATTATTAAATATTAAGATAACAATGTTGAAGCTTTTTCTTCCTAACATTTCACTCTGTCAAACCAGCTTTCCAGCTTATATTTGTATACAAGGACTATACAAACTTATGCATGCAAAAGTCTACAGAAAGATGAAGACTTTTGAATTAGAATGCATGCCAAGCACAAAGCTTTCCCTCAAAATTACTGTCAAAAAATGCAAAGAAAAAACATTCTGTATATGAAAATCTTTCCAAGAAACCTTGACATTTCTTTTGAGTAAATCAGAAACATAAATGCATATACACTAGCATGCCAACTCTTAATTGAAAGGACAGAATTAAATATATAAACTGAAAGAAACAGACATCTGAAGGACTAATGTGTCAGAGATGTTTGCACTGCAAATCAGAGCATTTCAAGCATAATTTAGTGCGTGTCAGTCAATCAATCAATCCGGTGAGGTCAATGTGACCGGATCAGTGTTTATTATTACTCATTGTGATCTTCTTTGTGAGGTTAAGCTCAGGTGTCAAAGAAAACCCTCTCAACTGGACTTATCAAGGTTAATTAGAGAAGAACTGGAAAGAATGACTGTTCCACCAAGTATGTAAAGGCATGGACAAAACAGAAATCATAAAGGTGACAAAGTTAAAGGTTTTAGGAAAAGGAGGGAAATTCACCTACTTACTGTAAATCATCTAGATTTTCTCAAGTAAAAGCTAAAGAACATTTGTATGGAAAAACCCAAAGGCTTAAGCTTGAACCCAATGTTTCTGTTTGCTTTTGTCCTTCTAGATCATTCAAAATTTGAATGGAAAGTTTCGAGGTCAACTTAAAGTTCAAATGAGCAAACCAGACTGAGCTGAGAGGTCCAAACCTGAGCTTCATGAACCAAACTCTGATGTCAAATAGACTCGGCACCAAAACCTCATCCCAAAAGATGGAAAGGAACACAGACAATCCGGTGACAACTAGATGACATCAAAGTCCAAATGACCGGCAAAGACATTTACTAGCGCAGTGTCAACTGTCTTTACACTGTGTTGCATCACACAGCTTAACAATGAGTCTTGATCTATGTGCAGATCACCTAATGGCACTCTCTCTCTCGGGACAGAGGTTAAGCCTCTCTCAGCAGGATGTGTGGAGGCACTTCAGAACTGTCTACAGCGCTCGGTCAGGTTAATCGGATAATCCCATTCCCGTTTTGTGATCAAGAATGATCACAGATACAGTTAAGAGAACAATGACGATAACAGTTGAAAAAAAATTAAAATACACTACAATTACTACAAAGATTTTTTTTTTATGTTGTTCAGAAACGCCTCTTATGCTCAGTAAAACAATACAGTAAAACAGTAATATTGTGAAATATTTTGATAATTTAAAAATAACTTTTGTAGTTTAATATATTTAATTTTAATTTAGCATTCTATTTGCAAAGCTGAATTTTCAGCAGTCATTGCTCCATTTTTCAGTGTCACATGATCCTTCAGAAATAATTCTAATATGCTGATTTGGTGGTCAATATTTTTATTTATTTATTTATTTTTATCAATGTTAAAAACCATTTCTGCAGCTAAATTTTTTTTCTGGAAACTGATAGCATGAATGATTTCTCATACTTGAATGACACTGAAGACTGCAAAAAATTCAACTTTGCATCACAGAATAAATTCTATTTTAAAAAAAATATTCAAATAAAAAAAAATTGTTTCTTTTAAATATAGTAATATTTCACAATATTACTGTCTTTACTGTGTTTTTTTTAACAAATAATAGCAGCCTGGGTGAGAATAAGAGATTCTTTGGCCTCACCATGGACTAAATTATTATTAAATAGATTTTTTATTTAAATAGATTTATTAAATAGATATCTTTTCAGTAGACTTTGTACACTGTAAAAAATGACCGTGATTTTAACGGTAAAAAACTGAAAATGCTACAGTAAAAACCTGTTAAATGGTTAACGGTAAGTTCCCCTAATATATACGGTGAAAAACTGTAATTTTACGGTAAAATACCATTTTTGGAAGTGAAAAACAACGTAAAATTTACAGGGTAAACCCGTAAATTGATGTTCCCAGAATTCCCTGCGTTGCATTTCAAATTTGATGTTTCTTCTTTGAAATAACTATGTTTCTTCTTAGTTTTTTCTTATCAGTTATGTTTATTAGGGTTGTGTGTTACATCTAATGTTGTTAAATTAATGTTTATTGCATATTTCAGTTTAATGAGTCTCACCATTACGGTGTTTAGTGTTTGTGTGAATGACATTGTGCACCTTCTATATATATATATATATATATATATATATATATATCTCTCTCTCTCTCTCTCTCTCTATCTATCTATCTATCTATCTATCTATCTATATATATATATATATATATATATATATATATATATATATATATATATATATCTATATCTATCTATCTATATATATATATAGTATTGGCCATCGCAGCTTGTGGAAGAGCTGCGTGTGGTGAGCTTTGGTTCATCATGTGACTCTCATCACCACCTGATCTTGATGGTTATCAGTGTAGGTACAAAACAGATTTCAGAACTTCAATAGGTTGGTATATTAACATTATATCAGTTAAAGAAATACGGTTTTTAATTGTAAATTTAAGTTAAATCCGTAAACCCTAAAACGTTGATACTGTATTTTTTTACGGTAAAATTCTGGCAACCACAGCTGCCAATTTTTTTAATCGTAAATTTTACGGGATTTTTTCTGTGCCTAACTACACTTCACCCATACTGCAAAAGTAAACAAGTTTAGATTAAGACACATATAGCGCACAGATTCTCTCTCTTAAAAGACATGACATCTGTTGCCTCCCATGTATTCTATTCGATTAATGCGCTGAATGAATTAAATCAGCACTTCAGCATCTGGGGGTGTTTCCCTCAAGCTTCTGAAGAATAATTAAATGAGTGAGGGAAGAGAAAGAAGAGAGACAAGAGGAGGTTGTCGGAGAGAGAGTGAGAGTGTGCACATTCCTAGAGTTTAACTCTTATTAAATATTCAAGTCACGTAAAGTGGGTTAAAACCTCACACAGTACGCACATTCAGTTCTTCTCAGCGGCCACAAGCATTTGGGATTTGTGGCCGAATGCAGCTAACCTCGCCACACAATGTCCTGCATCGCTCTGTCTTCCTACCAAAGTCTGGGCTATGGAAACAGCAAGGGTGAAACATACCCAAGACTCTCGGTTTTCACTCTACCATGGTAAAAGAACTGTTGAAAGATAGTGCTTAAGTCGAAATCAGATTAATAAAGTCAAGCTGAAACTGTGTTGCCAACATAATTTGCTTTTTACAGAAGGGAATCTGCAAGTTGTGGGTTACCTGAATGACTACTTGTCTAAATATGCTGTTACATTACTGAAATTTGGCAAAATTTTGCAGGCCACATTGGCCCATTGATGAGAAGCCTGTTTGTTTTCATGGCTTAAGGGTTGTTCCATTCATAATGTAAGTGTGATGTACAGTACATGTTCAGCTGAACAAAAGTTCGGTTTGTTCAAAAGTTGACTTTGCATTATCATTGACCCACAACCTGTCACTATATAAAAATCAAGTCAATAAGCAAGTCAATTCAGAACCTATCTGACAGATGAGTAACTACTATACAGACTGTAGGTTTATTTCTGCATACAACCAGCCAAGAAAACACTATTTTGTCTTTTTATTCAACTGAAAACTTGTCCGCTCATGGTAATTTTGAGAGTATGTCTGCATAGTACATTACAGTTTTCCATGAAAGTACTCCAATGGGCATCCTAACCAATAAGCAAGTGTTTCTACTTTAATGCTTAAGGTGGTGAAGAGCCGCAAGCACGTAGAAGATTTGTGCTCCTCTCGCAAGTCTTTATCACTTCAAACAACACTCGGAGAAGACGAGTGAGCTAGGATTGTGGATATCCCTACTTCACGTGCAAGCTCCGTTCTTTATGAGGTGCAAAGCGGAGTATTATTTCTACTTCCTCATCCCCTCTCCTCCCTTTCCCTGGCTCAAGACTTCTTAAACCCAAAGAATAATACACATATAGAGATTTTATGATTTGAAAAGTGTAGGTGCAATTGACCAAACCCTGTTTTGGCTGTGAGTGTTATTGCTGGAATGCAACGTTGCCAGGTATGGTAAGGCTCAGTGCATGAAAACACAGCATTTGGGTCGGTTTTGTTCCAAGAAAGCAGCTGCTTTACAGTTTTTCTCAATCGATTTGACACTTTTCTCCAATGCACTGTACTTGTTCTCAAAACAATTAGCACAGCCATCCAAACACAAAATTATCTTAACCAAACAGTTCAACTTTACTGCAAAATGAAGCACTGCAGTTTTTTCTAGTAATAAGTTTATTAAAAGTAAATATTAACATCAAATCTATAGGTTTGTTCTCTAATGATTATTAAACAGTCAGCTGTAGATGTACAAATACACTAATGAAAATACATGTTTATTGCAATTTTTCAACAGGGAGTTTTGATTTATATATACACTGTGCAGGCCTATATCTAAACAAAACAAAACAAACAAAAAAAAAAAAGTTGTAAAATGTAAAAAATAGTTCTCCAACTCCTATCACCCATCTGAAAAACTAATTGAACTTTAAACTTAAAATCTGTTTGTGCCACCTTTAGCACCAAGAACTGCAAACAAACTTTTCTGATAACTACAGATCAGTCTTTTTACAACACACTGGTGGCTATAGATAGACACATATGAAGAGTTGGGTAGCAATATCGCGTTCATAATCGCAGATGAATCGCATTTGATTATGAATGCGATATTGCATAGCTTGTCAGTGTTAGTGTTTTTATTAATGCCATTTATGTTTTTGTTAATACAGCATATAGCACGTAGTCAACTAAATGAATGTAACATTAAAGATGAATGCACTTTTGGAAGGTGAATGTAAGGGAAATGTCATTTTAGAATTTCTGTGGTCTAATGTGATATTGTTGTTCATGTTCTTGTTCATGATGAAATTTTCTTTTATTGTTGTAATTAATTTATAGCAAACAAGATGACCCTTGAATTCATTTTGGGAGCGATGACAATGTATTTTCAGTCCAGTGCCTGTATATAAGATTATGACCAAGTTCAGAGGCTGTCATATGTGGATCAACTTACTATTGTTGTGTATTTTCAACAGTTACAATATGAAAAATAACTTTAATATTGATTTAATGGATTTATTGCATTTTGGGAAAAAAATTACATTTAGTCAACAAGACAAAAAAAAAAAAGTTGCAATTATTAAAATAACCCCATTATTGGGGTTAGAAAAACTGTAATAGTTCCTTATTTAAGTCTACAGAGGAATAAAACCCTTAAAAACTCTGAAATACTTCACACTTGATGACCATCATGAATGTTATAGACTCTTCTTCTGAAAAACCAACAATTTCACAAGATCAGCTTTGACAAAAAGCATGCTATGTTTCCATGACAAGCCTATTTCTCCACCATGAATACTTCAGAATACATCCTGCAGTGCTCAAACAACCACTAAAAGTATTTAAAATTGCAAACCATTAAAACATACAGTGCTCTCAGAAATCACTGGGTCCAGCATATGGTTATTAAATGCAAACTGGCTGTGCAGATACTGCATATGGACTCTCCTGTTGTTACACTAGACACCCTGCCAACGTGCTTTATCCTTACCAGTTTCAGATCTCGTTTTCAATACTGACAGTTTTCAGCAACCATCACATTACTTATGAAAAACAGTCACATCAAATCTCTTATGAAGGCAGCAGGCTGTCAGGGACCACTACTGTTTGCCGTGGGCCAGACGGTATTATACTTCATTAAAGCAGCAAACATCATAAGCCTTCCTTTGCAGAAAGGATAAAAAGGATGAACTACATTCAGTTGGATTTGCATTTGTGATGAATAGAGAAACAAAATGTGGCCCTTTCCAAGGGCTTGTCTCTATTTTATGTTGTTAAATGTTTTGGGGACACTCTCAAGGTATGGTTTTCATGCAAAATTATAAACATAAACATGAGAACTTCCAGTTAAGACCAGAAATGTCCTAAGAACATTGCCAGCATATGTTTCATAATGTACTCATAATGTAATGTATAATGATCACAAACTGAAATGGAAACTATCAAAAATTGTTAAAAAGTTTAGCAATCAGATAAACAGACAGACAGATAGATAGACAGGAGTAAATGTGTTAAAAACATTTAACAATTAATTAAACAGACCCCATTTTTTGCCCTAGTTCTCATTAATTACTAGATGAAGAACCTAAAATGACCCAAATCTGTCCCAAAACATGAACATGAAGAAAAGAAAAGAAAAAAACGGATATGGCATTTAGCTGCCATTAAAAGCTCAGCTGGATCCACTACAGCGATCCTTCCTAATTACCAGCGCTGTCCTCAGCATCGCTGTCGGCCTGTTGGACAAACAGTGCTGTTGTCCTTCAACATTCATTTGAAAGTGTTTTTGTGTCTTTGAGGAGCACTCTCTCTGAAGGCCGGCCAGGAGATGATTTGCCCCAGGCAGGCCAATCACGGTTAAAGTGGGTTAGAACACAGACAGCGCCTTAATTATTCCGCCGCATTGATGGCCTCTGAAACCGTCACCTCACGCACAATCAGAGCCAATACCGGCAGAACGGACAGGAACTAATCTGGCCGATTTCAGCCCCGCTGCCATTGATTCATCCTTTCCAATTAGGTAATGGAGGACAATGGATAGAATGCCCGAGTCCAAGTGTTTATTGAGAACAGCGATGGCGATGACCTGCTTTGATCAATATAGAGTGCAAAGGCCTAAAGGACCGTTCACCACTGGCCAACGTCCAAGTCAGCAACTAATGGATGTACTTTTCCTCAGCAATGACCTAGCGGCAGCCAAAAAGCACTATTCAACCACATGAATCATCTCTAGAAAAGCACATACTTAGAAGAAACAATAGACATTTTTCCCAGTGATCCAATAAAATGACACAAACAGCTTTGAATCAACCAAAATAAACAGTCTTTTGAATTCTCGCAGCAGATGTGAACGGACCGGATGGACACTTGCGGTTTGTCTCAACATAGTGATTACAGTCAAAAGCACAATCTAGGAACTTAAGAAATTAGGACATTTTGCGGTTTATAACTAGTTTGGAGTTAGGAATCAATGTTGAGGAAAAAAGCGGCATTGGTTTTATTGGTTGGTCGATTTATCTATGTTCCACGCCAAGCTAACACCACAAACACATTGGTACAACAATCCTTCTTACATTTCAACTACACAATAATGCCACTGTTGGGGGATGGCTTATTTAAAACATATGAATATACAATTGAAAATGCCTCGCCAAACCGTAAATAAGCATGCAGAATCAAGACTTGGCACGATTCTTTGTCGGATGCTCAAGAAGTTTATCACCGCTTTTTAGAAATGACAATGACTGGCTTATATTACACTTTTGGAACCACTGACTGTGAATACCCATAAATCTGACTTGAAGGCGTAATAGCAAAGGAGAGCTGAAAGATGGTGTCGAAAATATATTTTTTTTCCCCACAACTACCTATTATCGACATGACAGGATTGCCAAACCCAGTAATTCCCTAGACAAAATACTATCTTCACACAATAGTGACATACCACAAAAAATCTCTCAAATGTGCAGCTATGTGAAAGAAAATACATCTGGAGACAGAGATCATTGGCAGTTACAGCATCTTTCGAATGGTAGGATGGCAGTAGTCTAAAAAGTTAAGTCAAAATTGTTTTTTTTATTTATTTATTTTTATTTTAAAAAATTGAATCAAAGGATTTCAGTGATTTCCATGTAACTTTAGATATATGAGCCCTTGTGGCTGTGCGGGGCTTGGGTTATGTTACTTTTTTACCTTCTAAATACATTTATGCAATCCAAATATCTCATACTGTTCACAGACATAACAAATTAAAAAAAAAAAAGGGTTTAGGTCCGATAAAACTAATATGCTATAAGAAGCATTTTATCCGATAATTTATAATAAATATCTCCATTCTTTCTGGCTAAAAAATAAAAACTATAAATTGTGGTAATAAAACCACTAAGAAACCAGAACACTCAAGTGGAATTGGAATCAGAATCGTTAAAGTCTTTATGATTCCCATCTCTAGTCACAAAGTTACAAAAAAGTGAAGGTGTCATTTTTTAAAGTTAGCCAGAGGTCAAGCGCTGTCAATCAACATCTACATCATCATCCTCCCATTTGTCTCAGTAGGACTATAAATGCAGACACCAAGCCAGAAGCCACCTACTATCTAATCTAGATTACTCTAGCAGAGCCATCTTAGTGTGCTAAAGGTCTGAGCATATTAAAGTGCTTCAAGATAACTTTGTTAGAAGTTCTGCATATGACCCCTTATACTCTCAGTAGAGAAACTCTAAATGACAGGGAAAGAGAAACAAAAGAAAGTGGAGAATTGTGAGTGAAAAACTCAAATAGTGACCAGGGAATTTCACGGTAAGATGTAGGACTTTCATGGAAGGGGCTTGTCAAGTTCACATTCATCTCTCACAGCTGGAAATGCTTGTCCCGCTCTAAATAAATTCAATAGCTCTTCTCAGTATACCCCTGGAGAAAGACAGTATTTGCCTTTGCAAGAATTGTCCGAATGTTTCATTTTTCTATCTAAAGCTACAGCTTATAAATCACATACTGACCAATAATACCATGGACGTCAAAAAGTATAAGTGTTTTGTAGCGATGTAGTAACAGTACTTTGGTATTCAAATTGCTACTAAAAAGAAGTCACACTAGTCACTAATTGACTAGTTTTCCAGCAATCAGCTAGTTTACTGCTTGATTTTTAGAATTTAGATCTAACTATAATGTTTAAAAATACACATTAACTCTATAGCACTAAAATTAAAATAACAAACAAAATAAAAAAAATCTACTGTATCTGCTCAAAAAACAGAGAAAGAAAGAAAGAAAGAAAGAAAGAAAGAAAGAAAGAAAGAATGAATCTTTCTAAAGTCAGTGCCAATTTCTGGTATTTCTTTGAAATTATCAAACAGTGACATTTTAGTAATGTGACATCCCGAATTACATTTACAGAAAAACAAATTACTTTACAGATAACTTACACAGAGTTTAAATTATAGTGTAGTGTCTTTGCAGCATTTAACTTTATCTCAAGCTAGCATCTTGATGTAGGCTTTCAAGCTCAACAAGGAGTTTTACTTTCAACAAATATGTTTCCAAGTAACATTCTCCTGTGAACGTAACGGCATTACACAACAAGTTTGAGTTATAGTTTGGCCTGTTCCAACAGGCAGAACCCTGTGGTGATGATAATCAAGATGTTTCTTGTGTTGTTTTTCTTCCTTTATAAACACAATTACGAAAAGTAAGCCCTCCGTAGTGCGCAAATACAAAAATCGCAGGAGAGACTTCAGGTTTTCTCAGTCCCAGACAGGGCGTCACTATGGGAATTTAACCTTTAATCTGGTTTATCATGAAAGCTTGAGCCCGTAACTGCTGGCAGAGTATGCTCATTCACTGGGCGCTACTGCTTATTAAGCATCCCAGAAAAGGAGTTTTTTTTTTTTTTAATTTAGATGTTGCTGACTTTTTCACCCAAAAATTAAAATTGTCATTTACTCACCCTCATGTCGTTCCAAACCTCTATAAGTTTGTTTCTTATGCTGAACACAAAAGAAGATTTTTTTGAAGAATTTTGAAATGATCAAACAATTGTTGGACCCCACTGTCTTCCATAGTAGGTAAATAAATACTATGGAAGTCAATGGGGACCAACAACAGTTGGAATCAGGGAATTAAACCGTATACACTGAGTGTTTACTAGTAATTTTTTCTAAAAACTCTCTCATACTGATTGGTATACAGGTATAAATATGCTTCTGTTATTTAAAAAGTGAATCCCTTTGGTTAAACAGAGTTGGAAAGGCATAATTTGAAAGTACAGCAAATATTACTTAAGCCAAGTCATGCTGCTCCATCAAGACCAGACCCAAAAGACAGACAATCCTGGCCAATGGATGATTAAAGCATTTAAACAGAGCTTAAACTGTAATATTAACCAACGACAACCGTTACACGAGCTGAAACTAAACCCTGTGAAAAGCCATGTGCCTCTGTGGGCTCTGAGGTTATAGATTTCAGAGGGAGCTGCTTTTTCAAATAGATCTTTCCACTATAAATCAGATACGCTCTAAGTAAGACAAATAACTCTTCAGTGCTCTTTATGCTGCGCAGACACCATCCAATTTAACTTGAGATACTTCAAAGTGACTGGAACGTCGACTCGAACGTGCCCGCTTGGGTGAAGGAAGGAATGGAAAAATCTGCAGCCAGCCACAGCGCCGGTCAAGCCATCAGCGTGACTCCGGCAGTAGGATATGCAGGATTTGTATTGTTCACTCAAATGTAAATATCCTATTCATACAAAGCAAGACAATCTTTAATGGCTGGCTTCCAGATGAGATTATGTTTAATCAGACAAGTGCAATGGAAGTCTGAATGCAGAACTGAGAGATAATTACCACAATTCATTTATAATGGAGCTGATAATGTGCTCTTAGACACTGTGCGGCAGCTGTGGATGATTAATTTTAACATTAGCTGTGAAATGAGCATTTCACCCAATAAGGCACGATTATGTAATAATTATAGTTGAATATATTGACTGACAAGGCTTGAAATAAGCAGGCTTAAAATAACAAATGTAAGAAGTCTGGATCGTGTCAGAAGAAGTGAAAGGCATTGCAAATTTAGGATTAAGACTTTTTAAACTCTGACTACCACCCAAACCCACACTTTAAAAAATGCTGGGTTGTTTCAACCTAATTTTGGGTCAAATATGGACTAACCCAACCTTTGGGTTAAAAATTGAATGTAAAAATTTAACCCAACAGCTGGGTTAGTCCATATTTGACCCAAAATTGGGTTGAAACAACCCAGCATTTTTTAGAGTGCAGATTCAAAGTTCAAAACTCAAGCTGCACGCCCACTGTGGCAAATATCTCTGTCCGGCACCGGTAAAATAAGTTGACACGGAAGAGAAGAAATTGTTAAAGTCGTTATTTTTGTTTTCTTTGCACACAAAAAGTATTCTCATAGCTTCATAATAACTTTACGGTTGAACCGCTGATGACACATGGAATTTTTTAACAATGTCCTTACTACCTTTCTGGGCCTTGAACGTGTCAGTTGCGTTGCTGTCTATGCAGGTTCAGAAAGCTCTCGGATTTCATAAAAAATATCTTAATTTGTGTTCTGAAGATGAACAAAGGTCTTACGGGTTTGAAATGACATGAGGGTGAGTAATTAATGCCAGAATTTACATTTTTGGGTGAACTATCCCTTTAATTTCCAAAGGTTAAATTCAAGCCCGCCCTATAAATTTTTCTACCTTAATATCTTGTTTTGGTCTTGAACAAGTCTGTTGAGTGAAAGTTCGCTCACAATGCTCAAATCCTTACTCATCGCCACCAACTAGTATAACCTATACAGAAAGAGTCATGGAATGAACCGGCAAACAATAACTCTTTTTGGTGCATTGAAAAGATTCAAGTCAAAGCAATGAATAAAATCCCCTATTTATTGCTCTTCTGGGACTAGGTTGAAAATTGAGGTAATAGACGCAATCACACCCAGAGAAGTTAGGCTCTTCAATGGCAACAATTCAGAATCAGTTTGGTTTGGGATCAACTCCCAGCCCTAGCTCCACTCCAAAAAATACTCTGAAAATACCACTTTATTGCCTCTTGACGACATCAGCAGAAGATACCGAGGATGCACCCGGGATAAACCGAAGAATTCAAGGTCAGTGCAGTGTGGTTGGAAAGAAACCACCCAGTTCTTAAGTTCCATTTGAGCATGGGCATCACTAAGCAACGTCCAATGGAAACACGTCCTCTTGGGCTTGTGAGACCAAAGTCGTCTTTCTTTTCTTAACAAAACTTGTTTTTTGGCTAATTGCCTTTTGAAGCTAGGAGCAAGATGTGATTACATTTCAATCTAAGCTCATGATTAGAGATCTCTGTTTTTTCTCATGTCAAGCTATTACTGTGCAATTAAAGATAGATTTCGCCAGCAAACATTTAAGGGCAGGAGACTGCCAATTCATCTTACTACAGACAACCAGTATTAATCACAGAGACAATTAACACACCCACATGCATACACAAACACAAACCGTTCCCCAGACACAGTGCACGGGAAAGATGCCTTTCCCAGACACATTACGCTTATGTGTCATTCAGGGCTGGAAAGTAGATGCTACAAGCAACAGATGATGTCATTTTATGGCAATCTGCAAACAATACATACATAAAAATCTACATCTGCCGAGCTCTTCATCGGTGGTTCTTGCAATAAATGTGAAAAGTGCTTCGGCAGTCCACGCTATAGACTGGTAATGCTGTAATATGACACAAAATGCTTTAAGATGTGACTCGAGACAGTAAAATCAATTTCTGTCTATAACAGACAAACTGCATTACCAGGAAGCAACATCTCATCTTGATGGAGTGACTTCCATTACTGCATTAGATGTTTGGTTGATGTGCTTCTTGACCTTTAGAAACACGAGTGAGCCAGAGCCTGGTCTAGCAGTGTGGAAGTGACACAAGCTCCGATCCTGATCTCAAAACTTCCTGACCCTCTTCCTGTGTCTTCTTGCCATCATTTCCTGTACTTTTTGTACTAGCATGAAAGAAAGTAGCAAAAAATAATAAAATCAAACAAAAATTAAAGAAATTAAATAAAAAAAAAAAAAAACGGATGATACAGATACAATTTTACGTTATGGCCAATAAAAGGTAAATGAAATTCTATATCAATTCTTAAAAAAAAAAAAATCCAAAAATTAAAATTCTAAATCAATATATGAGACCGTGACCAAGATGACTAAGTTCAATAAGTTAGTCTTTATACCAAAACATTTAAATTGTTTGCGCTCTCAGACAGAGGAAGATCATGGGAAATTGTTCAAAAAATCTTGTGTAATGTTGAACCTCACCACAAGGTTCAACAAAATCAATCACAGACAGTGACAGGCCAGCACAACTAAGAGTTTCCAAACAGTTCCTTTATTTAAGCCCTTGATGAGAAGATGGAAACTTTGAAGTTCTTGTGTTTGTCTCTCTGATGAGAACCATTGACATGGGCCTCAAACTTTTATGGCAGTCAATCATGCAAAAGCAAACATCTTCGATAAGCCGAAGAGGGTCTGCATCATTTGAAATGGTTTTAATTAGACATGTTGACATTTTCATCATGTTGGCAGTGAAGCCGGTGGGCTACATCTGGTGGTCCAGACTCCTTATGAGGATCTACTTATTGATTATGTAAAGATCCCCACCAAGTCGTCAAGGGCGTTTCTTCAGTGCTTAGTTTGTTATTCTTTAGACACTCAATCCAAACACACTTTCAGACCCAGCTAGAGTCATTGATTAATAAACTACATTCATCTCAGATATTCAGTAGAAGCAAGAACGCTGAATTACACTTAATAGTGCAGCAGGATCTGTGGCCAACCTGTCAAAAAGACACATGGATTCTCTCAAAAGCTAAATTTCCTTTGAGACCCAAAAATAAACCTCCACTAACTCCCCCATCCAGGAAAGGAAGACCCCACTCTGCCTGACGTCCCACTGGGCAAAATAAACAGTGCGTGAGTTCAAGAGCGAGGGAAAACTTCCCGTAGTTCCGTTTAGTCAAGATCAATGCCCTGCAACCTACACAATACACAAAAGCGGTTCTTTATCTGGAGGAATGTCTGACTGGACATCTTTTCAGTGAAAAATTGTGGATATAAAACACAACAACTTTCCATTTGGTTTTATGACTGGCATTATTTCCAATACTAAGTGTGAGAAGGGTGAAATTTGGCAGGCTAAATCTAATAAAGGCCTTTTCTTCAGGGTTCAGGGCAAACAGTGGATGTTGGTATAGTATCCGATAGGGATGTCAAAAGTAAGTCAACACTAAAATAATAAAAATGTAATGATCAATGGTCAAGCCTTGGTTTGAATATGTATGGTCAAGCCAACCGCAATGCAAATAATGGTGTGTGTCTATAATGAATATTACAATAATCTCCAGGAAGAGCAAAGACGTCAATCACTGTTTACTTCATTTTTTTTTTTTTTTTACATCTTTGATCTATTGTTTTACTTGTTATAATGCTTGTTTATTTGATCTTTATTGTATTACTGTTTTCTTAAAAAATGAAACACTCAAAGCAATGTTTTTCCTTTAAAGGGGTGGTTGACTGTGTTTTTTTTTTTTTTTTCTAGGCTTGATTGTGTTTATGGGGTGCAGTCTAACATGTGTTAATGCTTCGTTTGTTAAAAAACGCATTATTTTTCACATAATTTACCTTTATTCCACACCGCTCTGTCCCTTCTCCTCTAAACGCGCTGATCATTTCCTGCTTTTATGAAGCCCCTCCCTCAGAAGTACACGATTGGCTCTGATTGGTTAGCTGGCCCAGTGTGTTGTGATTGGCTAAACCGCCTCTAGTGTGCGTCTGAACATCCCGCCCCTCAAGCTCAGCGGCATGTGCTCTGGTTGTATTGTAAACAATGGCGTCGTCTACATTGCTTATCAGTTTGAGCCCGATTGAGACGCAGAGGATCTTAGTGAAGAGGATCGCGCAGAACCTGTGCAAGCACGGCTTTTAATGGTAGGCCTAAGTTTTTTGTTTGTTGTTGTCTCATACTTTTAGATACGCTGTTATTTGTAAATGCTACTGCTTCTGTTAGCTTTTAATATACGGTTTTATTCTGATTACAGAAATACAGTATGGCAATACAGTTTAATACAGTACGGCAATCTCACACACGTCCATGTATAACACTTTTCATAGCTACAGTATGTGAAAATAAGTGTATTCACTGAGCTGATGATCTGAATGAGAGAGAGAGTGAGAGAGATGCAGAGCGTGTCCAGAGAAGGGAGACGCGAGGAACAGGATTGAGAACCGCTGCTAGAACATTGGTTTTGAAACTTGTGAATCCATTAGAATCTTTAGAAGACAGAATCACGATTCATATATGAATAGATTTTTACGTGCACCCCTAGTTTTCTCTTCCTCTTCTCTAAAGCAGCGCAGCATGGCCTCGCCCCCTTTGCTGCCTGTTCCCAGGGGCGGGGTTTATCTGGGTTCTTGACATAAAGGACCCGGGAAGTCGTTTTTGTAGGCATTAAACTGCCAGAATTTTAAAAGACGATATCTCCGTTTGCATTGAACTTTCAACTTCGTAACTTTGCAGATATTGTTTATGCTCAAACAGCAACATTACACACTAACTAACGTTAAAAAAGTGAAATCGCAATCAACCACACCTTTTAATGAGTTATAATTAAGAGTTAAACATAGTTTAGGGTCAATAAGATTTTTGTTCAAAAGTTTGGGGTCCGTAAGATTTTAATTAATACTTAATTTTTAATTAATACATTTAAAACTTAATACTTTTTATATTGTTACACAAAAATCTGTAACAAATAAATACCATTCTTTTACACTTTATATCCATCAAAGAATCCTGAAAAAGAAAATGCATCATGGTTTCCAAAAAGTAAAGCAGTACAATTATTTTCAACATTAATAATAAGAAATATTTCTTGAGCACCAAATTAGCATATCAGAATGATTTCTGAAGGATCATGTGACACTGAAGACTGGAGTAACGGCTGCTGAAAATGTAGCTTTACCATCACAAGAAGGAAAAACTGAATTTTTAAACATATTACAACACAAAACAGTTATTTTAAATTGAGAAAATATTTAACAATATTACCATTTTTTATTGTATTTTTTAATCAAATAAATGTATTCTAGGCGAGCAGAATTTAAAAATCGTACCGATCCCAAACTATTGCATGGTAGTGTATGTGTGTGTGTGTGTGTGTGTGTGTGTATGTGTGTGTATATATATATATATATATATATATATATATATATATATGTGTGTGTGTGTGTGTGTGTGTGTGTGTGTGTGTGTGTATGTATGTATGTATGTATGTATGTATGTGTGTGTATATATGTGTATATATATATATATATATATATATATATATATATATATATATATATATATATATATATATATATATATATATATATATATTTAACACTCTTGTATACAAGAGAGAAGGTTTGATTATTATTTAGGTTTTTTTTTCCCCCTCTTTTCAAAATTGTTAGTGACTTGTGTAATTTCAATGTGACTTGTGTAATTTCAATGTTCTGACAACCCTAATCCTGTCTGTCCCATAAAATACCCCACAAATGCTCTTCCCTGCCATATTGCTGTTGATGTCACAGCTAGATATGTTTGTATGCATTACAGTGATGACAGAAGAGATAACTTGGAAGTAGGACAACATGAGCGTTGTTCCAAAAGCAATGACTCAACCTCCAAGATGTTCTTTGCGATCACTCACAGCCAAAGGAAGCCTCCGTGATAGCTGCTGGATTTGATTTGCTCCGTTTCTACTCTCATTTCCACCAAAAATTTTAACAAAACTAAAAAAAGAACAGACATCTCAGTGCAGGCTGTCTTAGATACTGGTATCGCAGATCACAGACTGAAAAAAGAAGTTTGATGTCTGCTGGATGTTGAAAGACGGAAAACTGATGACAAACAGCAAGTGTTGCTTTAGACGTTCAGATGTGTCCTCCATGGGACCAATTAACAACTTCTCTGTGCCAGGCTGAGAGAAGCCACATATAGACAGCCAGCATGAGGGCACACAAATTTATCTCTACATATCAAGCTCTAAATCTGGATTGTCATTGGGTATTCAATGTTAGAGACATGGTGCATTTTAAATGAAATTTAACATTTCAATTAAGAATACAAATTAAAGGGATAGTTCACCCAAATATGAAAATTCTGTCATCATTTACTCACCCTAAAGTTGTTTCAAACGTGTATGAAATTCTTTCTTCTGTTGAACACAAAAGAAGATACTTACAAGAATGTTGGTAACCAAACAGTTGCTGGTAGCCACTGCCTTCCATAGTATGGGGGAAAAATAAATATTCAATTCAATTTAATTCAGGTTTATTTGTATAGTGCGTTTCATGATACAAATTGTTGCAAACCGGCTTTACAAAAAAAAAAATTAAGTTTCTACATTATATTTAGTATTAGCTTATCAGTGGTGACTAGTTGTCAAGTTTATGTCCATATGGCAAATATTATATAATTTTAATTAATATAATTTTATTGTTTTCAGCTTTTAAATCAAATTATAATGTAAAACTATTATATACATACAATAAAAAAGTACAGGTATTTTTCCCAAAATGAAATTAAAACAAATTTACACATAATGTAACATAATTTAACACTCATATATAATTAACTTATAAAAACATTATATAATTTTATATTATGTATAATGTTTTTATTCTATCTTTTTATCTATTTTTTCCCATAAAAAATAATTTAAATATTATTTAATTTTATATAACATTGTTTTTTTTTTTCTTTCATTTATTTAAATAAAAATATAATTCAATGCTATTTTAATACATCAAAGTCAATGGCTACCAGCAACTTTTTGGTTTCCACCATTCTTCAAAACATCTGTGTTTAACAGAAGAAAGAAATTTGATGGCAGGTGAGTAAATGATGACAAAACGTTCATTTTTAGGTGAACTATCCCTTTAAATAGTGCTTTAAAATAACAATTTACCAATTAAATACTTATTTAGTCATCATTCGCTCACTTAATCTTCTCACCATAGTTCTCAGATTTCATTCAATAATGACGTCAAACTTCACAGGTTCTCGCATGTCTCATGACCGTCATGGTAAATGTGAATTTAATGCAAGTTGAATGAGATTTGAGAACAGTGACAAATGGACAAATTACTTAAATTTCAGCCTTTTCTTCACACAAAGCCATCATATGGATTTAGAGGACATGTGAACTTCTTTTATGACACTTTCATTATGCTATATTGTTCTTTAGTAACCACTGGCTTTCAAAAGAACAGCTAAACATTTGTGACAAAACTTTTTTTTTACCATGGAAGAAAGCAGTCATACAAATTTGGAAAGACTTAAAGGTGGGCAAATGATGACAGAATTTTAATTTGGGGGTAAATTATCCATTTAAAGTAGTCAAATAGACAAATTATTATATTATAATAAATAAAACACTCATTTACAAAAGATACTAGACTGCTGGTACTAAGAACATTCTGTGTTAATCATACCATTCAGACTTTATATCATTTTCTAAAGCCTTTATTAATAAATACCAGAATCTAATCCTTCTATCCCCTTGATCTCTGTAAGAAACCAAATGAGCACTGCCCATCTGGCATGATGTCAGATATGGAAAGCAGACGGCTCACATGCCCTAGTTTGCTTACATGAGGCTGGCAAAGTCATCTCTGGCTTGCAAAGCCGGCCACAGGATTGCTGAATCAAAGGTAATAGCAATGATAAGATCAGTGTAGAGAGAGAACTGTGGAACTGAACCCTTAGAGAAATGAAAGCTTTACTGAGTCTGAGCCAAAAGCAACATCATTTGTTGACTTTGCATAAATGCATTATAAGATTTGCGCAAATATTTAAAGATCTAAAAAAAGAAAGAAAGAGCTTGTTGAATCGTTGAAAGTCTCAGTAAAATGATTTCCATTTCACTGAGATTTACAGAAGCTCAACTGAATCACATGCTCTGCTTACTGTAAGTGCAACAATTTAAAAAAGATACGGTTTCGTATTCAATGCATTTTTATTACAGCGAACATGAATTTCCTCAAATGAGAAAATATCTTTTTAATGATATAACTGTAAATACTAAACATACATAGATAATAGATAACTAATACACATTATAAAAACTAATTTATTATAATGAATATAATTTTATTGTTTTTATTTTCAACTTTTAAATCAAAATATAATGTAAAACTATTATATACATACAACAAAAGCGTATAGTTTTTTGACAAATGAAATGAAAACTAATTTACACATTATATAATTTTTACATAATGTAACAATTTAACGTATTAGGGATTGTATCCAATATACAATCCCTAAAAAAGCTGAAGTCACATGCATGACAACAGATGATCAAAAACAACAGAAAGCACCTAAATACACCGAAATAATGCTCTGGTCTTCAGCTGGGGACGTCTCTCCTGGCACGTACATGTTTGTAGTGCTGATTAGATTGATTCTGACAGGTTGATACACAAAGGCACTGCATCTACTCTCTGCCCAAAAAAAAAACAAAAAAAAAAACGAGCACTTCTTGTTCATCTGAGCCAACAGGCAACACAAGCGAGGCTTATTTCTCATCAGTGAACGCTAATGGTGTGCACAGGCAGAAGAGTGAATAGAGACCACACAGATCTCCACAAAGCACAAAGCTTCTTGGCCAGGTCATGTCCCAGCTTCCTCTGCAGGCATAGAAGCTGCACAGGAGACACTAGAAGGTAGACCAAAGAAAAAAAAAGAGACTTGCTTTATTTCTTTTTAAGTGCACTATATCATCCTCTTTAGAAGCTAGCAACAGGGGGGTTTTGTGCTTCAAATGGATCAGACACTTTACTGACACAGCACCCCCCCCAATCCACAGGCCACTGCTAATCCTATTAAAATGAAGGCAGACCGGCACAGGACAGGAACACCGCATTAGATCCATCAAGAACATTAGCTCTAAATCAAAACTCATGTCTCTGGCCATTACCAATCTAGTGAAATGAAAGAAAATGATTTGAGACCTGTGTGGGATGATGAAGCCATAACATCAACTTTTGTGGAAAAGTTTCCAACTAAACATCCCCTGAAACAAGAGCAAACTAACTCGCATCCATCTTTCTGTTGGTACAGCCAAGTTTTGTTCATTTTTGTACAAGTTCACTCTCAGCTGTAATGTAATTTCTGAGAGTGTTTGTAGTAGTGTTGTGCTATTTTATCAAATACTGTGACTTAAAAAAAAAAGGGCAAAAAAATATCACACTGAAACTGCAGCGCTCATATTGAGCAGTGCAATAAAAACTAAACAGAACCCAGTTGTTTTTGCATTTTCATTGTATTTGAACCTGTCTGAATGTGAATTTGTTAATTTAGTTGTGATTATATATATACACACACACACACATATATATATATATATATATATATATATATATATAAATTATATTTAATATAATATAATAATTTAATTATTTTATATATTGTCAAAGTAGACTGAGAATTTAATAAAATGCTCATTTATTTATTGTACTATAATGCTGAATAACAACATTGCAAAGCTAAATGAAGGTGTAGAAATTAACCAAACATGCATAATAATTATTGTTATTATTATTATTATTATTATTATTACTATTATTATTAGCATTCTTGGAGTGAAGAGTAAAACAGAAACAGGTTGTAATTCACTCGTCAAAAAAGTGAATTTTTGGTCCAGTTTAGTTGTTTGTTTGATGTATGCATGTTTTTATTTAATGTCGAAAGTTGACTGCAAAATTAATAAAATGCTTATTGTAACAGAATGCTGCATAAATGGAGTTTAAGAAATTGACCTAAATATATATTACTATATTACTATATTTAACATGCAAAATATTAATAAAATAACATTCCCAGTATTCCTATTTGTTGTTGTTGTTATTATTATTATTATTATTATTATTATTATTATTATGTCATTAAATTTTTCAATCATCCATTTAATTTACTTTTTTCCCCAATTGATTGTGTAGCCCTAGTTTTTAGGGCAAAGGTAAGAACAGGACTCTAGTAAGGTGCATACAGTTTATATGTAGGTATAATTCTACCTTAATTAGTGGCTAATGTGATTAGTTCGATAATTGAAGGAGGGAGAGAGAAGGCGGCCAAAATAATGAATCTAGACAGATAATCTGTTGGGTTTTAATTAAATGACAGCCACAAAGATGCAGCGCGACTGTAGAGGTAGCCATGCGATCCTGCGGCGTGTCCAGTAAAGTTTATCTGCGCTGCTGTCTTCTACTGTGCAGTAAACCTGCTGTACATATGGCCTCCCTCTTTCAGTGCTGATTACGGCCTGTCTGATTTAGAAGGCCTGAAAGGCCATCAGCTGTGACCAACAGCCCATTTTAGAGCCCCATGGGCAGCGATGGGTCAGGCCGCATTGGCCTGCAGTTCATTTCGGCCCACACATCACAAATGACAATCATCTGCCCTGGCAATCACAGAGAGAAGCTGCTCCCTCAGAGAGCCAATAGAGTGGGATGACGGCCATCCAATCTCAGCCTGTTCTGACAGTGCTTCACTTCAGTAATCAAGCTGGAGGGACAGAGAGAAAGAGAGAGAGAGAGGCCCCCTGTGCTTACCAAATGATCAAGAAGAGAAGGGAAAAACCTCGGCTTGCTACCAATCCCAAGATTTCAGTCTAGACGCCATATGGACAATGAACATGGTTATCAAGAGGCACCTGCAAGATTTAAGTAATTTATTAAAGTAAAAATAATACATTTACAGTAAATATGATGATAATAGCTTGCTCCAATGTCTGATGTCAATAAACTAGCAATTTGCAAATGATTAAAGCATACTTTTGAGGTTAAACTATTAAAAAGAAAGACTGCTAAATCTAATATCCTTCTTATATATACACTACCAGTGTTTTTAAAGAAGTCTCTTCTGCTCACCAAGCCTGCATTTATTTGATCCAACATGCAGCAAAAACAGTAAAATTTTGAAATATTTTTACTATTTAAAATAACTGTTTTCTATTTGAATATATTTTAAAATGCAATTTTTTTTCCTGTGATCAAAGCTAAATTTTCAGCATCATTGCTCTAGTCTTCAGTGTCTCATGATCATTCAGAAATCATTCTAATATGCTGATTTCCTGTTCAAGAAACATTTATTATTATTATTATTATTATTATCATCATCGATATTTAAAACAGTTGAGCACATTTTTTTTTCCAGGATTCTTTGATGAATTGAAAGATCCAAAGATCAGCATTTATCTGAAATAAAAAGTTTTTGTAACATTATATACTATTTCATTCAAAAGCTTGGAGACAGTATATATATATATATATATATATATATATATATATATATATATATATATATATGTATATATATATATATATATATATGTATATATATATATGTATATATATATATATATATATATATGTATATATATATATATATATATATATATAAAAATCTTTAAAAAAAAATTAAATAAAAAATAAAAATAAAAAAAAATTATCAAAAGTGATAATAAAGACATTTATAATCTTACAAAAGATTTCTATTTCAGAAAAATGCTATTCTTCTGAATTTTTATCAAAGAAACCTGAAAAAATTCTGCTCAGCTGTTTTCAACATAATAATAATAATTGTTTTTTGAGCAGCAAATCAGAATATTAGAATGATTTCTGAAGGATCATGTGACTGGAGTAACAATGCTAAAAGCATTCAGCTTTGAAATCACAGGAATAAATTGCATTTTAAGACATTCAAATAGAAAACAGTTATTTTAAATAGTAAAAATATTTCTAAATTTTACTGCTTTTGCTGTACTTTGGATCAAATAAATGCAGGCTTGGTGAGCAGAAGAGACTTCTTTAAAAAAAAAAAACATTAAAAATCTTACTGAAAATACAGTACTGATACTTTGGATCCTTGTATTGATATTTGTCAAACATACATACATACATACATACATATATATATATATATATATATATATATATATATATATATATATATATATATATAAAGTAGCATCAGATCATCTAAACAAGTGCAAACTCTAAAAAAATAAATAAATAAATAAATAAAAGGCTGTTCTGAGGTTGTTTCTATGCACAAAAGTGAAAGACTAAAACTGATGCTTTAAATTACTTTTGATTATATCGTGAGATAGCTGGAAATATCAGTACTAATATTTAGGCTAAGCACCTTCACAGAACATTTCACAATGTACTTCTGCATTGGCATTTCTGTCAGAGACATACAGAATGGTGTTTTTCACTCAGTTTAAACCCCGGACACAGCAGGACTGCAGTAAATTGGAGAAATGGTTGATCTGAGGTTACAGCCTTGAGAAAGTTCACCTTACGAGGTCATGGCCATAGTAACTGTTAGTCAGATTACTCAGTGGGAGACACCAAAACCCCACACACATGCGCCAATTACAGTAGAGCGGGTTGTGTTTAATAGTGTTTGTGGTTTGTCAGAAGGCCGCTGACCCAGAACTCGAGTTAGAATACGTCACAGAGAGAATGGTCCAAGAGGAGCCTCTCAGAGAACAAAAACGTCTATACATTCCTCAACTTTTAACAATCCATTGCGAATCCAGTTGTTCCTGGGGGCAATGAGAACACTGTTTTACAGCCCAGCAATATATTAATAAAATGTGTAACTTTAATGCTTTGGATAAAAGCATCTGCCAAATGCACAAATGCAAATGTAAAATTTTGTGCCGCACTGTTGGAAAATAATTGATTTGAACAAGTTATTTAAATATTTAAGTGAAACAATGTGGTCATTTAATTGTGATGTCTTTGAGCCAATGGTTGAGTTAAAACTACAATAGTAAAATTTAAAATGTTTCAAATTTAAACAGTAAAAAAACCTATTAATTAACTTTGTTACACTAACCTATGACAGATAAATTGAGAAAATTTATTATCCATTAATATTTATGATAATGGTGTTAATGGTATTGTCATAAACATTAATTATTCACCATTGGTTAGTGTGGTGAAAAGTTCATTTATTAGTTTTAATACCATTTACTAAGTTCACTGTTTTAACACTATTTTTTTCCCATTAAATTAATCAAATGCATAATTTTATATCTAAATATATTAGTGCTGGGCAACAATTAATTGCGATTAATCGCATCCAAAATAAAAGTTTTTGTGCACATAATGTGTGTGTACTGTGTATATTTATTATGTATATATAAATACACACACATGCATTTATATATTTAAGAAAAATGTGTTATGTTTATATATTACATATATTTATAATATAAATATATGAATATAAATATATACATGTAAATATTTTCAAAATATATACTGTATGTGTGAGTCTTTATATATACATAATAAATATACACAGTACACACACATACATTATATAAACAAAAAACTTATATTTTGGATGCGATTAATCGTGATTAATCGTTGCCCAGCACTAAAATATATCATATTTAGCTGTTTCTTTCTTTACATATTTGTGATATTCACAATACCATAGAGAGAAATATTTATAAATATAAAAACAAAATTAAAATTCCACTGAGGTTGTATAAAACACATACGTTACAGTACACTTTTTCTTTGTTAGGCTGTATGTCAGAGTCGATTCACGAATGTCACTTACACTTTCGATTAATACTACTTAACATTGCATTTCCTAATAAAGTTACCAGCCAGCTGGTTACAGGTGCAGTTACAAATTGACTCCCAAAAGCCAACTTAACTAGCACTTGTCACTAAGACGGCAATTTTGTTCATTTTGGGCTCTGATTCCATCTATACACTACTGTCACAGCATTATGAACTTAAAGCAAAAACATTTATAATGCCGTAAAGCGAATGCAGCTGTTTCAAAAGCAGCTTTAACTGAAATAGCACAGGTGGCTGTTCAATCTGGTGTTTTATTTTATGACATCTCTACTCAAACCAAAAGATGAGGCAATACGTTTCCCCCATTCTGGATGTGCCAAAATACTCCCTGAAGTTATATGACTTAACCCACAGCTTGAAGTCTCTTAAACTCACAGGCCACTGGCACGCACTTGGTGTAGTTTTGCACTGTCTGTACATAAAAATGGATGAGCCTCAGTTTTAATCTTATCCCAAAAACTCTGACAAAAGTTCTAAGTATAGAAGTCAACCATTTACAAGTCTCGCAAGGAAACACACTGCACTAATTAAAAAGAAAACTCAACAGACTAACGAACAAAGAGTCTCTACGGTGTCTGGCTGAAGCATGAACAGACACATTGCACTTGACCACAATACGCCAATGATCCAACGCCTTCTCGCAAGAGACTCTTTGAGTCAATGGCATAATCACAATCATCTGGAATGCTGATGTCTACATCACACTCCCCATGAATCGTCCTCAAACAAAAGTACAGAAGAGGAGGAACAAAATAAATAAATAAATAAATAAATAAATAAATAAAACACCCACAATGCCTTGCAAACATGACCATCTGGACTGAGCTGTTGGAGGATTAAAAGGGGGCCATGTAGGGGTGGTGTGAGCCATAGAGTGTCTCTCGCTCTAATTTTTCTCTCTCTGAGATAATTACAGGGTACCGCTGGGATGGACGGATTGAGGAGAGAGATGCTCCGAGTCTGGGTTGCCGCCCTTGGTTCTCGACATCACCACAGAGCCAAAGTGTGCGGTCGGATCCGCAGGGTGGACACTACAGCAGCGCCTGAGGAGAACAGAGCCAGACAGCACCACAAAACCCAAACCAACAGTGCAGGCTATTTAAAACGCATACTAGCTCATCCCTGCAGCCTCAGCTAAACAGGCTTGGAAACTAAACTACCAGCAGAAAATTGCTTAACGGAGAAGAGTCAGTGGGGAGGTTTAATATGACATCCAGTTCTTACAGTGTAAAGCTAAAAGCACCACAGAGATGCTTCTTTGAAACATACATGCGAATTTTAAGACAACACAAAAGCAAGATTTACAGTATTCACACTATTAAAGGCAATATGAACCGTTCACAATCTGTTTATTGCATTATGAATTTTTTATGTGTGTATATATAAATGTACATATGTTTACATTTGTTTATAATTGTATAAATATATATAGAAACACAGACATACATTAAAAACGGTTTCATTTATGAATGCAGTTTCATGCTGTTTGAAGTATTCAAAATCTAATGCTATTTGACATCAAAAATGAATATAAAAATAAATATCTATTCATCCAATTCAAACCCTACTTGCTTCCATATCCACAAAATTTACATAAATATTTAATAATTTCTCCTTACATAGCCAGGGTTGCACAGAAAGGGAAAAATTATTAACCAGTAATATCTTACTCTCCCCATGGTCCACTTTTCACGGTCCAGACAAATCCCATATTGCATTATTTTCAGCTCCATATTCTTCTACACTCTGAAAACTTCACTGGTCACATTATCAAAGATGAATGCATCACAAATGCCATTTCATGCTCTCTTTATAAGTACTTGTGGAGGAAGTACTCAAAACGTATCTGATTCTACTCGACACGCTAAAGGAAAAAAGAAAAATTATCAATTTTAGGAACACATTCATCCGACTCAAAGCCTTCTCTTTCCAAAACCACAAACCCCAAATAAATACAGCCCGCGAGAACTTGAAACGGCAATGGGTTTGCCCTCAATTTCAGGTGAATGACGACGATTCCTCATGCGAGTTCATCTATCAGGCCTCTGGACAGGTTCACAGCAGGCCACGGAGATGAGGCCATAACTCAGTCCTGGCATCTATCCACTCTTTTCTCCATCTCTGCTCTGGGTGTGGGGATTATGGCATCACAGATATGAGCTCCACAAGTTATGGCCTCCATTCTGTAGCGCAGGTGTCAGGGTCGAGTGTGATTTGGAGACGGAGAGCAGATACAGAGAGCTCCCTGGGGAAAGCGGGACACACAGCACTAAAGTCGAGCTTACTGAGCGCCTAATAGACCTGAGTGATGGTATGTCACAACAGCATAAACGCTACACGGATTAGAGAGGAGGAAGCAGCTGAAGTTTTTAATGAGGAAGCGATAGAAAATTTAGCTTCTTGTATTATTATAGGGGTAATTTCCCTTTAGATTTACAGTAACTGTCATTTCACAAATGGAGTTAGCAGTGCATCATGTATAAAACCACAAGAGATGCAGATGCACTTTTAAAAGGCAACTTATTTAAATCGGGAATATGTTTTTTCGCTTAGAATTCTGTTATAATCCTTAAGCCAATAATTCCTGTTAAGAAATTCTTCCAAAACGAAACATCCATGAGTTGCCTGAAAAAGGAACTAAATGTCATGCTTAAAAAGTGACTAGGCGATCCAGACATATAATGTAATGTTGATGTATAATTCATGCTGCCTTTGCCATCAAAATTCACATTATTCATTTTTGGGAGCTTTTTAGCCAGCATTTTGAAGCGAATGTTTTGTGCATTACTCTGGTCGCAATATATATGTGCAGAACCACTTTGCGAAGTGCTCCGTTTCCTGTCTCCACATTAAAAATCATAACCCCCATTCCTCAACGCTTTTATTATGCTCCAAAATCAAACGCCAACCTCCCGTTTTTAATAAAACCCTTATATGACTAGGGATATCTGATAGTGCTCACTTAAATGTTACCAACCTTGGTCCTCACAAGCCTTTGGTTGAATAACAGAGGTCAGTGCAGTGATTTAAGAGATGGTTCTCCTTTACGTGTGTGATATCAGGACTCCAAAAAAAAAAAAAAAAAAAAAAGGCTTCTCTTCCCACATCATCACATCTGCTCTTTCTCAAGGCAAATTAAATGATAACTAGCACAGGAGGCGTAACACTGCCCAGGACTAGCCTGACACTTGTTTCTGCACTCCTTCCACCTCAGGGAACGCCGTGAGACAAAATGTCATTTCTGGTTTTAAATGATGCCTGCTACTAATTACAAACATGCAGCATTTGAAAACAGAAGGCACGGCTTGACAAATTTACTCAGACTGCAGCTTACACAACAAAACCAATACAGTGCATAATCTGCAATACCTGCAGTAACTGAAACTTGGGAATTATAGCCCAGAGGATTCATACTCGCTCGAATAGCTATGCTATGAGGAAAATGACAGAGAAATGCATGTCTTGACAACCTGAGGAAAATGATAAACCCCATTTTTAAGATTCCACACATTTCTGAGATAGTCAAGTGCGGCAAGAAAGAAAAACATGTTAAGCCTATATGGTTTGTATAGCATAAGAATGTCAGTAGGCGTCTAATTAAATAAATTAGTCACTGTAAATGTAAGAATCTAACCCTGGAGACACATTAATTTCACAGCTGGAGACAGTGGACGCTCTCGTCGCTTGCTTGCTTGCTCTCTGTGTTATTGTTTCCCAACGACGCGTAACTGTCGTGCAGCTCCAGTTTTCTTTAATGTTATTATAACGTGCCCTAACGCCACTTAGGAAAATAAATTTGTCATCCCAGTGGGGTAAAAGATTATGAAAAGCTACCGTTCTCCATATGAGTTGATGGACATGTGGCTTTGCCGTCCGTTAGAAACAAGTGGCGGTACCAAGTGTTGAGATATTTGTTTTATAACGCGTACTTGAATATTACTAAGGCTGGCAGCAGATATTCGAGTTGAGTCGGTTCTTCTCATACAGTGCGACTGGTACAGAAGAAATTATCTTTAGTGAATTAAAATGATACAACGCGACCGATGCAGTCCGATTGCCCAATGAATAACTCCTATGACCTGGTTCATCTGAGTAAATCAAAAACATACAAAGCAGCCAGTGCAGTCCTACTCCCCAAATACTGACTCTGTGATGAGTCGGTTGTTTTTATGGGATTAAAAACACGTATGAATCAGTCTGAGTGGTTTTTGAATTGATCTGACTCACTTGCTGAACCGCAAATTGCGTCCGTAAATGTCCAATCCAAAATGAACCAATATGTACTTAAGGTTTGTGAGACTTCAATTATAGGTTTTCATAGTAAAATATGCTGTCAAACACACATATGAGTCGTGCATGAACATTCTATATATGAATTAAATATGTCGCCACATTAGAATTATTTCATATGCTTTTAGTTCTAGCTGGATCTCATCTTTAAAAAGTTTTTAAAAAGTCGGTAAAAGTTTGTTAACACACTTTTTAACATTATTTCTCATTTGTTAGCCTCTATCGTTTTGTAGATAGATACGTGAAATTATCTCACTATTTTGGCAACAGACTGCTGTGGGCAGTAAATGCATGCCACAGGAATTGCAGTAATAATCCAAACCTTTCTTCCTCAAAAGTACTCAAAGCATTATAAATGAAACCGGAACACGATTCCCATTCCTAAATATCACCATCTGACTCGAATTCTAAATTACCAGGCTCAAACACGGTCAGTTCCCCCGGGCTGACAATTCCCCTGTTATAAATTAACTAGCAGAGTGTGATATTCTTAGGCATCATCACTTTCCCGACAATCACAAATAGACAGCACGTGATTCGCGTCCTTGAGTGCATTCCAAAAAAACAGCAACACACGCTCAAGACTTAATGTTTCAAAGTTGCAGGACTGGCTCTGTTTATCCGCTGACAGTTGTCATGCTCGCGCCGCCATTCCCTGCGCTGTCGCAACATGTAACAGAATCAAAAGAACAAAAGCCGCCGCTACTACATTCTGCTCAACGTTCTCCGGTTGCTACGAAACCGGTGAACTCACTACCACGATAAAGAACGTGCAGATGTATCAGGTTCATTCACTGGCAATACCTGTCATCGTAGCAGAAATCGGCGTCCAGTGTGTTGACATACAGGAGCAGTGCCACGGCGCTGCACACCAACTCGGCGATCATCTCTCAAAAAGAAAAGAAGGAAAGGAAAGGAAAGAGTAGAAGGATGATATTAAAGCCCTTCTTTGATTTCTCTCTTCGCCTTTGTCAAAATGCTTCTGCCAAAAAACAATATCCGAGTCCCCATCCTTGCAAAGAGTTGAAATGAATTATCCAGACATCCTCCTCTTAACCCATGTTATTTGCGAAGAGAATCCTGTAGGCTAGAGTGGATGGTGCACATACAGTATTTACAGTACGCTCGACTGAGTTTGGACGTCCTTACACCGAGAGTGTTGAGATGATGCATAGTGGACGCCGAATAAATGTCGTGATTGAGCCGCGTGTGGTTAGTGGCTCCAGTGCGCCTGCGCACAACCCCTCCTCCTGGATATGTATACACATACACACGGTCTGACTTAACCCTCTATTGCACGCATTCTGAAATGTTTACAAAATGTTTGATTCACTTTTCTTGCATAAAATGCACATTTTTTGTCAAATAAAACGTTTTGAATAGTAATATTTGGGGGTGTTCCTTTCTATATAAATAAACCAGTCATTTCGTGCAATCCAAATTGGCATTTCAGAATCAGAATCAGAATCAGAATGAGCTTTTATTGCCAGGTGTGTTTACACATACGAGGATTTTTTTTTTTTCGTGACAGAAGCTTCCACAGTGCGACAGAATGACAGTGACAGAACAAAAAACACAGATAATAAAAAGAAGAATTAAAAAAAAATAGAACAAGTAAATAAGGAATAACAACATACAAATTGACAATTGTATGTACAGGTATATTACAATAGACAGTTTTGTATGTACAGGTATATTATGTGCAAATTGAAATGTAGACTAAGTATGTGTGTTAGATAAATAAGTGTATAAGTGTATAAATAGTGTGTGTTCCACAATTATTGTCAGGTGTTCATGAGAAGGATTGCCTGAGGGAAGAAACTGTTTCTGTGCCTGGCCATTTTG
Source organism: Spinibarbus caldwelli (assembly GCA_039654775.1). Lineage (NCBI taxonomy): Eukaryota > Metazoa > Chordata > Actinopteri > Cypriniformes > Cyprinidae > Spinibarbus > Spinibarbus caldwelli. The sequence continues at coordinate 7,443,523 of CM077239.1, read as the reverse complement.
GTGCTCAGAGCTCTGTAGCGTCGACCAGATGGCAAACACAATATACAAAATAGACAATTTAGTATGTCCAGGGATCGTAACATAAATTGGGGGCTCGTCCGGGATTTGAACCCGGGACCTCTCGCACCCGAAGCGAGAATCATACCCCTAGACGTTAGGTGCAAATTTGAAATGTATTAAGTATGAGTGTTAAATAAATAAATGTACACTCTAAGAAAAAAAGGTACACGATGGTACAAATAATGTTCCTCAAAGCAGGGGCGGACTAGGGCCAAAAAGTGGCCCTGGACTTTTTGGCACAGAGCGGCCCACCAAACCCGGTCCGCAACACACCGCACCACACCAAAAAAGACTGGCATTCTTTACATTATAATTTGTCTTTCCTGGTGTATATGGCAAATAGTACATTTTTAAGAATTTTTATGAGGGACAGTTTAATATCACTCTAAATACCTATATTATTAGTCCATATGACACAATACTCTGGTATCGTCTAGAAGACTTGAATAGTGCAGAATGCGGACTGTTTTTGTGGTGCCTTTCTATTGGTCATATACAGGAATATGTCCTTTTGCAGGAGCTTCACATCTATCATTTTAAGAAATAGAGCTCCAATTGTGGAAAAGAGTATACTAATTATTTTGATGATGAAAAATACAGTAAACAGTACTGTGAAATATATAATGTTACAGTTTAAAATAGCTGTCTTCTATGCGCATATACAGTAAAATGTAATTTATTGCTGTGATCAAAGCTGCATTTTCAGCTTCATTACGCCAGTCTTCAGTGTCACATGATCCGCCAGAAATCATTCTAATATGCTGATTTGCTGCTCAAGAAACATTTCTGCCTATTATGAATGTTGAAAACTGTTGTGCTGCTTCATATTTTTGTGGAAAATGTGATACCATTCAGTCTTGGGTAAGATTAAAAAATATAAATTAATATTTTTTCTTCAACAAGGTTGCATTAAATTGATTTAAGTGACAGTAAAGATACTTACACTTATTGCGATATACTTATATTTCAAATAAATGCTGTTCTTTAACTGAGAACCATTATACCAATAATAAAAACCATTATTAATAACTGATCACAAATAATAACTGATAATAATTGAGCAACACATTAAGCAGCATTAAATGATTTATGAAGGGACACTGAAGACTGGAGTAATGATGCTGAAAATTCAGCTTTTATCACAGAAATAAATTACATTTTAAAATATCCTAAATAGAAAACCACTCTTTTAAGTGTAATATTTCATAATATTATTGTTTTTACTGTATTTTTTGATCAAAGAAATGCAATCTTTCAAATAAATAAATAAAAAGCCTTAATTATTTCAAACTTTTAACCACCATTGTGTATATAAAATAATGCATGTGAATTAATAAGCAACTTATTTTTATTAGGACTATCATATAAATCACTTTCCTATGCACAGCACTCGAAAGCAAAAGTCTTCAGATTTACAGTGTTCTAGAGTAAGACTGAGGTTGATTTTTATAGATTTTTAAACATTTTCTTAGACACGTGAAATCACGGAAGAAAGCCTATATAGAGATATGCGTTAACTCTTATCTCATGTCTGCTGAACACTGTATGTTATGCACATTGTGACGAATAACGTAAATGGCATTAAAATCTGCATAATTCGAAAAGGCCAGTAGTAGTTAGCATTCCTGAAAATTAATATCTGTCGTTTAACATTCTTGTTTTTATTTATTTATTTTTTTATTATTATTGTAAACGGTTGGCAAATATTGCTCGCACGCAGTTCAGCGTCTGTGAACAGTAAAACCCGCCTTCTACACTTTGATTGGCTATTTCAAACATTTTGACATTGACGAGCGCCTTTGAGCCGCTGCACTGAGCCGGAGCGCGCTAAATTATTTAGAATTTTTGAATCAAGCCGCGCGGCGCATTCGTCTCGGCCGATGGAAGGATATTCGTACATTTACTACAATTCATTTTTTATATATATTTACACAAAGGGCCGGCCTACACTGTGCAGCGGCCCACCGGGAAAACTCCCGGTGCTCCAGATGGTCAGTCCGCCACTGCCTCAAAGAACAGTTTTGTACCTTTTCAATAACTGTACCTTTAATGGTACAGTAAAGACCTCTGATGATACTGTTTAGTACCTTTCAAGGTACAACTGAAATGAAGGTAAATGTTCTCACATCAAAGGTACAAGTGATAGGCGAAAATTACTCTCATGCATGATTGGTTGCTGTTTTAACTATTAGGCATAGCAACAAGACTCTGATTGGTCGAAATCGCTGCGGCCGTTACAGAACTTTCAAACAGAACAAAAAGCGGGAAGCAGACCACTTTTGCCCTTTTATCAACAGAAAAGCACTTTGAGGGTGGATTTTAAGTGTTAATCTTGAAGACGACGAGATTTAAAGGTGAGTTTTGACAATTTATGTTTATATTAAGTTCACAAGATGAAAATGAATATGTTTCAGCTAACGTTACTCAGCGTGAAATTAATGGTTTAAATTAGTTCATGGAGCTATGTGCTCAATGGTTTTAGCCATTTGTATAACGTTACATTTTTTTTAATGCAATGTACGGATTTAGTATTAAATGATCGCGACTACATTTACAATATGGCGTTTGCTCAACACTGCCCACTGTAACTATTATTTAACAGTTAATTAGGCATGCAGTGCAAGTGGTTTGAGCCGCTTTAATTTGCGTTTAGGAACGCAACATTCGTCATTAGAAACGTTTATAAATCTGTTGTTGTTTACAAAGAGAAGTTTCAGTGTCGCATAATCCTTCAGAAATCACTCTAATATGCTGATTTGCTGCAAAAGAAACGGTTCTCATTATTATCAATGTTAAAAACAGTTTTGCTGCTTAATATTATTGTGAAGACAATGATACCACTCAAACATTTGCTTAAGATTTAAAAAAGAGAGGGAAATTAATCATTTTATTCATGCATGAAATTGATTAAAAAAAGTGAGTAAAGACATTTAAAATGATTACTATTTAATAAATGCATTAACAAATTTAAAGCTGCAGTCCGTAACTTTTTTTGGTTGAAAATGATCCGAAATCAATATTTGAGAAAGTACATAACCAGCCAGTGTTCAAAACTATCGCCTTACTTTAGCCCGATTCACAACGGTTAGCTTATAATAATGTTTTCTAATTTGAGTGGCACGGGTAGGTTTTCGCGGGAAATTCGAGCATGGCACCGCGTCATTACGTCACATCTGTAAACATGAAGAAGTTTTCCCGGCTACTAGGCTCTGGCACGTGAGGATCCTGCAGGTGGCGGATCATTTATAACCTTTTCTCACAGCAGCTCGAATAATTAAACTTATCATTTTGATGACGGATTGTAATCCAGAAAGGATTATATGTTTATGAAACACATGTGAATGAAATTAAATTATATTCCAGTTTTAAATGTGGTTCTGATTACAGATAGCCAACGTGGGATTACACAAGTTTTTGTATTTTAAATAGAACCAGTTTGAAGGAAGATTAATTTGCTTTTTGGATTAAAAGAATTTCTTAATATTAAATTTGAATGGTATGACAATTAGATATTAGACTGTACAGAAATTGAAATCTACACGGTAATATTATACTCATAGTCACGCAGTGCTGATGTTGTTAACATTAATAATTTGAGAACAAAGTATAATAATAATACTTTGCACAGTTAGATGTGATATGAGCTAACTGATCTTTAGATTTAATCACTGTTGGTAGCACGATTTATTGTAATGCTTTTTTCCTCAGTTGGGCAGAATAAACGTGGCAGACTTGTTACTTACTTGTTAAGATGGCAAATTACGGTGAAAATTCTGATTTGGGTCATATATTCCAAGACATAGTCAGTAAATATCCACACCGGTGCAGTAACTGACAACTACACAGTCACCTCAAAACATTAGATTCATCCGCGCTGGAGCCGTGCCGGAAAACCGGATCACAACCCCGCGCACGGAAGATGATTCCGCAAGAAACTGCAATTCCAGGTTTTCAAACATAGAGGGCGACAAAGAGGTAAAAGTTACGGACTGCAGCTTTAATTAATATATTTGATAAATGCAAATAAATGCTGTTCATTAAGCTTTATTTTTTATAGAAAAGTTCTGAAAAATAAAGTGTATCACAATTTCCACACAAAATATGAAGCGGCAAAATTGTTTTCAACATTGATAATAATCAGAAATGTTTCTTGAGAGTCAAATAAATTTTAATAATTTCTAAAAGATCATGCAACACTGAAAACTGGAGTAATGATGAAGAAAATTCTGCTTTGCATCACAGAAATAACATTACATTTTATAATATATTAAAATTGAAAACTTTTTTTTTAATTTGTAATTATATTTCACAATTTTTTTTTTTTTTTTTTTTACTTTAATCAAATAAATTCAGCCTTGATGAGCAGAAGATATTTATTTCAGAATCATTAATTGTAATGTTTCCAAATTTTTGGCAGGTACTTTAATAATAATAATAACAATTCTATATACTATATACTTTACTATAATATATTATAGTACTTTATTATAATATATTATACTATATTGTTATCATGATTATTAAGTGCTGCTTTTTATTTTTTACAGGACAATAGTATGTATTCTTACAGTATAAGATATATCTTTTAATGTGCAAAAATATATATATTTTTAATAAGTGCTGGGGGCGTGGCTTGTGGGCGTGGCTTGGGGCGTGGTCAGATGTTCCTTCTTTTTTGTCTCTAGCTGATCACATGCCTGAATACGGTGACATGCCAATCAGCTAATCAACTCAAAACACCTGCAAAGGTTTCCTGAGCCTTCAAAATGGTCTCTCAGTTTGGTTCACTAGGCTCACAATCATGGGGAAGACTGCTGATCTGACTGTTGTCCAGAAGACAATCATTGACACCCTTCACAAGGAGGGTAAGCCACACACATTCATTGCCAAAGAAGCTGGCTGTTCACAGAGTGCTGTATCCAAGCTTGTTCACAGAAAGTTGAGTGGAAGGAAAAAGTGTGGAAGAAAAAGATGCACAACCAACCGAGAGAACCGCAGCCTTATGAGGATTGTCAAGCAAAATTGATTCAAGAATTTGGGTGAACTTCACAAGGAATGGACTGAGGCTGGGGTCAAGGCATCAAGAGCCACCACACACAGACGTGTGAAGGAATTTGTTAAGCCACTCCTGAACCACAGACAACTTCAGAGGCGTCTTACCTGGGCTAAGGAGAAGAAGAACTGGACTGTTGCCCAGTGGTCCAAAGTCCTCTTTTCAGATCAGAGCAAGTTTTGTATTTCATTTGGAAACCAAGGTCCTAGAGTCTGGAGGAAGGGTGGAGAAGCTCATAGCCCAAGTTGCTTGAAGTCCAGTGTTAAGTTTCCACAGTCTGTGATGATTTGGGGTACAATGTCATCTGCTGGTGTTGGTCCATTGTGTTTTTTGAAAACCAAAGTCACTGTGACCCGTTTACCAAGAAATTTTGGAGCACTTCACGCTTCCTTCTGCTGACCAGCTTTTTAAAGATGCTGATTTAATTTTCCAGCTGGATTTGGCACCTGCCCACACTGCCAAAAGCACCAAAAGTTGGTTAAATGACCATGGTGTTGGTGTGCTTGACTGGCCAGCAAACTCACCAGACCTGAACCCCATAGAGAATCTATGGGGTATTGTCAAGAGGAAAATGAGAAACAAGAGACCAAAAAATGCAGATGAGCTGAAGGCCACTGTCAAAGAAACCTGGGCTTCCATACCACCTCAGCAGTGCCACAAACTGATCACCTCCATGTCACGCCGAATTGAGGCAGTAATTAAAGCAAAAGGAGCCCCTACCAAGTATTGAGTACATATACAGTAAATGAACATACTTTCCAGAAGGCCAACAATTCACTAAAAATGTTTTTTTTATTGGTCTTATGAAGTATTCTAATTTGTTGAGATAGTGAATTGGTGGGTTTTTGTTAAATGTGAGCCAAAATCATCACAATTAAAAGAACCAAAGACTTAAACTACTTCAGTCTGTGTGCATTGAATTTATTTAATATGAGTTTCACAATTTGAGTTGAATTACTGAAATAAATGAACTTTTCCACGACATTCTAATTTATTGAGATGCACCTGTAGTTGTTGTCTGTGCTATTTTTATATTAGCCAAAGTGGTTTGTATATTTGAGTAATGTATATCTGTATCCTAAAACTTAAGATTCTCGCGTTTGAGAGCTTCACCTAAAACATATTGGTTTATTTTTCTTTTTTTTTTTTTTCTCTCCGTCTATGTTTTTTCTAATAATGTGCCTTGCGTCAACAGCACATAAATGCAAATATTTTGAGCTGCTGCACAACTGTCAAATACGTCTAGTCTAATGTTCACAAAAATATCACAATACAGACAAATTGAAATGCATGTTCCATGTGATCTGCCTGTCTTTCGGTCTCTGTTTTTAAAAGAATGTGATTACCTGATACTGCTCTAACTCTAAGTCATATACATGTCATTCATTGTATTAGAGAATGCTGAAACTCAGCAAATGTGTCTTTAACTTTCAGATCACGGAGATGATGGAGAAACTGTCAGTGCTGGTCTCAGGGATAGCACAACTTTTTTGAGAAATCTTGTAAGTAGTAAGTTACATTGATCAAACTTATACAACAAGTCTGCGTCCTCAGCTGTGAGGCAAGTATCAGTACAAAATAAGTCAAATTTAAACGTAAATTAAATTTTTTCTACTAAAATTAAAATTAATAGATGCTAACAGTCTTCTGTGGTCTGCAATACAAACACATCTCAGATTTAACTTATGTTTCATGAGCTTTACACTAAAGAAACAAGTCATTCACATTAAATATGATCAAATCTTGCAGTGTAATATTGTCATTACATATGTGCATTTTGCATTTATATGCAGGTGAAGACTGTGTCTACTGTTGGGGAGGATGCTGTGTCATGCCCATGTGAAGACTTTGCAGGACCAGAACAAGACAACCAGTATGTCTTTTTCTGATGTCTATACAATGGCAGCTAATTGTTAAAGGGTTAGTTCATCCCAAAATCAAAATCGTCATCATCACCCTTATTCCATTCCAAACCTCTAAGACTTTAGTTCATCTTCAAAACACAGATGAAGATGTTTTAATGAAAAATGAGAGATTTTTGTTCCTCCATTGACAGTCCACACAACTACTACTTTGATGCTTCAAAAGTTTATAAAAAGATTGTAAAACGAATCCATATGAATCGAACAGTTTAGTCCAAATTTTCTGAAGCAACTCAACCATTATATATAATGAACATATTGAATTCATGCTTTTATGCACATATAAACATTCATCAGTACACACTTCAGATATGGTAAACAAAATACTTGAAAAAAATGAGGTTCATTTTTGTGTTACGCATGAAGTTTGAGCTTCCACAAGAACCAGTGAAGTTTGTTCTCATGCGTCAAGCAAGTATGGTTGAGTGTCTGTTTGTTCAATGTTTATATGTGAATAAAAGACTAAGTTCAGTTTGTTCATCATATAAAGTGATTGAGTCTCTTCAGAAAATTTGGACTAAACTACTCTATTCATATGTATTAGTTTTACAATTGCTTTATGAATTTTAAAGCATCAAGTGGCAGTAGCGTGGACTGTCAGTGGAGGGACAGAAATCTGTCAGATTTCATTCAAAAGATCTTTATGTGTTTTGAAGAGGAACTAAAGTCTTATAGGTTTGGAATGACATGAGGGTGAGTAAACAATGACATCCATGTGACTTTTTCATCTTATTTTTAGTGAACATCTTACCTTTCACCTAGGGCTGGGCGATACATCGAACGTGATATTCATGCACATCTAGTCAGTAAAGCCGGTTCTGTGATTAGCGCTAAATCTCCATCACCTGTTTTCAAATAGAGCGCCATTTAATACACAGAGCCGTAGATCACTGACAAGCTACACAATATCGCATTCATTATCGAAGGCGATTCATCTGCGATTTGAACGTGGTATTGCGTAGCTTGTCAGTGATATACGGCATTTTTTAGTGTAATTTTATTTTATGTACTGTAACATTTTAGTTTAATTGTATTGTGAAATGTTTTGCAGCTTTTTTTTAAAAGTGATACTCTGTTAATTTTTTAAGTATTTATTGTAATCTGGAAAGATGTATTTACACAAAGAAATGTTTTACTGTTCAACCACTTATGTGTATTTGATATGTATTTGCATGTACTCATATTAAAATATATTTTGGTTTCAGTTGTTGAATGTGCATGTTATTCAATAGGAAAATGGCCTTTAATAGTTCTTGAAGGAACATATTTGCCACAGTTAAAGGGATAGTTCACCCAAAAATGAAAATTCTGTCATCATTTACTCACCCTCAAGTAGTTCCAAACCTGTATGAATGTCTTTGTTCTGCTGAACACAAAGGAAGATATTCTGAAGAATGTGGGAAACAGCAGTTCTGGGGCACCATTAACTTCCATAGTATTTTTTTTTTCCTACTATGGAAGTCAATGGTGCCCCAAAACAGCCTGGTTACAAACTTTCTTCAAAATATCTTCCTTTGTATTCGGCAGAACAAAGAAATTCATACAGGTTTGGAGCTACTTGAGGATGAGTAAATGATGACAGAATGTTAAGTTTTGGGTGAACTATCCCTTTAAGGTACAAATAGGCTTGTCACTGGGGTGGTACCTTAAAGGACAAGATTTGTACCTTTGATGAAGGTACAATATTGTACCAACAGCTTTCAAAAACGAAAAGGTACATTTTGGTTCCCCATGGTACAAATCATGTCCTTTAAGGTACAAAATGGAATGGTACAAATTTGTTCCTTTATATTAAGGTACAATTCTGTACCCTTAAAAGGTACTGCCCCAGTGACAAGGGTTTGTACCTTTGGTACAAAATTGTACCTTTTTTTTTTTTTTTTTTTTTTTTCTAAGAGTGTATGATAGTGTTGTGTGTTTCATGTTTATTGTTAAGTGTTCAAGTGTTCATGAGATGGATTGCCTGAGGGAAGAAACTGTTCCTGTGCTTGGCCATTCTGATGCTCAGAGCTCTGTAGCGTCGTCCAGACGGCAGCAGTTCAAAGAGGGAGTGTGCTGGATGTGAGGGGTCCAGAGTGATTTTGCCAGACCTTTTTCTCACTCTGGATAAGTACAGTTCTTGGAGACTGGGGAAGGTTGTACCAATGATTCGCTCAGCAGTCCGGACTACCCTCTGTAGTCTTCTGAGGTCAGATTTGGTAGCTGAGCTGAACCAGACAGTTATTGAAGTGCAGAGGATGGATTCAGTGATGGTGGAGTAGAACTGTTTCAGCGGCTAAGTACAGTAAGTACAGATATCTCAAATATCTCGATGTTTGGTAAAGGGTTTTTGGCTCAAGATCTGCATTTAAAGTCACACCAGAGGTGTTCAGCTTGGAATAGGACTTGGCTTTCTGCAGACCAGTCAAGTTCTTCCACACTGACTAAATCAATCATTTCTTTTTGAACCTTGCCTTATACACAGAGGCATTGTCATGTTAGAATAGAAAAAGGTCCTGTCCAAACTGTTGCTTTAAAATTAGAAGCACACAATTCCCTGGAATATGATTATATGCTTAACATTTAGATTTGTACTCATGGAAATTACTAAAGAAGTTAAACCTGTTCATTAGAAGGAGGTGACCCAATACTTTTGGCAATATAGTGTGTGTGTGTGTGTGTGTGTGTATATATATATATATATATATATATATATATATATAATATTTTATTTATTTATTTCTTTCTTTCTTTCTTTCAGTGGAAATTAGTGCAGGAGTGTAGTGCATAAATTATTTTTCACATAGATATATTTAAAGGAATATTTCACCCCAAAACAGTGAAATATTTTGGGTGAAATTCATTTAAGGTATTCATTTAAGTCTTACTCCTGTAGCCTAAAATGCAGCTCATGACATAAGAGTGCAAGGCATGTCCTTTGAGTGAAATAATTATTCATGTCTCAGATTTAATTTGCTGTGGTGTTAACATTAATTATTGAATTGTGTCACAAATATAGCGGCGTGAATTTAAAATGTGCTAAAAATGCATCCTAGACAAGAAAGTGAAAATTCAAATGGGAGTCATTTTGTGATTATGCTGATGATGAAGGCAGACCATGAAGGCACAAAATGAATATTTTGACACATTTTCGTACTTGAACTTGAAGCAGATGTGTCCACTTGAAAGAACTGGCATCGCAATCGGTTGTTTTAGATCTGCAAGCATAACCAACATTTGTGATTTACTGTTGAATTGTTTAGTTTATAGCACTCAGTTCTTGTTAAAACCAGGTCAGTTATTATTAAGAACGTATAACAACAGCCATAGTGATAAAACATCTATAGTGTTAAAAGCCTATCTACATGCAATCCTTAATGAGCTGAATTTTAAAACATCCAGTAGAGGGCCCACATTCAGAAAACAAGCCATTGTCTTTGGCAAAAGTAGGAAAACACTGTCTTTGCAAATGCATTGCTCCTATAATCAGGTCTTCCACCTACATATATTTTTCATTTAGCAGAAGCTATACACTTTAGGCAGGCTTTATGGGTAATATGTACTGCTTTCTTCAAACAGCAGGGAGTATTTGGATCCCTTTGAAGACTTGAGAAATTGAAGAAAAACCGAGAAAGAGAGAAAAAATCAATCTTGTAGTTGCTGAGGACAAAGAGTGCTCTATGGTCCAATGAATATTGATGTAATTCTAGTTCAATAGCAAGACCTATGCTACTTAGACAGTCTTCAATGTGGCCATTCACAGAACAGCAGGATGCTATGATGTAATCTATTACAGAACTGAAGGAATCACAGGAACTGACCCTTCTGTCTCACTGTAACTCATGCACTTGGTGGATTTTCACTGAAATTGTCTTATAGGAATGGGTGTGCCGCAAGACATCCATTTGTTTTTATCTGAGACTGTAATTACCATTTTGCTCCCTCCTGACCGCATGGCTTAATTTGAGATAATTCTGTGCACAGCACTAAAAGAGTATTTTACATTTATAATGTTAGCTGTATCGTATTTCATTTTCACAAATTAAAAGTTTTCACAAACTTTACAGTAGTATAATTCTGTATTTTGACCTTTTTTATATATATATATATATAAATTTAGTAGGTTCTGTTTCCCAAATCCTGTTTTTTTTTTTTTTTTTTTTTTTTTTGGGTATGCCACGTATCATATCTGCAAACAATTTTTGTTTGCCTCCTGCTAGGGATATACACGGAAACCTCAGAATTCCTGTCACTGTGATAATTCTACATAGATAAGGGCAGTATTTAAACTAAGACCCACAAATTTAGGCTTAGGACAGTCTGAAATCCCACAAAACTCTTTTAAAGCAGAATAAGTAAGCTTGAAGTATGTGGCCCCTCAAATTCATTTGCAGCACAGTGCCAGCTTCAAATTACACGGCAAACCTCACATTTGAATGTATAAATGGTTTGTTTGAGTTTACAATAAAGAGCTCAAAAGCCTAAGTACATATTGTTTGCGTATGGCTAACACTTTAAGCTTATGAAGAATTATATACCATGTAAATTTGATGTAGGTTTAATGTAGCATGCTGAAATGTCATTAAAGTATAATATCAAATTCCTGTATATGAAATAGGTGTAATCCTTGTATTATTTGTGCATGTAATTTGTCAATGTCAAATTTGTATGATTTTCTAATAATCTGTTTCCTGTGTGGGGAAAAACCTCCATTACTCTAAAGTGAGCAGCCTGCTGTTTACATATAGCTTTTAAACCCAGTTGCCAATAGTTATTTATATTTACAGCCAGCACTTTGTAATGCATTATATGCTTCATAAATATGTTCTGAAAATTTAAGAGGGCCTTGTTCTGTGGCTTACCATATATTGTTAAATGACTGAGCCGTTTTTGCAGTTCAGTTTCAATAGAGGGTCTTTTTGGATTGTGGAAATTTTCAGTTTACAAATGCATTTAAAGGAATAGTTTACCTAAAAATGAACATTTGCTGAAAACTTACTCTCAGGCCATCTGAGATGTAGATGAGTTCATCAGAACAGATTTGGAGAAATTCAGCAAAATCACTTGCTCACCAGTGGATCCCCTTTAGTGAATGGGTGCCGTCAGAATGATAGTAAAAACATCAAAATAATTCATTTTTGGGTGAGCTATTCTTCTAAGCAATTTCACACATGAATGTGTTGGTCTGAAATTCAAATCACCAACACAACTGAGTGTGATATCGCTTTAATTCAACATTTTAATAAACAAGAGGTTAATTTTAAGTACATTTTAGACACAATATTGCCAGTTAGTTTGTGTACTTTTGCTCCACTAAAGGAAATAGTTGAATTTTATGGCTACAACATATAATTTCTTTTTCAATTTCATTCAAGGTTTGTACTTTCTTTGTACTTTTATATCCATCTCTTTTCAAAGCTTCACCCCCTCTGTGTCCATCTATGCCCTCGCAACTGTTATATTTAATGAATAACAGCCACGAGTGAGACCACAAGATCAAAAACGGAGTCCTTTTGGATGTCTTTCAATGATTAAACTCAAGATTGAATTTGACAGATCTGGCTTGTATGAGTCACAGATGACTAACTTTCACATTTCCGGTCATATGTGCGCATGATTTCGACTTTGGTAACCTTATCTGGGAAAAGAAGATGGTTTGCCAGTTCCCTACTGAGCACCTATGGTCTTGAAGACGTGTGTGATGTGAGGTATGAATGAATTCTGTACTTGGAAAAGATCCACTAGTCTACATTATGTGAGTTGGAGCAAAGTGTTTCATGCCCATAAAGCACAAAGAATCGGTATTTTACGCTTGAGTACCTGCGCCTGCACACTTTTGCAACACATCAGAAGTAGTTAAGGTTATTTCCAGCAGAGATGGAAATCTCAGATTACTCACAGAAGTGTGATAAAGAATGAACGGATGAACGACACAAGCAACAGAAGATTGCAATACAAAATCTTCAGGCTCACGTCTACATGAATTTATGTGTAAGGAAATTCCAGGGTGTAAAAGATTGCTTCCTCATGCTATCAGGTAAAGGATCCTACCTTTTGCAGCAGAATATCTTAAATTTCCCATCTGTTTATGCTGTACGAATGTAGGAATGAGAGAATTTTTGTGGCTTTATTCTCAAAAAGTCGTAGACAGAAGGGGGTCAATGACTGTCATTAAGAGGCTTGGATGGAGGCCTGTTCCCCACAACCGGCCCGTTCCAGCTGCCCATAGTTTCTCTCCGCATCCAATGGCTTTCCCACATCTGATTAACATAATCAAATAACCCCGTTGCACAGTTTTTCCACACTCAAAACTCTTGAATCGCTCAAATAAACCTGTCCTTTATATCCTCACACATTTTTTCCTCACATATCAGTCAAATATCCAAGTAGGGCATGTTTTAAAGTCAACTGGCTGGTATTTACAACCTATTTCACTTCCATAATATGACACATTTCCAACTTGAACAGGATGTTCAATGAGGAAAAAAGTAAGATGGAACTTGATTTTATCTGTCGAGAAATCATGGATCTTAAAAAGTAGATGGTTTGTTGAAAAATAAGAGGTATTGGTGACGTCAACTGAAAAGGAAAGTAATTTTTAGCCTGGACATTTTATATTTATAAGACATTTTTTTCTTTCGAATAACATCCAGTGAAGAATTGTTTACAATATGACCAGGAATATGTATAAAAATGTAAACAAAGCTAGTTTACATTGATGAGAGTATCTTCGGTCCATGCACCATGATGGTTTCCTAACGTATGCTTTAAGTGATTCACTCTAATCCATCACATTTTCGAAATTTTCCCAGGTGTGATTCAGCAAGCATGCTGACATTTGACCTATCAATGTGCACAGATGGTGCACTGTAGAATGCCTTCCAGTCATTGGCCGGGCACTCCTTCTGGTGCCTCATCGAAAAGTGGGTCAGCAGACTTGCTGGTGTTGACCTTCAAATCTGGAACCGAGAGAGGGTGGCTGCAAGACATTTGGAATAATTAAGTTATCTAGATTTTATTTATAGGCTAGGATGGTTGCTAGGTTGTTGGTTGCAGGAAAGATCATAACTGTTTAAAAACCCTATGAAATAAAAATGGGAGTTTTGTGGCTTTTAGGACATTTCAAGTTTGTAGATTTGTATTGTTACAATGTTGGTATATGTAAATGAACAATGTGTATTCGTATTCTGTCACTGTTTCACCTGCACCCAGAAATCCCTGTTTATTTCTCTGCAAATGTCAGCCAGATGATGCAAATTGTGTAATTTTGTGCCATTCAATGTATTTTTGACAGCTCCAGGTCTTTTGGAACTACAGATTGATATTTTGCATTTTTGTATTTACCCCCACAGACAGTCACATCAACAGTGACGCCAAAATTAAAAGTGAATTATGGGTGTTAAAGCGTTGGGTAGAAGGGAACACCACAGCTTTTTTTTCTCAGTTTTCGCTATCAGAAATTTGTTTGCCTTTCTACTGCATTGACAGCCAAGTTTTATTAAAAGCCCATTAACTTATTCAATACCTGTTAGGTTTGTTCAAAATATAGTTTACACCTAAAATGAGCACAAACAGTAGAGAATGGTGTTAGTAATGGCAAGGTCATGGGTTGATAAAAAAAAACAAAAAAACAATTACATTGAATGCAAAGTAAGTGGCTTTGGATAAAAAGCCAAATTCTGCGGAAAACAAAAAACAAAAACAAAACAAATATGCATATTAGAATTTCTTTCTTTTTTTTTTTTTTTTTTGCCAGACTGTGACAAACTAAATGTTTTGTAAAGAAAAATATATAACTGCATTTTCACTTTTACTAATAAGTGAAAACTTATATTTTCAATCTATGTTTTCAATCACTATAACTAAGGATTGTATGAACTCTGTATAATATCAGTCTTTAAATGCAAGATATTTACAGTGTAGCTGAAGTATACTTGCAATAGTTCCACTTAAGCACAATCAAATATACTTAAGTATATCTTAACTGAACTTCAACTCTACTTCCACACAATTAAAGTGCATTAAGCACAAAATTAGTTGTTCCAATTTAGCAGACTTTTATCATACCAGTTTAATATACCAAAAGTACAATTGAAATGTATTTTTATTAAGCACGTAATTATGTAAATGTATTTGTAGTATACTTAGCACTAAATAAATGTATTTCAAATACATTTTTTCTCTAGGGTACTTTCTTAGTTAATGTAGAGTTGTTTATTGGTGATGACAGGATCATTTCATAGGGCGTTAACAGCGAACAACTGTCAAAGTTTCATAATTCTCTCATAGCCAAGTACACTTCAAATTTTTGGATGAAAAAATGATTGACAGTTTTGGTTCCTGCACATAACGCTCAGCAACAAGGTTCAATCAAACCTTCCCATCAATCATTGCTGCATATCCAGGCTTTGGGACGCTTTGAACTGTCGCTGACAACATGACACACTCTTCAACAAGGCGGCTACAGAGGTATGTGGGATGTTTCTAGACCCAAACCTTTTTGATGAAGGTTTTTACAACCAGCAGTGGAGCAGCGCTGGTTCTGATGAGCAGCATGCCATCATAAGCCAAGAAGCATGTGATGAGATTCCCAGCAGATTGAAGCTAATGTGTCTGGCAGAGGATCCACATGGAAAGCTGAATCATCCTGTAGACCACAGACAGAGCATTCAGCCGTACTACTGCTCTTTGTACGATGCACACACACACACTTGTCCAGACACACCTGATAGCAGAGCATATTGTGGGGGAGCTTTCTGGATGAGCTATACAGGACAAGATATCAACACTGACAGAAAACAAAAGAGTCTGGAAGGTTAAATTCATTGAAAAATGAAAAATCTGTCATCATTTATTCACTCATGTCAGTTTAAACCCATATTGTTTTCTTTCTTCTGTCAGGCACCCAACACTTTTGAAATTCCATGATTCTTCCTATTTTCCAGTAGTTTCTGATTAGTGAATCAGGATTGTAAACAAACGTTTTTATTCAAACCGATTCACGAATGAATCATTCAGATAAATGTGTGAACCAGTTCAAACTGACAAAAAAAATAACTGTGTCAAACATACAAGTAAGAAATGGTTATAAAAACTGAAAGAGAAGTGAAACAAGTAATAGGAAAGAGAATAAATGAAAAGCGATACTTATCCCTTGCCGGTGTCCCTGTCTGGTGGAGTCGCTCGGTAGAGTCGATGGTCTTTACACACTTCGGACTTCACACGACGAGGGCTTCACACGAGAGCTGCCGTGGTATAATAACCTTTTTTATACCCGTCTAACAAATCACTAATTGAATTCAGCTGGACTCACTTTCCTGTTAATCACAATAAATGGCCACGCAAGCACAAACACTAACAAGGTACGCCATACAGTACGAGACCAAACGCGATTTCAGCACGTCTCCACTCAGTAAACAAAACAAGCATTTCCTAGCAACGGCAACTGCACTAAACACTAATGAGACAAGTAAATACACTTATGAACTACTTTTAACTTCCGCTGATAGACTGCTTCTCTCAAAGAGTATTTCTTACACCGTCTTCTGCTGGCGCTTGAACATACTTTCCTGTTAATCACAATAAATGGCCACGCAAGCGCAGACACTAACAAGGTACGCCATACAGTACGAGACCAAACGCGATTTCAGCACGTCTCCACTCAGTAAACAAAACCAAAAAAAAAAAAAAAAACTCTTGATGAAATATCTTGAGTAAAGATTAGTTCAAGTTCAACTGAACAAGATTCAAAGTCTGAATCAGTCAAATGTACCAATCTTCCCATCAAAACTGCATACAGGTAAAATACACACAACAAAACTTATAAAAAAATCTTATTTTATGTAGCATAATCAGATGCAAAGCAACCATTATAATAACCATCCAGGGTTTAATTAAATCGGGGCAAAAACTTTCAGCGAACAAAGACAACGTGATTCGAATTGTTCATGAATGACACAATAAACGTTCCCCATCTCTTGCACTGTATTGGAAGTCTTCAGAAGCCGACGAGCAAAGCTTTGGCCTTTGTGGTTGAAACATAAACTGCAAGAAAAATAAAACTAGTTAAATTGCAGTTATGTTCAGATTTGATGATTAATGCTTAAATAAAAGACTTTAGACAAGAGGAAAAAGTTAAATCACCTCTACTTCAAAGCCAAACATAAAACGAAAGCTTTGTAAAGAGAATTAATTAAGCTGTTCAGATATCAGAGAAATGGAGAGCAATCAATGCATGATACATCAATGGTTAGATCGATATTAACTGCAAGAGACCTAGTTATCTGGTTGTGAGAATGAAATAAGCTTACATACAATATATGGCTAATAAATTAGTTTTTTTAAAAGGCAAGAGGAGTAATGCATTATGCATTAGAGCGAATGTAGGTGAGCGTGAACTGAACTCTCACGGGGTACAGAGTTCAGGAAGAGAAAGACAGCAGGTGTTGGCAGGTAATGGCGTGTTACTTTGAGCTGAGACTAGAGATTAACCAGCCTGTGACGCTATACAGCGACTTACATTGAAGTGCACAAATCACATGAATGGCAATTATCTGTCATGGAAATAACCATTAACATGATTTGTGCACTTTATTTTAAGTCACTTTGGTCTGAAAGCATCTGCTAATGTAAACTCACGCTGACCTTGCTGTATGTTTAAAAGAAAGAAAAAGACATCGGTGCATAAAATTGCATTTAAAAAACACATTATTGCACATTAAGGCTCTGTTTGCTGTCAACGCTGATGCCTGAGATGCAAGACAGCCCTTCACAGAAAAATAATCAAGTTTGCTTAAGGTTTTTTTTGTTGTAGTTTTCATGAAGAAATTTGAGTGCAGAATTTATCAACTCTGAGGAAGCTCACAAAATTGCCTTTGGTAACTTACAACTTCCCCTCCTAAGACCCATTACATTAAAATTACATGAGGAAGTTTGCCAAAAGCATGTAGCTTTTAAAAGCTTCGCTTTCCCACATAGGAAATAAAACTCACTCCTTTTGAATACTCAGATAGTCATTTACAAGCTTTAAAATAACCAAACACCTGCATGTATGTAGTTTGCAGTTTGACTATTATTACCTAATCATTTAAAGGTGCATACTTTTTTGTTCATTCTTTGTTGGCCGAATGAGAAATACACTGCATATATATCACCCCATGGTTTATTTATTCTGTTACTGAAAGTGTCTGATAAAACGAAGGCTTTTGATATAAAAATGAATAGTATTCGGATGGTTATTTCAAGTCAATCTTTGACTGTTTATCTCATGTGTGCAAACCTGTTTTAAATTCAGTGTTTATTCATTAGATCTGTGATATCTGGGTTTGTAAAGCTAGTAATTCATTTATAGTGTACAGGCAGACATGCAGAAGGCAAGAAAACTGTCCGAATTGTAATGAGTCCAGTCCTGAATACTAATGCGAGGAGTGACTCTGTTTTCTGCTGCAAGGCACCAACAATAGAACTGGCCCAGTTTACTGACTGCTGATTTACCGCTGAGTGTTTGGACAAAATATACTCTCTCTCTCCTTCTCCTACTCTCTTTTTCTCCCTTTCTCAGTTTTAAATATAAAAGCTATAATAATACATTTTCACAACACAAAAATTGTGAGAAAATACTGCCAAACATGCTAAACTTTGCTGAATATAGTAGGCTACATGAAATAATTACAGCTTTCGTAAAATAGGGTTTCAGGCATCTTAATGCTCAGAGACAGTTGTTTGGTTGGAAACTTGCACACAGAGCATGATTATTATGACAACCATCACCGCATCTGCAATGTAGTGAAATGCTTCATATATATCTCCATAAACAGAGAAGACTGTGTTACTTGTGACCAGGGGCATAGCACCAAATGTTGGGCCCTGGGCACAAAATTATCTTCCAGTTTCCTAACCAATTTACAGTTTCATATAATTTGGAGGGTCAAAACATAAATAAATAAATTACGTTGTGTTAAGAAACAATATATGCTACATTATTCATGGTTTTAGTTGAATTGTAAGCAATTAATATATTCTGTAACTACTGCAGTAATAATTAATACTAATTAATACTTTTATTTAGCAAGAACTTATTAAAATGTTCACAAAATGTTCTTTCTAGAAATTTTATTTTTTTTTCTAGAAAAATAGAAAAAAAAAAATAGTACCCATTTTTTCTAGATTCTCATGGTTCTCCAGAAATCGATATTTTGTGCTCAGGAATAATTTCTTGTGGAAACTATGATACACTACTATTCAAAAGTTTAAAAACAAATACTTTTATTCAGCAAGGATGCATTCAATTGATCAAAAGTGACAGTAAATATGTTTTACAAAAGATTTCTATTTCAAATAAATACTGCTGATCATTAAAATTTCTAATAAATCAAAGAAATGAATGCAGGTTTCCATAAAAATATTAAGCAGCAAAAACTGTTGTCACTGATAATGAAATTCCATCACAGGAATAAATTACATTTTAAGATATATTCTTAAAACAGTTATTTTAAATTTGAATAATATTTCACAATATTACTGTTTTTACTGTATTTTGATCAAATAAATGGAGACTTT
Source organism: Spinibarbus caldwelli (assembly GCA_039654775.1). Classification (NCBI taxonomy): domain Eukaryota; kingdom Metazoa; phylum Chordata; class Actinopteri; order Cypriniformes; family Cyprinidae; genus Spinibarbus; species Spinibarbus caldwelli. The sequence continues at coordinate 7,423,951 of CM077239.1, read as the reverse complement.
TTACAAAAACATTAAAAAATCTTATATTTATTCTTATATTTGTATAAAAACATATGAAGGAACATCACAAGATTAAAATAAGGCTGAAAATTCTAATGGTCTAGTGGTTCGGTTCTTAACATACTACTTAGACAACAATGCATTTGGAAAGATTCAAATGGAAAAATATGATGGAAATACATTATGACGAACTGAATCACATGAAAAAGTCCAGCTGTGGTTTGCATATTTCTCTGCATGCAAAAAATAAAACTAAAGGCACCACATGGACAATATCCTCATCTCGAGAGGAGCTGCTTTTGTGCACCGCTTGAGGTGCTTTAATTACATCCCACTGGTTACAGCTCTGTCTGAGATTATAGAAGCTTTCTGTGCCGTGGCTTGAGTATTGAGTCTGGGAAGTGATCTGTTTGTGTGTCGTAGGCTTTTATCTGGACGTCGGGTCAGCACAGTAGGCATATCACTATAACACAGAGTGAGACAGATGTACAATGTGGGGGAAAAATATTTAGATTGGTCATATTGATTGATAATATTTTGACAGTCATCCAAAACACAGTCTCTTTTTCCATAACCCAGAGCCATGTCTGTTTCCACTCAGCTGGACTAAAACATAAAGACCACTTTGAATTATATACGGTAAACATCGCTGAAATATGCTTTTAGGTTACTTCGTGTTTGGGTTGCCATGCAAACTATGCACACTGTCCCTCACAAATTATGTTTCACCGGTTACTTTATACAAAAATATTGCCCTGGTCTGACCACACCTTTGATAAGAAACCATTTTCAAATCTCGCTAAAATAAAGCCAAGAAACCATACTCTCACATGTGTAAACAAAGCTGACCATCACACTGTTGAACATGATACCCTGAACTTACAAACATAACACACCAACCGTCAAATGTTATCTTTTTCGCACATACAAACTGCTAGCAATGAAAACAGGATGGAAAATGATTGGTTATCTGTATGTGAGAAGGACTAACAGCAGTGACTGAGCTGGAAATGTTTTTTCCATTGAAAGGTCATATACTGTTAGGCCACAAGTCACATCATGTAAAATAAGAAAGTAAGAAAGTTTTACTCAGTGTATTTACACCAAGAACAGTGCTTTGGAACTGGCTTTCTATTCACCGTATCCTCAAAGGTGACTCCATAATGGTCAAATAATCTCCATGACCATTTCTAATGGTGTTCAACTCATTGTTAAGTATACAAACTACATTAGAATACATATTTCGCATTGTTGTTTTCAATAATTGTTTACTTGTATAGCCTTTATTTGCCATTAGCTGATAAAGGGTACTGATAATTCTATTCCTAAAAGTATATAAATATAAAAAAATTGCTGTACTGTTTGTACATGTTACACTGTAAGCATTTTGAGAATCAAAAATACTGCAAAATAATCTATGCAAGTTAATCAGACTGGATACAATATGCTGGATACATCAGGCATTTTGGATACTCAAAATAAAATGAAATGAAATAAAACTGAAATATTAAACTTAAATTAAACTTAAATGAAAATTAGAAATATTGAATTGGCAACTACCTGAAATAAAATGAGTTTGAGGTGAAGTACTAAAATGACTAAAACTGATATATATATATATATATATATATATATATATAAAAAATAAATAAATAAACCTAGATAGAAACATGAATGCATGAATGATTGAATGAATGAATGGCATGCATACATACATACATACATATTAAAATTAAAAGCAGAATGTAACAATAAAAACTAGTTTAAAATATCAATAAATGCTATTATAATATATACATAATAAAAATAATAAAATAAGTTATTTGACTAATGTTGCTAAGCTAATGACCACATATGCTAATTGATAAAATAAAAAACACAAAGCACATACACACACACACACACACACACACACACACACACACACACACACACACACACACACACACACACACACACACACACACACATATATATATATATATTTGCGAAAATGAGTGGAATATGACAGAATTTAAAGGTGAACTATTGTTAATAATAATAACAACAACAACAATAATAATAATAATAATAATAATAATAATAATTATAATAATAATAATAATAATAATGACCAAAATCCCATTACTGAGTGATAAATTGCATTATTCAGAACTTTTATCTTGATTCACTTTATCTTGATTTTTGCCCTGATTCACTACAATACAATACAATATACAATGTCAAATTTTGAGCTGTCAGGTCAAACTTGGCAGAAAATCATCAAATCATCAAAACAATCCATAGAAAATAATGAATCAAAAAACAACTCTGCAATTTTAATTTGCACATTGAGGCCAAAATTTAGTAATGCACCTTTAAATTTGAATGTATGAAGGACACAAGATACAGTACAAGATCAAGCTAAAAACATGACAAAACATCAGTGTATCTTTTCATCTTTTTTAATATTCTTCTGTATAATATTTATCTATATGTATGTGCTAAAACAAATAATAGAATGAATAAATGAACAAATACAGTATTAGACGTGTAGTGTACTGTACTCGACTTAATGATGAGCCAATCTCCTCAAGATCATATCTGTCCCATTATATCACACAGCTAAGAGAAGTCTCAAAACCTCCTAAATGGATTCCTTTGAAGGCTTTGAAGGCTGAATGGATGGTGTTGTTTCATTGAGTGGTAATTCTAAGCACTTACTGTACCTTATTTCCAGCACGTATAGAGTGCTGTCAGCATGGCCGCCTGTTGACAGACAGGCTTAAAAATGAGACCGGCATTCTACTGTGAAAAAAACTGACAGAACTGAACTGTGCACTCTCTCCACATGCTGCTAAAATCTCTTTTTCACAAATAATTGCACATGCACACTAAGCACCAAACATAAACACAGGAATTGTCTTCTAATGAGACAGTTTAAGCAGAAGCAAAACAAAATCCCAGACAACAGCATAAAAACTTATAAAGCCATGGTAGCCTGGGCATCGGAACTCTGGGCTCCAGTCCCAGCTAGCTATAAAAAGGTTGTGATAATGTTATTTTATATAAGTAATCTTAATAACTGTAGTTATGTAAGTTTTTTAAAGTAATAAAGTATTTAATTAAAGTATTTTAAAAAAAAGTCTAACAAAATTTCACAAGCACATAGCATAAAATTAAATTTAAAACTGAAAATATAAAAAGAAAAGTTGGTTTAAATATTAATAAATACTATACTAATATATAAATAATACTAAAATAAAGTACCAAAATACTGGGGCGTTTCCTTTAAATACTGGGGCGTTTCCTATAACTGCAACCAAAATGCCACGTTGTGAAATGTTTTAAAAACATCACATGCTTGTTTGGTTCAGTAAAATCTGCATATGCATAAAACTAACAATTCAAATTCAATTACATTTCATCTGCACTGTAACATCCTGATCACTCTTTTTATTCATATTTTCCACTCTTCCCCTAGCCAACATAGGATTCACCAAAAATGAATCACTGAGAGTCATCTAAGCATCCTCCCAAGACTAAAGATTTTTAATTAGCTTCTTGTATTTACCTACAGTTATGGGAAACAGTGTTTATTTATTGCGTGACACATAAGGGCACAACGAAAACAACACGGCTCTGTTTACTGACTGGAACTGAACGCATGTGGCTTTGTGCGAGGTGTGCACGCGAGGACCCGACAACAGGACACAGCAACAACAACGGAAGAGCGGAACAGTCCCTCTCTCACTGTTTGCCTTAAAAAGTACACACACACATCTTGAATTGCTTAATCTCATCAGTGCAGTTTTATTTGTGTTGCGGTGTGCTCTGAAGTGGTGGGCTTCCTGGCTCCTGCCTGTTCCACCCATACATAATAAAGGGCGGCCAGATGAGGACAGAGGTTGCCAGAGTCCAATTAGTGTGCCGTTCATTATGGCTGATCTGGAGGCCCTCACTGCGCTTAACTACTGATTAAGAACCATATCTACCAACCACCAGACTTGACTTTCCACTTAACCCTGGAACCAAACATGGAATATTGTAGAGATGTTTTCCAGAAGCTAGAGCTGCCTCCCTGTCCTCTCTACATTTATCATTGCATAGCGCACACATACATTGAGTGACATATTGAGTGCATTTCTAAATATTCTAGTAGAGGTATTTTAATTGACGCATGTCCTAAATAAAGTATAGTAAAAGACTGTTGCAAAAAATAAAAGCTGTCTTTTCTTATTCATCAAAATTCAGAAGAAGAAGAAGAAAAAGAAGAAGAAGAAGGAGAAGAAATGTTTCTTAAACACCAAATATTAGAATAATTTCTGAAGGATCATGTGACACTGAAGACTGGAATAATGATGCTGAAAATTCAATACATTTAAAAATATATCAATATGGAAAGCAATTATTATAAATTGTATTAACATTTTACAATATTACTGTTCTTACTGTATTTTATTTAATAAATAAATGCAGCCCTAAAGGCGACGTCTTGCAAAATAAATAAATAAATGTAGTCAAACCAAAAATTATTCAGACACCAGATATAATTTTTTCAGAATAAATTTTATTTTTTTACTAGTGGGTGCAGGACACTATAGTTCATTTATGTAAGTGAGGATAGCAAAATAAAGTAAACTGTGACATATTATACCCAAAAATTCTTCATACAGTGGACTACCAGTATGGGACCAAACATTTGATTTGACACTTTGACCTGACCATGTTTTGTTACATACACTGAAAAAAAATGACTCATTGAATTTACAAAATTTTTTTAAGGTAAGTGGTTGCAATCAATTTATTTTAGCTACATTTAAATAAACAAATTTAGTTGAAAGTTAGTCAACTAAATTTCCCTATTTCCCCTAATACATTATTAGAAATAACTTTTGTCACTTGAAAAAAAAAAAAAAAAACTCATCATAAAGAGCAGTTTATCAAGCTTAATAAACAAAAGTTCCATCCTATAGACTAGCATATTGCAGGCATGTTGGTATTATATTAATACACTTTCTGTATAATCTGCTGTACCTCAGTTAACTCCTCCCTTAAATTAAATGTAAAAACAAAGCAAACTGGTTACTTCAAATATTGGTTGGAAAATTTCCTGTGTAAACATCATTGCACACTGAATTCGAAATTTTCGCACATTAAAAGATAAATAAGACCTCACATTGTGTCAATCATGTTTACACACTGCCTCCGAAACTTTCGTCCGTCATAAAAAAAATTCAGATCAGGTTCGATTTTCTGCGTTTTCGCATCTGTAACAAGCATTTTGATAGGAAAGGATGACGAATACGAAAAAAAATGAAAAAACGCATACGAAAATTTCAGACTGAGTGTGCAAGGACCTTAAGTGTGCAGATCTTGGCTAGAGTATGCTACAATGAGTACCAGACTGTGAAAAGTCTGTCTAGTTGAGCCTACCACCAGCATAAAACTCACATCTCCTGCAGTAGACCTGTTTATTAGAACAGACCCAGCAGCCAACAGCGTGTCCTCCCACCTATTGTGCTCGGAGAGCTTCTTCAGACAATTACCATGAGGCCCAGGCATACGTCTGCCGCCCATATCAAGAGGGAAGCATGCGGCTCTCATCCCACACGTTCACATTACAAAGCCACTGTTGGTCTGTAATACATTTCACGGCATCTGGAGCCAATCTCGCCACGCTGACATACGAGCCCCTCTCAGGCACTGACCTGACTGTCATCCGTATACTCAGCCTTTGTGTTTTATATCACTCCTAATGCATAGAGGAAAAGATTTAGCGCAGAGGCAAAATGTTAGAAGGGAGCGTGCATGGAGATAAGAGACACTTCTCCCTGAAGGAGTGATTTTGGTACCTTAATGAGATGCTGAGCTCAAATATGTCAAAACTGAGTTACGGTGGTTTACAGGAGGTAGGGGACCACGTCTTGTGTTTTTAACTTAAAAGCATGACTTGCATGGACCCACAGTGCCACATAAGCAAGCCTGGACAAGCCAATGTTGGCCATAGTACTGGCAAGTTTGCCCCTACTGGTAGATGCTGTAACTACAACATTCAGCCAAAAAACATCTTTCATTGTTTTCATTCATTCCATTCCATTCCATCTTTCCAGTGACAATCATAAATAGCACATAGTAGCAGATATATAGATATAGATATACATATTGACAAATATATATACATTTTATGTAATGTAAACTAATTTTATATGTATGTGTAATTTTGTTATAATTATACATATAATATATAATTTGCATATGTATGACATATACCTGTATATTAAAAAAAAGAGATTTTTTTTGTTTTTTGTTTTTTTTTTTATGAAGGGAAAACAAAATCCAAAAACACATGGCCCTGTGTGAAAAAGTGTTTGAGTGAGATGCTGTGTCATGACCTTAAAAAGGCTGTTCTTGCTCGAAAACCCTCCAATGTGGCTGAATTACAACAATTCTGCAAAGATGAGTGGGCCAAAATTCCTCCACAGCGCTGTAACAGATTCATTGCAAGTTATCGCAAACGCTTGATTGCAGTTGTTGCTGCTAAGGGTGGTCCAACCAGTTATTAGGTTTAGGGGGCAAGCACTTTTTCACACAGTGCCATGTGGGTTTGGATTTTGTTTTCCCTTCATAATAAAAAACTTCATTTAAAAACTGCATGTTGTGTTTACTTGTGTTATCTATGATTAATATTTAAATTTGTTTGATGATCTGAAACATTAAAGTGTGACAAACATGCAAAAAAATAAAAAATCAGGAAGGGGGCAAACAATTTTTCACACCACTGTATATATATGTGTGTGTGTGTGTGTGTGTGTGTGTGTACATGTGTGTTATAAATAAATAAAAGTGTAAAAAAAAAAAAAACTTACCCCAAACTTTCAAATGGTAGTGTACACAGTACATGGATAATAAAAAGGTCAATAACTATTAACTGAGCACCAAATCAGCATATTAGAACCACATGTTATCAGCTTATTATACATCTTAAAATGCATTAAAGTACAAAATAAAATAAATTGTACTAATCAAATAAATGCTGCCTTAAGGATGAGACTTCTTTCAAAAAAATTTAAAAATCTTAATTATTCCAAACTTTTAACTGGTAGTCTATATGCATAATTTACATATATATTTGTGTTGTTTTGAAATATATACTATAATACATTTGTAATAATTATAAAAATACATTCGTTCTAGAGATCCTGCGCCTGCTGAACAACTGTCATTGAGATGAATGTGAAAGCTTCCAGATATATGCTTTCTCTGGGTACTATAGACCACCTTTGGACAAAATGATAAATGGATTTGACCAAAACATTAGGGAGGTAGCTATGCGAGCTTAAATAGTATTCCTTCTGCCATTAAATGACCAATTGTTCACATCTTCAGGGGGAGATTAGTGTAAGTATCCAATCAGAATATCCGCTCGGAAACAGAATGTGTGTGCATGTAAAATGAATGCATCTGGGGCCCAAGCAAATCTCAAATACATCCGTTCACATCTGTTTGAGTGGGACCCTCCTCTCACATCAGAAGTTTCAAAACTGCATTAGCACACAACCCTGGGTAATACAGGCCCAATGATAAATGTATGTGATGACAGAAAGAATTAAAGCAAAGTTCTACGTGCAGTCTGACAATAGCGGGCCATTGCTCGGAAAATGGGCCCTCAGCCTGATTCATTCTCACCCTCGGGTGATATTTGCGAGGAAGACAGGCTCTAGAGTGGCCAGATCCATCCTCGCTCACTCGCCTCACTCTGCTTTCAATTTACACGAGGCTGTGAGATAACGATTGATGTGAAATAGTGAACAAATTGGTTCTCTGAAAGAGGATGCTCTCAGGCTACATTTGTGATTGATTTTGCTCTTACCTTCACAAAAGATCTATTAAGATCTGAAGTTTGATAATTAGCCAGCACAGGATATTGCTCCATTTGAAGGTTGTTTCTGATGGAACTGTGCATCGCTAATAAGAGCAGGCTCTTGGGAATGATGAACCTCAGCACAGAAAAAGATTAGCTCTCCTTATCACCTTTAGTTGGCTTTATCAGTGAAAGAGATATAATAAATCACATTTTAAATCATTTATAGAGCTCACAGAGAGAGTCTGAGAGTTTTCAAATGTGTCTCTGATGCACAATGCTTTATTAACCAGTGAGAACTTGTACAGCATTACTAATTGTTGTAATTTTTTCATGTATTGCAGACAATTATCAAATATGCATTCAAGTTGAATATCAAATGTGAAATAATGTCAAAATAAATGTTAGTGTCAGATGAAAAATAATTATATATGTGTGTGTGTGTATATACGCACAGTTTTTATAATATATGTATTTTTCATGTGATTCAACTTGAAAAAAGTATTTTATGCTTTTGAAATATTATTACAATTTAATATTGAATTATTACAATTTAATACTGCTATTGTGAATTTTTGGCACCCATTATGCTAGTCATTTGGATGGTGTTTTTTTCAACTTTGATTCAAAAATTGAGTAATGACTTGAAAAGGCGATATTATGCCTTACAAAGGCAAAATTATGACTTATGAAGTTGAAACTATGAGATAAAATATTGAAATTATGACTTAAGTTATAATTTTTGAGATAAAAAGTCAAAATTATGACTTATAAAGTCAAAATTATGATATAAAAAGTTAAAATGATGACTTAAGTTATAATTATGACATAAAAAGTCAAAAGGATGACAAGTTATAATTATGAGAAAAGTTGAAATGATGACTTTAAAAGTCGAAGTTATGACTTAAGTTATGAGATTAAAAAGTAGAAATTATGACTTAAAAAGTCAAAATTATGACAAGTTTTAATTATGAGATAAAAAGTTTAAATGATGACAAGTTTTAATTATGAGATAAAAAGTTTAAATGATGACTTTAAAAGTCGAAATTATGACTTAAGTTATAATTACCAGATAAAAAGTAAAAATTATGACTTTAAAATTCGTATTTATAAGATAAAAAGTAGAAATTATGACTTATAAAGTCGAAAATTATGATATAAAAAGTCTAAATGATGACTTTAAAAGTCGAAATTATGACTTAGTTATAATTACATCGTAATTATGAGATAAAAAGTCAAAATTTGGACATACTAAATCAAAATTATGACATACTAAATCATGAGATTAAAAAGTCAAAATTATGAATGTAAGAGTCAAAATTATATGGAAGTCCATTAATTATTTCATAATGTTTCTACTGTATTTTTAACAAATAAATGCAGCCTTGTTGAATATAAGAGAGAGAAAAGCAGTTGAATCACACGGAAAATACATGATAAAAACAATACAAAAGACTGTTTTCTTAAAAAACTAAATTTCATGAAAACAGGAAAAGCCACACACCCGGCACACAATCATATGATTTCAAAACATACACTCCACAGCTGATAAGAGCTCTTAAAATATAAAACCCGGGAGATATGTGGCTGTTTTCTGATTCAGAGCAGTTCACCATTACGTTGCCAAAATGTTCCTTTCACCTCATTTCAGCCGAGCACCTGTCCTCTCACAGGGTGAACTGAGAATATACGATCATCATTAATAAGCCTAGGGAGTCTTGATTTTCTCCCAGCAGGACTGAGCAAACCCAAAGCTCAGGTAGTAAGTGTTTATGAAGCATGCACAGAGACATGGAAAACCCTCCTTTCTTCATAAAATAGAATTTCTCAGAGGTCTAAACTTTGGCAGAAGGGATTAAAAAGAGCTGAAAAAGCTGCTAAATCACGCCACGTTTGGGAGTCTGTAGTGCAGGCTCTGCACTCTAGCCCAGAGAACTGTCAGGGGACATTAGATATAATTAACTCCAGCCCACTGCCATCACCAATCAATACATCTGAGCTTTTTCCAAAGAAACGTGCAAAATTAGATCTGCAGCGGTGCCAAAAACATACTCAGAAAACTTTATTGTGCAATATTCTGTTTGAACTGTAAAACAAGTTGACAATGTAAATAAATTAACCAATATATAAAGTCATAATAATGTTTAATTATTAAAATGACATTTTTTCCGTAATTGCTCAATGGAAAAATATCGCAAGATTTGGCTGAAAGTGCACAGTTCTGTTCCACCTTCTAAGTCAGCTATCATAGAAACTTTTGTTTAAAAGTTTTTTTAACCTTTATTAAACCTCATATACAGACAAAATAAATCAAAGCAGCATAGATTTACCTTATGAAAGCTTGTTTCTGCCATAGTATACAAAAAAAAAAAAAGGTTATTGCAAGTTTTTATTTCACTGTTCTGACGTTTTCCCCACATAGTTCTGTTTAAATCCCACAATTTAGACTTTTTCTTGCAATTATAAGTGAAAAAGGTCAGAATTGTAAGTTAAAAAGTTAGAACTATGAGATACATGAAATAAAAAGTCACCTACTTTTAGGTGACCTTTTTATTTTTTAGTCCATGGAGGAAAAAATAGAAATGCGAGATGTAAACTCAGAATTCAGAAAAAAAGGTCAGAAATGCAAGATGTACTGTAAACTTAGAATTACAAGACATAAACTTACAATTCTTATTTTTTCCTCAGAATTGCAAGAAAAAAATAAGTCAGAATTTTGAGATAAAATGTCTCCTTTTGACCTTTTTAAAAAAATGACCTTTTTAAAAATTTATTTATTATTATATATTTTTAAATCCTCATATTGAAGTAAATAAATAAATGAATGAATGAATGAATGAATGAATGAATGAATGAATGAATAAAAAAATAAAATAAAAAAAGAATTACAAGTAATAAATACAAAAAAATTGCAAATTATTACAAGTAAATATTGCAAGTAATTTTGGCAGGCCTTTTTCAGCTGTTTTAAAGACTGAAATAAACATTTCAAATCATTTGTAAATGTCACAAAACTTGGAGCAACAAATCTTTATTTGGATCATCATAAGTGACTAATTTTCTTTCTCTCTCTCTCTCTCTCTCTCTCTCTCTCTGTCTCTCTCTCTCTCTCTCTCTCTCGATAGATAGATAGATAGATAGATAGATAGATAGATAGATAGATAGATAGATAGATAGACAGATAGATAGATAGATGTGTTTTTGCCTTAGAATTTAGCTAAAATGCTGTATCAGGCAGCATAATTATATCATTAATTTGCGCTGCGCTAAAATGCTGTCAGCTCATATGGAACAGCACATGTGTTAATCTCTTCTTTCATGTCACTGATTTTTTGTCTTGGTGGTTACAGACTCCATTCAGACAGAACAGAGATCCTCCACCATTAAAAGAATAAAATAACAGGCATTATGTGGCTTTCACATAGTCTGTAATCTTGCTATGGTTATTGTAGCGAAATACAGCTCTAAAAAGAAAAACAGGCAATTTTGCTAGACTGCGTCAGCAGCAATAAGAATACCTTTCTAGTGTGAATCATAAATGACCTCGAGGTAAAGATGTAAACATGTTTTTGCATGTCCCTTTTTTCATTTTTACTTTAATAATAAAGGTGTCCCAATTTATAATTCATGGCAAACGGATATCCAGAACTACCCTATTTTTCAGCCAAAGTGTTTTAAAAGGCCAAATGAAAAGTACAATTCAAGAAGAATAATCTTAAATGAAACCTTGTGAATTATCGTCACCACTTTTTTTTCATAATTTACTAAGGGCCAGAGGGTCTGGCTAGGTGAGCTCAGCTCTTAAGTACAACGATAGAGCTCCATGCATCACTACAAATGATTAATCATCTCTTGTGAGGAGAATTTAAAAGCTTTCTTAGTTAGAAGTCCTAAATTTAGACACTTAATGTGTCAGAATTTTGGATTATCTTAGATGAGAAATTAATATAACAGGTTACATATCTGAAAGATTTTTAAAAAAAATGTCTAAGTGATTTTGACAACGTGGTATCATCAAGATAACTGTTTTTATACTTATCACTATGCATTATTGTAATTCTAACCGATTACAAAAGTAAAATGTGTCATCTCTGGCAGTGATGTATTGCACATCTGCAGAAAATCAGATGTAACAGTGAAGCACATATCTGTTTCATTCTTTTCAGCTCTGTCATAGCCATGTCTAACCTCTACTGTAACACTGTGGTTTCCCTGCCATATGTTTTGAGTAACTCTGTGGTCGTATCATTTTAACACTATGGCAACCTTCTTGTATCACCGTAATAAAACAACACAAGACTCTTGTTACGTCAATAGGTAGTTAGTGTTAAATTTCTCATACTGTACCTCTAGGGTGACAACAAGTCAATGGCAGCCCTGTTGTGGCAAGAGTGGAAAAAAATCTTTAGTACTTTAATATTTGCAGGGCAACAATTCTTTAACCCACTGTTATTTAACTCACTGATCTATGTCTTTGCTTTCTACAACAGCTGGAGATTTTTTCAGGACTCTTTCTGCAGGTCACATTGTTATACAACAAGTGACAGCATTTATGAGCAAGTGAGTCAGTAAATCATTCATTCAAACAATTTGTTCAAAATGCGGATTCATTTAGAAATGAGACAAGAAACTATTTTTAGGAGTGGGGTAATAAAATGTTCACTCAAATGATTCGTTAAAAACGCTAATTCATTCAGGAATGAGCGAGTTACTGAATCATTCACTCAAACGATTTGTTCAAAACATGATTCATTCTTGTTCAATGGCAATGGCTTTTGGAACTATTTTTTGATAGAAGATCAAATTTAGACAAAATAAATGGCAATATTTTGACTAAAATGTACATTTCTAAAAAAACAACCTTATAGAACTGTTGTATACAATCAATATTGCTCAGTTAAAGGAATAGCTCACACGAAAATTAAAAATTGCTGAAAATCTACTCACCCACAGGTCATACAAAATGTAGATGAATTTGTTTCTTCGTCAGAATAGATTTGGAGAAATTTAGCATTACATCACATGCTCACCAATAAATCCCCTGCAGTGAATGGGTGCCGTCAGAATGAGAGTTCAAACAGCTGATAAAGACATCACAATAATCCACAAATAATCCACATGACTCTTGTGAAGTAACAATCTGCATGTTTGTAAGAAACAGTTCCAACAATAAAACATTTTTAACTTCAAACCATTGTTTCCGGCTAAAATGTGACTGCACTATCCATAATATCGTTTCACAAGATGTTAATTGATGGACTGGAGTCGTGTGGATTACTTGTGGAAAAAATAAATGGCACTTGTTGAGATTCTAACCTTGATTAATGCATAAACACTCATACATTAATTTTGTTGGAAATGTCCAAAAACATTTTGGGGTCACTGTATAATATGTAGACTGAGTTCTGCAGGATCTGTCAAAAAACTGACTGTGTTTTCAATCATGAAAGACTCCATAAGGATAACATTACATGACTTCAAATAAGTGGCATGGCGTCCCTGTCATAATCAGCTAAAGCTAACTTAACTCCACTTAAACCACAAACAATGCAGTCTGTCTTTTCTAAAACCTCACCAAATTTGCAACCCAAAGCTTCGTTGGCTCATCTTTCACCATGTCAAAATATGCAAATGAACACAAAAGCCTTACCGTGCAGATGGTGAATTATGAACTTCCATGATGTCTGCTCAGATTTCCCTCATTGGAGCTTGCTTGCGTGTCTGTCATCAAGACAATCTAACTAGTTTGAAAGCTGTGTTGACTAGAGGGGTAGAAATATGGAAAAACAGACATTTTAGTTATGATATGTAACATAAGTTCACATTTTAGAGGGTCATATGCACATTAAGGAACATTTGCAGACCAGTACTGATGAGAATCAAGTTGTTTTTGTGTATACTAAATTGTAATGACAATTTAATGATTTCTAAACTTAAACCACTGCCCAGTTTTACTGACTTTATATATATATATATATATATATATATATATATATATATATATATATATATATATATATATATATATATATATATATATATATAGTCACACAGTCACACATTGCACACACATACACTGCACTTTCCCTTTGTTGCCTGCCTAAATATGAGTAACACATCACAATTACAATCACAGTGTAATTGTGGTTTACTTGGTCATTGAGCCTTCTCAGACTAAATTTAATACATCATGATTTCCACTTTAATGAATGAGAATGAGATAAGAGACCAGCAAAGAGAAAATTACCCAAATAGTGCTTTATCTTCTTTTTCAGACAGACATTACATAGAAACCCAACAAACGGCAACAAATACACAATGTATCAATTTGATCCATTGAAAACAGCTTCAGGGTGAGCTCTCTGTTAGATGTCAGGTTGGTGGGATGTGTGAAGCTTTAGAGTTTCAACCAGCATCACTGAAATAAACTGACTGGCATGCCACATGTATTCGGCGTCCATATGTGAATACTTTATTCATCCTGGAGTTCTAGGGTGAAAGGCAGACACTTGTAATTATAGGAGAAATTAAAGACACATCAGGTTGTGTCTTTGTGGCTTAAACATGTGAAACCGCACATCTGTGCTGCATATGTTGCATAGGGGGCATACTCTGTCACATAGGACACAGCGGATGTTCTGGTCATATAGAAACGCCTTATAGGGAATGAACGGTTTTGTACGATGGCAATAAAATATATTTGGACATGTTCATTTTATGAATGTAACTGCATTAGAAAATATCAAACCAAATGACATCTGCAAATAATCTCTTACAGAACTAACATTTAACCAACTAACATTTTTTGAAAGAAATTAATATTTTCATTCAGAAAGGATACATTACATTTATCAAAAGTGACAAAGTCATTTATAATGTTACAAAATATTCCTATTTAAACTTTCTATTCATCAAGGAATGCTGAAAAAAAAGTTATTATTTTCTTTCTTTTTTTCTTTTCTTTTTTTTTTTTTAAAAAAGCTGCAAAACATCGATAATAAGACGACAATTTTCTTGAGCATCAAAACAGCATATTATAATGATGTTTCAAGGCTCATGTGACACTGAAGACTGGAGTAATGACTGCTGGAAATTCAGATTTGCAATCACTGAAATAAATGGCATTTTAAAATACATTAATATAGAAAACAATTATTTCAGTTTGTAATATTTCATAATATCAACAATTTACTGTATTTTTGATCAAATAAAGGCCTTGGTGAGCATAAGAGACTTCTTTCAAACAATGGAAAATTAAACAATCTTACTGACCACAAACTTTTCAATGGTACTGTATACAGTATATATAATTTTTAACACTAAAAACTGTTTTTTTTTCTTTTTCTTATTGGTTTCTTTTTTTGTTGTTGTTGTTGACAAATTTTTGTTGACAAATTGAGTTTTCCACTTGATTTCTCCAGAGTGGAATGACATTTATACATTTCAAAGTGTGGCCTAAATATCCAAATAATTTATGGGTCCACTGTATGGTTTTATGAATTCCTCAAAGCTTCACAAAGATGAAAATATAAAACACTTTAAAAATGGCTTAGATTGTGGTCTAGATAAAACCATAAAAAAGCATCTCAAGTATCACTGGAACCTCAGGGTTGTAAAATTGGACCTTCACTAAACTTGCACAAAATCAACTAAAGCTAGGGTAGCACTAAAATAATATGGGTGATGAAAATGCAAGAATCTGACTTAACCATGGGCAAAACATTAAAATTACTGTCGCATTTTGTTATTAAAGGAATAGTTCTGTCATTATTTACTCAACCTCAAGTTGTTTCAAACCTGAAAGACTTTTTTCTCTCCAGTGAAACACTAAAGGAGACCTTTTTGGTCACTATTGGCTTTTCTTATATGACAAAAAGCGTTACGCATGCCACAAAATTTATAATTTTGTGTTCAATGGAAGAAAGAAAGTCATACAGGTTTGGAATGATATAAGAGTGAGGAAATGCTGACAGAATTTTCTTTTTTTTCTTAATCAAAAAGGATACATGTTGATATATGTCTGTCACAAACGCTACTGGGAGGAGCGAGAAATGAGGAGAACGTAGGAGAATTATAATCATAACAGTCTTTATTATTCCAAACCTCTGAGAACACAGGACATGCAGGAACACACACGTAACACTGGGAGATGACGATTAAGACCCGACAAAGAAACATGAGGCAGACTACACATAATATACTAAACTTAACGAGGGACAGACAGGTGCAGAGAATCAACTAATAATGAGACAACGAGGACAGGAACAGGAACAACCAAATAAGGGCATAAACACTGGGACACAGGGAGCACGTGGGGAGCAAAACACACACACACACAGACAGTCCAGACTCCTGACATATCGCCCCCTCCTGGAAGGTGCGTCCTCGCACCGTAGAAATTAAATGGGGGGGTGGGGGGGGGGGATACTAAGGAGGAGGCTCAGGAGGAGGACGGATATCCGGGAGGAGGACGACGGGTAGAGACCAGGGAGGCGACGAAGGAGGGAGGAGTCAGGGAGGAGACAGGAGGGACCCGGAGCAGGAGGAGCACAGCAGGATCCAGGCCATGGCCATAACAGCAGCCCATAGTGGAGCCGACGGAGGGAGGAGCCATGGAGGAGGAATGGCTGCCGACTCACGGAGGCCGACCAACAGTGGCAGAGTAGGTGGTGGAGGAGCCCGAGGCGGAGATGGAGATGGAGAGCCGAAGAGCAAGGGCGACGGGGAGGATCCGGTGGCTCAAGGCAGAGCAGATGGCGCCAGCGACCGAGGCGGAGGCGGGGATCCAGAGGGCCACGGTGGAGCCGGAGCGACAGAGGACTGAGGAGGAGCCAAGGGGATGGAGGAGCCTGACGGAGCCAGAAGGACGAGGCGCAGCCGGAGGAGTGGAGTCCCGAGGCACAGGATGGTCGACGCCAGATCAAGGTGGAGCCAGAGGGACAAGGGAGCTCGGCGGAGCCAGTGGACTGATGGGCCACGACGGAGAGGAGGGAGCTAGGAGCCATGGTGGAGCCGACGGGTCGACGGGCCGAGGCGGAGTCCGGGTCTCGGAGGCTGGAGGCGGAGTCAAGGGGTACTCCAGCCCCGGCGGCACTGGAGGATGGCAGTCCCATGGGGCTCGCACCATACTGATAGGGGGCTGAGGGCGAGCTGAGGGGCTGCCAGACGACAGCGGTGGAGGAGGCAGGAGCGGGTGGGAGGGCGGGCATTTGTATGCCTCCTCTTGGCTGAACAATGGAACAGGATGACACTCTGGAATGTCGGGCTCTGGAGGGCACTCTCGAGGAGCGGGCACTGGAAGATGCTTTCGAGGAGTGGGCACTGGAGGATTGGGAGCCCACACTGGGCTGGACATGGGGACCAGAGATGAAGGAGGGCTGGACGGGACCAGCGGGGACAACGGGGAGAGGAGAGGAGAGGGGGCAGGTCGAACTCCAGATCAGCTTCCCAGTCTATAAGATCCTCCTCCGCTTTCTTGGGGGGAAGTCGTGGCCTGATGGTTAGCGAGTCGGGCTTGTAACCTGAAGGTTGCCGGTTCGATTCTCGCACCGGCAGGAATTGAAGGTGGGGATTGTGAACAAACAGCACTCTCTCTGCCTTCGTACCATGACTGAGGTGCCCTTGAGCAAGGCACCGAACCCCCAATTGCTCCCCGGGCGCTGGAGCAATGGCTGCCCACTGCTCCGGGTGTGTGTTCACTGTGTGTGTGTGTGCGTTTGTTCACTACTCACTGCTGTGTGTGTGCACTTGGATGGGTTAAATGCAGAGCACCAATTTCGAGTATGGGTCACCATACTTGACAATACGTCACGACTTTCACTTTTCTCTTCACCCAGATCTTTATCCAGCTCACCCTCAGCCACGGTGCAGGGGGCGGAGCTCCACTCCGCGCTCTCACCATCCGCGGCACTCTCCCTCGTGGCGGGCGTGGTTGCCGGCTCACGAACCTGGACTGATGTCACAAGCAGCTCCGGCTCCGCGGCGATCCGTGGCTCTGTCGCGCCGTGCAGCAATAGCTCGAGCTCGTCGGTCGCGGCGGGCTCTGGCTCTCCGTCAGCGGTGGGCTCGGGCAGCGGGGAGATGGTGGGCTGAGCACTGGGTCCGGAGTGTAACTGCCGAGAACTTCCTCTGAGCTGACGGTGAACGGGGAACCGTTTCTCGCCAGTGTCCACTCCACAAAGACAGCGAAATCCTCTCGAGGACCATCTTCGGACGACGGCGCTCTGCTGGGGGCAAGCTTGCATCATAGAATGAGCAGAGTGCGTCGTCCAGGTAGCTGATGGCGTTAGCTAACAACAGGAACAGTCTTGTATGGTCCTCGAGAGATCTGTCCCCCTGCTCCAGCAGGAGGAGGAGGAATTCGGGCCAGACAAGGGGATCCATGAGGGTAACAAACGGAAACAAAAAAATTGAGTAAAAGCGGGAAACAAAAACTGAAGGAGGACACACGGAGGTAATTGTTTAGGTCAGGTCTTCTGTCACAAACCCTACTGGGAGGAGCGAGAAACTAGGAGAACGTAGGAGAAGTACAATCATAACAGTCTTTATTATTCCAAACCTCTGGGAACACAGGACAGGCAGGAACACACATGTAGCACTGGGAGATGACGATTAAGACCCAATAAAGAAACATGAGGCAGACTACACATAATATACTAAACTTAACGAAGGACAGACAGGTGCAGGGAATCAACTAATAATGAGACAATGAGGACAGGAACGGCCAAATAAGGGCATAAACACTGGGACACAGGGAGCAAGTGGGGAGCAAAACACACACACAGACAGTCCAGACTCCTGACAATGACGACTACGTCAAACTTTTTCCTAAATCACCCAATACAAATGCATAGATTTGTCTCTTTTTCCACAGTTACACCACTTCCCAGCGTGCACTCTTGACAGTCTATAAATGAGTGTGTGGAAAAGCATGTCAGCAGTAAATAAATCAGAGAACAGATCATAGCGTATTTACATTGCGCCCCGAGCGTGTGTGTCAAACTGACACGGTTTGATGTTGACTGATTCGGGTTTGTGACTCTAGTGTGTATGAGTGTTTATGTGACTCAGTGTCCGTTTCTACGCGTGCATCCACTCTGACATCGTCTGCCCATCTATATGAAGCAAAGATGCCTGGGAATGTATTTCTACAAGTGGAAGGAGCAGCTGAAAAATCTCCGCCACAGGATTAGAGCCTGTGAAAGAAACACGGTGGGTTTCCAAAAGTTCCGTGCTGATGTAAAATGGATCGATCCTTCATGTTAATCCCAGTATTTACCCAACACACTCCAGTAACTATAAACACTGGCCGGCGCACACAGCGAAACGGATATGTGTGATCAATCAGTGAACAACTGTGGGAAAAAAAACAGGTTTGTTGATAGGTACAGTGAAGAACGTCGGTTCTATAGAGCTTCATATGGTAGAGGACTTGAATGAGGCTATTTGTCTTGCCAAATCAGTATTATCACCTGATCCATCTCGTTCTCAAATGCTGTGATGGTTTCTTGGTAATGCCTGACAGATTTGCATTACAGAATTTTATGTAGGAATATATCTTACAAGGATAAATAAATCCATGTTTATTTAATAAATCAAGGACCGGCTTGTACAATGAAGCGCTCTATCTTACCAAAGGAAAAAACGACTGCACAGAGGTTGCTTTTTCATAGCTTAAGAGGAGACCTAAAAGGGTTCTCTCTTTTTATTTTTTACTGAGATAAATGACAGTTTAGTTTTTTTTTTTTTGTTTTTTTTTAAGTTTTTGAACAGTCTCTTATGCTCACCAAGGCTGTTTATTTAAACAATAACAGAGTAAAAATAGCAATACTCAGAAATATTACAATTTAAAATAGCTTTTCTATTTTAATGTATTTTATTATGTAATGTATTAAAAATGTATTAGTTTTAATGCATTAATTATGCCTTGTAATGCATCTTATAATGCACTGTATAATCTCATGAATAATTGTACAGTTAATACTTTATAACACTTCAATCAATTCATTGTTACACTATGCATTTTAAATTCGGTTAAAATTATTATTATTTATGACAAGATGTAATGTATTACAACGCACATGAACAATTATAATGCTTTTTACCCTTTAAAAACCATTTATAATGCATTATACATAAAGGCTTTAAGTAAAGTGTTACCAATTTATTTACTTATTTTTATTTTTTATTTTTTATTTTTAAAAGAAAGCACAAACTTAGGGAAAAATAAACATTTCACAAAAATATTTTTAAGTTTAAAAATGACATACACACTACAGTTCAAAATTGGTGGTCAGCAAGAGTTTTTAGTGTTTCTGAAAGTCTCTTATGCTCACCAAGGCATTTATTTGATCAAAATACATGAAACAGTAATATTGTAAAATATTATAACATTTTAAAATAACTTTCAAAATTCTTTAATAACTTAAAGTTAAAATGAACAGCATTTATTTGAAATAGAAATATTTTGTAACATTATAAATGTCTTTACTGTCACTTTTAAACAATGTAATGCATCTTTGCTGAATAAAAGTATTAATTTCTTAAAAATATATATGAAATATTACTGACTACAAACTTTTGAACTTTTGTATTACTTTTAAAAAAAGGAAAATGTAATATATATATATATATATATATATATATATATATATATATATAATTGCTGAGAAATAGAACAAATATAGAAATATTAATGTGAATGGATACTTTTGTCTTAGAAAAAAATTGATGAGAAATGTTTGAGCTCATTCTGAGACCTCTGACTTTTAATTTACATATTTTTCATGTAAAAAAAATATTATTTACATGACTTTCATAACTCCCTTTTGATACCTTTGAGGAGACATGGAAGTCTTTCTCAGAAAAAAAAACATCTAAGAAGCATGACACTAGAAGAAACAAATGAAATATTAAAGTGACCTCATTTGTGATTCATCTTTTTTACAGGCTACTATCAAGAACTAATACAAAACATGTTCATTTCTATTTCAGAAGGATTCTGAATGGATCCACTCACAGAGGAGCTGCTCATTTAACCACAGCGCATGACAGGGATCTCCCCAGGGAAATGATTTCATATGGGGAAATCAGAGAGGACAAAGGAAGCCCACCTTGCCTGAGTCCTTCATCTTCTCCTGTGCTTGTGTTTGAACGGAGCTGTCAAAGAACAGAAAAAGATGTGTAATGCATATGCCCTCTGGTCCTATCAAAATGACAACAGCGAAAATTAATTGTCAAAAAAATTATCTTTAATCCATCATGTGCAGGGCTAAAATAAATGTCCACGGGCACAACTTGAAAAGAAAAACAATGGACACCCTTAACTTTCAAAACAGAATATCAATAAGATTTTAAGCACACATTAAACGCTGACAGATAATGAAATATTTGCCAAGAGCTCAAATCCAAATAATTAATAGCATTTTAAGCATTTTAGGGCATTTATGCAAAGTCTAAAAAACTGAAAATCAATGCTATTTATGCTGAATGTTTTCTTGGGGCCAACTGAATAATACTGTAAACCCCAAAAGTATTTGAACTATTAAGCCACATTTAAAAACATATTTTGTGAAATGTCTTTTTAAAAACCTTTCAGATTTAAAGCATTTGAGATGCTCTTTTCTCTTGTGACTTATATGCGTGTTTTATATTGCATATCTTATCCAGATCCACACATTTTATTGAATACGTACTGTAAGTCAATGACATGCATAGGTATGTTTAAACACTTTTGGGTTTTTGGCTTTTTTGCACATTCAGTGGCAACTTGAGAAATATTTCACAATATAGCTCCTTAAGTATTACTTGTGTATTAAACTTTGGCATGCAATTGTTTCCACTAAAACTCTAACTGAAGAAATGTTAAAAATTGTTCAGCAAGCATTGCAAAGTAGAGTTTCAAGCTGAAGTTTTTTTTTGTTTTGTTTTATCTGTAAGAAAAAAGCGAGATTTCCTGTTTACCTTTTCAATGTAACATTTGGTTCATTAATAACATCTTAA
This sequence comes from Spinibarbus caldwelli, assembly GCA_039654775.1. Lineage (NCBI taxonomy): Eukaryota > Metazoa > Chordata > Actinopteri > Cypriniformes > Cyprinidae > Spinibarbus > Spinibarbus caldwelli. The sequence continues at coordinate 7,402,107 of CM077239.1, read as the reverse complement.
AAGACATTTGGCATGTGGAAAAGCAAACACCATCTTTGACTTTGTGAGCTGAACCTGTGTTGTCAGGGTCATTTGTGTAAGATGGCTAGAGCTGATGTTTTCAGCACTCATTTATCATATGTTCTCTCTGGAAACGATTCAAATTCAACTTTACTTGCTCTCGGATGGCCAATGCTATACGGCCCAGCATCCAGTAAAAAACGAGTCAGGGCTTTCCATAGGTCACAACAAGGCGGACAAAAAAATTCCATCCCCTCGGTTGTAATTTCACTGTTGATGGATGTGTACAATCTGGCATTTTTTTCACATTAATGCATAGTTTCATACTTAATGCTTATAGGAGACAAATAGTACATAGAATACATTCCGCCCACATCTGTGGTTTATCTAATGGTGTAATAAGGGTATAATGCAGTTCATTTTGAGGATATTTAGCAAAGTGATTACGTCTGGAGTGGTGCTAAGGGTTTGTGATTAAAGCATTTTCTTGAATTGAGACGAATGACAACATTGACAAGTTTAAAGTACCCTGGGTCTGGTTCACATTAAATTGCTCAGTTATCAGACAAAAGTGTACAATTGAGATCATAACCCAGATAGCAAAATTCCTGAGGCCCAGATCAGGCTCACACCTGACACTTTCATCTGGCCCACATACCGCGTGGAATGATGGCACTTGGGTGGTCCGCTCCTGTTTGCCAGATTTGGGCCACAAGTAAGCCAAAGGAACGCCCAATGTCAGCCATGAATAAACCAAATAAAGCAGAACTGCCCCAAATCTGAGCCACATTGATTTTAATTCTGGCCCAGATCCGGCCCAGATCCAACACCTTGCTCCGGCCCATATACTGTGAAGAATGATGGAACTTGGGCGGTCTGCACCTGTTTGCCAAATTTGGGCCACAAGTAAGCCAAAGGAAGGCCCAATGTCAGCCATGAATAAACCAAATAAAGCAGAACTGGCCCAAATCTGGGCCACATTGATTTTAATTCTGGTCAAGATCTGGCCCAGATCCAACACCTTCCTCCGGTCCACATACTGTGAAGAATGATGGCACTTGGGCGGTCCCGCTCCTGTTTGCAAAATTTGGGCCACAAGCCAGCCATAGGAAGGCCGTATGTCAGCCATGAAAATAAATAAAATAAACCAAAACTAGCCCAAATCTGGGCCACATTTATTTTAATTCTGGCCCAAATCCGGCCCAGATCCAATACCTTGCTCCGGCCAACATACCATGTGGAATAATAGCATTTGGGCAGTCAGGTCCTGTTTGCCAGATTTGGGCCTCAAGTAAACCTTAGCATTGTAATGTAGCATGTAAGCCAACCAAATAAACCAAAACTGGCCCTAATATGGGCCACAGTTGATTTTTATTCTAACCCTGGTCTTCCCCACATTCCTCATGTGGCCCACATGCTGCATGGAATGGTGGCATTTTGGCAGTGGTCCACAAGCAGGCCACTGCACAGCCACATTTTAGCTAATAATGAACCAAATAAACCATAAATATACATTATTTTGGCCACACTAAGCCTTAAGTGAGTTATGCATCAACAATACTCAACAAATTTTTAAGAGAAATTTAAAAATGTCTTCCCTAAATGTTCAAATAAGTTCCAGAAACTACTTGGTAAAAACATCCTGACCCAGGTTTTGCACAAGCAGCAATTCAAATGTCACAAATAAACATTCAAAGACACATTCCAATACTTTAAAATAAGTCCTTCACAAGTTTGAACCTAAATGCTTCTCACTCAGACTCTACTTGCACAGTAAGTCTGTAAGTGTCACGGCTACGCTGTGTTAAAGAGCACACGACGAAGATGAAAGTAGTGATGTTCGGTTCTTGAACGAATCGTTCTTTTGAGCCGGTTCTCAGCAAGTAACCGGTCGAGCCGGTTCACAAATCGAACTGAATAGAACTTTAGTTCCGGGCTGATGATGCAGGACACACAGCCGAAATAGCACATTCCACTCAAAAATAACCAAATGAGCCGGTTCAACCAACTGTCGAAGTTTGCCGAGAGTTACCGAGGACTCAACAAGAACCGAATGAGCTGTAGCAAAGTTTGCCGAGGATTAACGAAGATTCTGATGAGTGAGTTGACGATACTGTGCAAGCCTGAGGCGTGTACTAGAAATATGTTTATGACTGTTATTAATTCACATTTTATTAAAACCTGTAAAAACCTTTCTGTCGAGTGATGTACATTTTACTATAGTTTATTGTGCATGCATGCATATTATATTTAAAGTTGCTTAAGCGAAATCAAGGAGTTTATAAGAATGGTTTATTCTTTCTTTATTCTTTAGAACATATCAGCGTATGTGCACCATTGTCTGTAATGTGTGCTGTAGGTGCGAAACTTTTAGGAATCTTATCCAAGTTGTAGGTCTGACATAAAGGATCCGCGAATGAAACTGACCACAAACACCATAAGTGAATTATATGGCAATAATCAGCAATATGCGTTCACACAAATAACTTTATCATATTTGTTTCAATATGTGTTGACACAAATGACTTATTTGAATTTTTCATTGATACAACAAGGCACTGAGTTGTTAGAAATATTTTATTTATTTCTTTATTTTTTTTATTGCAAGACAAAAAGAAAACATGAAACAGCACTGCATTGACATGCAATAACAAAGGAGAAAAAAGAACAATAACAAAAAAACAAAAAAACAAAAAAATCAACGACAATCAATCAGTAAGAAAAATATCATCATAAGCCTTAATAAACTTGTTATTCTTATTGTTATCGATGTGTTTAAGAGATTTAACAATAAGCAAAATCTCTGCAAGAAAGATATCAAATCTAAGTAACGTATTGAGAAATTTGGTTTTATGAAAAAAAAATTTATAATGCAAAACAAAAAAATTAACAGCAAGATCTATATCATGGTCACTGCCAGAAAAATACAGAAATATATCTTTCAGTGAGAATTTTAAATCACATTTTATAAAAGAAGATAAATAACAACTTAAGTTCTCCCAAAAAGATTTAACTTGATTGCAATAAAAGAATAAATGTAGTAAAGTTTCTTCCTCAACTTTGCAGAATACACATAAGTTAGAGAGATCAAAAAAAGAAGCAATTTGGGAGTTCGTTGGATAAACATTATGCAAAATCTTAAAATGTACCTCTCTGATTTTATTAGAAATGCAGAATTTTTCAGGGAGTAAGCATGCCTTCTTCCAATGAATATTGTCAAAAAAATTGGTCCAGAAAAATTTACATCTAGGGGATGTATATACTGAATAATGTAACATTCGCTTTATATATCTACTGTTACATTTTTTATCAAGAAAACAAACTCCATTCAGTAGAAGTTTGGGCATAATTGTTTTCTTCTCATTATAGCATAGGTACGTTTTAAATAAATGCACATAACTTGGAGACAAACTTTTGATGACAGAATTGAAAGATCTAGCTGGCAGAGGAAAACTATACAAAGTCATAAATTCTTCATACTCCTGTATAGTACCATCATCTTTAAACAAATCCAAAACAAAGACAATACCTCCGTCATACCACTTGTCAATAAAAAGAGACTTTCCACGAATTAAAATACTTGAATTATTCCAAAGAATTTCTTTGTGGGGAGAAAAGTTGTGCACATAACACAATTTCCAAGCAAGTAAAGCTTGTTGGTGAAAATTAGAGAGAGAAATCGGCAATTTAGAAGGGGTGAAATTGCATTTTAAAAGAAAATCTAGACCACCTAATCTACGAAATATAGTATTGGGGATATAGTACCAAATTGAATCATTACTACAGAGACATTTTTTTAACCAACTAATTCTAAATGAACTAACTAATTCTTTGAAGTCCAAAACTTCCAATCCACCTTCAGAATGCCTGTTAGACAAAACAGATTTCCTAATTTTATGGGATTTATTCTTCCAAATAAAATTCAGTAACATTTTATTTATATCATCAGCAATTTTTTCACTAACAGATAAAGATAAAGCAGGGTAAAAAACAACGGGACAATCCCTCCGCTTTAGATATTAGAACTCTACCATAGATGGATAGATCTCGTTGAAGCCAAGAATTAAAGATTATTCTAGTTTTCTTTAATTTAGGAGAAAAATTGAGATGTTGACGAGTCAATCTATCTTTAGTAAGGAAAATCCCCAGGTACCTGACACAGTCTTTAACCGGTATATGATGTATAGATGCTTGTTGGATATCATAGAGACAAAATAGTTCACACTTTGATAAATTTAAATACAAGCCTGAGGCTTCAGAAAAAGATTGAATAATATGAATACTTAAAGGAATTTGACTTTGATCTTTAAGAAATAAGGTAGTATCGTCAACAAGTTAAGATATTTTAAATTCTTTACCAAATACAGAAATACCTTTCAAAGTGGGATTTTGTAAAATTTTAAGTGATAATTCAACAGCCAAAAGAAAAAGAAACGGGGAAATGGGGCAACCTTGACGCACTCCTCTATCACAATTAAAACGTTTAGTAGTTTGCAAGCTAACCAAAACTGAAGAGTTAATATCATTATAAAGCATTCTCACCATGTTAATAAATTTATTTCCAAAACCAAAAACACTAAGAGATTTAAACAAAAATTGGTGCTCTAATGAATCAAATGCTTTATAAAAATCCAAGAACATTATAACAGAATCTGAATCAATATTCTCTGAATAATCAGTGAGATCAAGTACAAGTCTTATATTGGAACTAATGTGTCTATTTTTCGTAAACCCATTTTGTGTTTCACCAGTTATATTATTAAGACCAGATTTTAAACAAGTTGCAAATATTAAAGCGAGTAATTTATAATCAACATTTAACAATGATATCGGTCTCCAGTTTTCAATTAACAGTGGATCTTTTTCTGATTTGGGTATCAAAGAAATTAGTCCCTGCTTCATTGTGGGTGTCATCTCTCCTTTGTGAATACATTCTTTAAACAAACAATATAAAGGCTGCTTTAAGAAGTCCCAAAAATGTAAATAAAATTCAACAGACAGGCCATCAGTACCTGGAGATTTTCCCTTTTTCATAGATTTCAGTGCCTCTTCCATTTCAGCAATAGAGACGCCAGAATCACATAGTAATTTAAAATCCTCATTAATACCTGAAACTTTATCACAAACATTCAAAAGAAAATAATCACATTTTTCTTGAGAAAACTGAGAAGTATACAATTCTTTGTAAAAGTTGTATACAAAAGTTGAGATCATTCCTGGATCTGTACATAAATCACCATTAATCTTTAGGGCAAAGAGAGATGTTTTTTTACGATTTCTTTTCTCTAGAGCAAAAAAGTAACTTGTGTTTCTTTCACCCTTCTCGATCCATTTTGCTCTAGAACGTATGCAAGCCCCTTTAACAAGCTCTGTGTACATATTTTCAAGTTTCATTTGACAGACACTATATTCTTGTTAGAAAAGAAATACATTTTTGAACCGGTTCAATGAGCCGAACTGTCCAAAAAGAAGCAGTTCGCTGAAATGAATCGGAATTTGCATCACTAGATGAAAGGTTACATATCATAAATCTTTAATCCAACAAAGGTAAATCCAAACACAATGTAGCACAGCAACATTTAAGACATGTAGACGTAAGACCAAACAAACTCAAAGTGAACATACAGGAACTTAAGTACTCAGACCAAACAAGGATAATTAACTAGGCACACCTGAACAGAATAGTACAATCAACACAACAAGGGAAACGGTGCAAAAGGAAAACAAAGTCCAAATTAACAGAAACCTTGACAGTAAGAACTATCATTATAGTGCACTTCTGTTTTTATACTGCACAGTACACATATAAAAAACTGCCATTAAAAGCATGTTTAAAAAAATAAATTGCTGCCTAGACAGCAACATAGTCCACAATGGTTTCTGTCTGGGTGGGTATGTATGTAGCCTTCTTAAGACTCATATCCAGATCATCCTGCATCAGTTAACTGTGTTGCATCCTACTAAAAGTAGCCAAATTCTATTAAGCCATATTTACAATTTCAAACTTCAATTTCAATTAGCCAGTGTCAAGTGCAACATCCAAACCAGAAGTGGCCCTCATCTGCTTTATAATATATGGGTCATATTTGCCATGTCAAATGTGGGACAAGGTAGGCTCACAGCCACATTAACCAGTGCTCACTGTGCCATATCTTTGCCAAAACTGGCCCAAATATGTTTTAGGGTAACTGGGCCACATTTGTGGCATCATATGCGGGCCATTTTAGACTCATAGCCACATTAGCCAGTGCTTACTGTGCCATTTCTTTGCCAAAACTGGCCCAGATACGGTTTAGGATAACTGGGCCACATTTGTGGCATCATATGTGGGCCACTTTAGACTCATAGCCACATTAGCCAGTGCTTACCATATCTTTGCCAAAACTGGCCCAGATACGGTTTTGGATAACTGGGCCACATTTATGCCATCATATGTGGGCCACTTTAGACTCACAGCCACATTAGCCAGTGCTCCCTGTGCCATATCTTTGCCAAAACTGGTCCAAATATGTTTTAGGATAACTGGGCCACATTTGTGGTGTCATATGCGGGCCACTTTAAGCTCACAGCCACATTAGCCAGTGCTTACCATGTCATATCTTTGGCAAAACTGGCCCAGATACCGTTTAGGATAACTGGGCCCCATTTGTGCCATCATATGTGGGCCACTTTAAACTCACAGCCACATTAGCCAGTGCTCTTCGTGCATATCTTTGCCAAAACTGGCCCAAATATGTTTTAGGATAACTGGGCCACATTTGTGGCATCATATAAGGGCCACTTTAGACTCACAGCCATATTAGCCAGTGCTTACCATGCCATATCTTTGCCAAAACTGGCTCAGATACGGTTTTGGATATCTGGGCCACATTTGTGGCATCATGTGCGGGCCACTTTAGGCTCACAGCCACATTAGACAGTGCTCCCTGTGCCCCCTGTGCCATATCTTTGCCAAAACTGGCCCAAATATGTTTTAGGATAACTGGGCCACATTTGCGGCATCATATAAGGGCCACTTTAGGCTCACAGCCAAATTAGCCAGTGCTCACTGTGCCACATCTTTGCCAAAACTGGCCCAGATACCTTTTTAATATACCTGGGCTATATTTGCTGAAACATATGTGGACCACATTTGGTTGGCACTGTTTGGGCCGTATTTACCACATGGGCCACTTTAGGGTCACATTCAGATTACACATTGCCGTGAATACCACATCTTTCCCTACAGAGGCCCACATGTGATTTGATACATTTGGGCCATTTTTGCTATTTTATATGTGGGCCACTTCAGGCTTACATCCATTTTGTACAGGCCATAAGAAGGCCAGCAGTGCCGTATCATTGCCTTAAGTGGCCCATATCTGCATGTTATCTGGGAATGCTGCAGTTTTAAGGACACACTGAGAATTTGGCAGAATTTTGACATTTTAGGGGGTACACATGACTAATAATTATAATTTGTCATAATTGCATTGAAGGTAAAGCACATAAATGTTAGACGTTTTAGTTTTGTGGTGACTTGACACATCATTCCAATCATTCTTTGATGAATAAAAAGTTAAAAGGAAAAGAATTTATTCCAAATAGAAATCTTTTCTAGTAATATAAGTCTTTATTATCACATTTTACCAGTCCTTGCTGAATAAAAGTATTAATTGCTTTCAAAAAAAAAAAAAAAAAATTACTCAAACTTTTAAACGGTAGTGTGTATTTTGAATAAATGCAGTTCGTTTTAACTTTTTATTCATCAAAGAATCCTTTTTATCCATCAAAGTATCACAGGTTCCAAAACATATTAAGCAGAAAACTGTTTCCAACATTGATAATAAATCAGCATATTAGAATGATTTCTGAAGGATGTGACACTGAAGACTAGCAATGGCTGATGAAAATTCAGCTTTGCATCACAGGAATAAATTATATTTTAAAGTATGTTAGAATAGAAAATTGTTATTTTAAATTGCAATAATATTGCTTTTTACTGTATTTTTGATCAAACAAATGCAGCTTTGATGAGCATAAGACACGTCTCTAAAAACATTAAAAATCTTACTGATCCGAAACTTTTGAACACCAGTGTATTCTGCATTTATAAATACACTATATGCTAGTACAATTTATATATTTACCTTAGTATGATACATACTGTAAATATATAGTCTGGAAATCCACACTACAAAGGATGCAAAGTTGACCAAGATGGGCAAACTCAATGCAATGACAGCTGATTTAAAAGATAAATATAGGCAGAAGTGTGACAGACAAAGAGGCCTAAAACTGCTGCTATCATCCATGTAAGCTGGACAATAATAATACCTGGAGTACATCTTGTTGTGCATTTCATTGAAAGGGTGCATCTGGCAGTCCAGTAATTAGCTGGACTCCGTGCCCTCTCAGTGTTGAAGAAGCGGAAGCGGAAATTTGACCACCTCTGTGCATGGATGCCCCCAAAATATGGTGGCAAACCGAAGTTGCTGACTCTTTATTTGTTTGTGAAAAGCATATTTTCTCATCATAAAGTAATGTTTTTGTCTTCCGCTGAAACCACAGAGGATTGGAAACACTTATCTATATTGTCCATGAAGCTGGCTTCCTTCACAACAGCATGATTAAAAGCAAGCAATACCAGTGAATTGTGCAAAACCAGATGTGCACTTGTCATAATGTTGTCACCACTTGAAACAAGCACAGAAACTTGTTATCCACTCCAAGACCTTTTGCACTTTTAATTTAGAACTGTTGTGCAACCTTAAAATTCACACTAGCCATTATAAGAGAGATTATTATGCTGTCCTATTTGATGGTTCATCAATGTAGCCACAGAAAAGAAATCATGTTGTATTCTCTGTACAATTGCATATTTTAGCTTAAGAGATCATCCCTCCCACATTCCTTGGCTCTGAAACATAGAAAAGCAACGTGATAGAGAGAAAGATGTGTGAGAGTGCAGTATCATGTCATCTGAGCCAGGTATTAATGGATTTATCACCCATGTGGTGACCACATGTCTACCTTTCAGAGGAGGACACTTGATTCATGCTCGTTCACTCAGTCTGATGGGCTTTATCTGCTTCGGCAGCTTTCTTCATTCCATAAAATAGGTGAAAAAATGACCTGAAAACACATGGGTGAACTGGAATATACTCAAGATAACCTGGTGTGACTGTTTGAGGGTTTAGTTCTCATTATTTATTAGTAGTGCTGTCAATTCATTGAAAAGAAGAAGAAGAAGAAGAAGAAAAAGAAATTAATCACAACACATCAATTTACTGTATGCCTATATGTTGATAAAAGCCCAAAATTATTAAGGTAATTCCAATACATTATAAAAATAAATTACATAAGTGTGTTTGTGGATGGATGGATGGATTGATGGATGGATGGATGGATGGATGGATGGATGGATGGATGGATGGATGGATAAAAAGTTGGACAGATGGATGCATGCATGGATAGATTAACAGATGGATGGATGGTCTGACAGAGGGACAGATGGATGGATGGATTGATGGACAGACGGATGGACAGAAGGACGGATGGATGGATGGATGGATGGATAAGTAGATGGATAGATGGATGGATGCATGCATGGATGGATGGTCTGATAGAGGGACAGATGGGTGGATGGATCAGTGGATGGATGGATGGATTGACGGACAGACGGATGGATGGATGGATGAATAGATGAATAGATGGATAGATGGATGCATGCATGGATACTGTAGATTAACAGATGCATGGATAGTCTGACAGAGGGACAGATGGATGGATGGATCAGTGGATGGATGGATGGATGGATGGATTGAAGGACAGACAGACGGACGGATGGATGGATAGATGGATTGATTGACAGACAGAAAGACAGACAGACAGATGGATGGATGGATGGATGGATAGATAGATGGATAGATGGATAGACAGATGGATGCATGCATGTATAGATTAACAGATGGATGGATTTATGGTCTGACAGATGGACAGGTGGATGGATGGATCAGTGGATGGATAGACTGATGGATGGATGGATGGATGGATGGATGAATTGACGGATGGACAGATGGATGGATGCATGCATGCATGGATAGATGGACAGATGGATGGATGGATGGATGGATGGATGGATGGATGGATGCATGTATGCATAGATAGATCACTGGACAGATGGATGGATGGATGGTTTGACTGGTGGGCGGTTGGATGGATGCATACATACATGGATAGATTAACAAATGGATGGATGGATGGATGGATGAATAATAAATAAATAATATACTATAAAAATGAATAATATATTACATAGCGCCTTTAGAAGCAGCTTTTCAGATCTGATTAACTACTCATTAATCAATTCAGCAACTATCATTGTGCCAGGAAAAAACAGAACATGAAAGAAGGATGAGAACATGCAACATCTACAGTACATGCATCTTACTGGTAACTGCCAGAGGAACTCTGTTGCTGAATTTCAGTGCCAACACATTTCAGTGTGGATTATTTCCAGAGCTGAGACATCACAGCACTGATGAGGCAGGAAATTGGACTGTAGTGCAGCATGGTGCAATGACCACAGACTCCCGCAGGACATTACAGGTGGAGTGACATCACCCATACAAATAGCCAGCAGAAAAGCAGAACATATTGGAAGCACTTAGAAGGAACTGGCTGAACTTCATAATGTTCCTTGCAAGAAAGTGGTGGGAACCACAACGCACTAAAGGGAAACTAAGACTTGTACCACAACCAAAGGTTTATTCGCACCAAATGTGAAGCAAAAACACAAAACGCATAAAATATAATTACCAGACTTTAAAAAGAAACTGAGTTCATGTCTGTGCAGTACAGAAAAGGGAAATAAGAAGAAAAAAGTAAAAAGAAGAGAAATAATAATTAGAAAAAGTGTAATTGTAAATCCAGTTATTAAACAAAATATTGTTCAAACTAGTGTAATTTTAGTATGACTGAGAAACTATTACAATTATATATATATATATATATATATATATATATATATATATATATATATATATATATATATATATATATATATATTCATTTTAAATTAAGCTTAAGTTTTAGTACAGTAGTTTTGTTGTATTTTTTGTAATTTTTTAACTACGTATATAATTTCTATTAAACTTCAGTTTTAGTTATTTTAGTACATCAAGTTAAACTAAATTAAAATAAATAATTAAAACATTAAATGAATAACTAAAATGAATTAAAACAAATAATTAAAAGGAAACATCAGAAATGTTATCTTGTCAACTAGCTGAAACTTAAAAAATAAAGTTTGTTTTTTATATGCGTGTTGTTTTGGGTTTTAGTTTTAGTATCAGCTTTACTTTTAGTTAAGTATTTTAACCCTGCAACAAATATTTTTCAAAGTTTGAGGTTTTACTTGTCCTAATCATACCACAGCAGAACTATAGCAGACTTCACACAAGGAAATCATCAAGTCAACGAGTTGAATTAAAGAGTCTCTGTAGCCAATCAGGCAGCATCTGATTTGGATATAAAAAAAATAGTTCAAACTGACTTAAAAAAGTAGAGTTATAGCATCCAAGAAGTACAAAATTAGGAACCTCTTGCACACTGACAACTCCAATAAGCCATCCAGAGTAACAGCACAGCAACAGCAGGGTGTATCATGTGAACAGATTGGCAGTTCATTTTAGTTTTGGCCTTGCGTAAGAAAGTTATAAACAATTAATTTATGCTGCCGCAGTCCAAGACACATCCCCCACCAACACCTATAAAGAATCTTCAGTCAGAGATTTATTTCCTCAGAGTTTATGTATAATCTGCCAGAGATTGTGTTTCCAAAATATTTCTTTTTCCATCGTTTTTTGGCTGCTCTCAGCAGCTGTCGGGATCTAAAGCGTATTCATGTTGTTCTTGACCTCACAACACCTTTGATGAACACACAGGCAGAATTACAATGTTCACCTTCAACATGGCTTTTGAATGAGCTCCGGCTCAAAAGCCACAATCCATAACAACTAAAATTCAATAATGTGGAGACTCCGGTTTGAGGGTCTGTCTGTGACATACTAGTTTGTCTTTCCGAGCAAATGTCATAATATTCAGCTCACGCCTAATTTAGTGTAGTGAACATAGAGTGTCAATTTCCCAAAGTGAATTCTGCTTGAATAGACATTTACCTCCAACCCACAAACCACTGCTACCACATTGAGTTCCATCTAATTCTTACAAGTATCTCACTGGCTCCTATAAAGAATTATTGGGAATAACAGCATTAATTTGATTTAAAAAAAATGTTTCTGAGTTTGGATATCTGAATACATTGACTTTTTTTGCTCAATTTTCTGTAATTTCACATTAAACTAATTCATGGAATCATTGTGGTGGGTTTCTTACAGTAAATGAGAGAGAATCCTATCCTAAGCTCCTCTGAGTCCACGACTCAACTTGAGTACAAACTTCAATTGAAGCGTGGGAAGCAAATGATTCTCAGCCAAACATTTGTTTTCACTTTAGCCTTCTAGTCTAGTTTTTTCAGTGTTAAAATACTTTCTATCCTAGTTTCATATGCAGAGTCAACTATAAAGCATTTGCAGGTTGGTTTCCTGAAGAGCGTAGAAACTGTGGTGTAACTACATTGATTTGTGGGTGGGAATATCTGTTTGTCTGACCAATGGAAGACTGGCAGGCATTATTCTCTACAATTCCATTTGGTAACATTTCTTCTTATTCTGTTTAATTCAGAAGTATGTCACATGGGGGATAATGGGTTGCAAATACAGTTTCATGATTACTTCTCCCTTAATATCCATTCAGTTGCTTTGACTTTGGCTGACAAATAAAGAAAAATATACCAGTAAGTGAAGTTCAAGGCCAGTTGCACTACTGTAAAAACTCAAATAGCTGGTATGTTAATCTTGGATGCATACAACCCAAAGTCAGATTATTTCTCTGCTGCCCTGACTATCGGCAGAAGCATAAATCAATATACAAACCAAATTAAATGAATCGAAGGTTTTCAAAAGAGTCTGAAAATGTTTTGTTATTGGTTTCCTAGAGTTCAAGTGAAATTGCATGGAAAGACCTTGTACTGTGTAGTACCGTTCACTTTTTTAGAAGTTAAATTTTATATTTCAACAAGATTTCACAAGTCATTTCACTCTGTTTTGTGCACCTATTAAAATGTAATGCAAAGCTGTTATTGAAAGATGTGGCAGATCAAACTATGATGTAAATAAAACTGTAAATACAACAAAGATTATTGGAGCATGTTTTACAAGAAAATACTATTTCAATCTTTCTGCTTAAGAAATTCACGTTTATTTCAGTGTGTTACTTGCCATTTCTTTGTAATTATTTATGAAATTTACTAGCAATTTCTGAATGAAAATGGATTCAAAGTAAATTCTACACCATTTTGTTTTTCATTGAAAGTATAATGAACCCAATACCACACCAACAGAAATCATTTAAAGAAGTTTTAAAGGCAATAATGATGCATTTTAAAAATGAATTTTAATGGTCAAACAGTCAAAAAGGAGGAGGAAAATTATAATTTATAATGATGTAAAAATATAAAATAATTTCTTCAAATCAATCATACTGCCAAAAGATTGTGTTTTGAGTACTTGTGCGACACCCTTACACAGGCCAAAATCAAATAATAGTAAAATAATGAACTTTTGCATTTTAATGAACCCCATTTTATTCATTTGCAATCCTCTGAATATATCTTCTTGTCATTTATAGACCATAAAACCATCTCCAAGACACCATTAGTAATATGGACAGAAACTGTGAAAAAAACGCCTCCATTCTAAGCATCATATTCTCCATCAAACTCTCTCCAGAAATCTCTGTGAGTTACAGCCTTTGTCTTGACATTTACAGAGTCATCCCCTGAAGCCAAAATTGACTAGGTCCAATTGTTTTAAATTATCTTTAAAGTTTGCCCTGAGACAAAAGGCCAGTAATCTAAATCAAAACATAAAAGCAAGAAATGTCTAAGAGACAGAAAAAGAAAAAAAGAAAAAAAAAACTGTTTGTGTGATGTGTTTATTGTACCAAAATTTGACTGCTATTAATACCACTTTTTTATTATTCCTGAAATATTTAACAAAGCAAATATATGGCCATAAGTTTTTGTCTGAGCTGCAGTCTCATGTGGTCACCAAGGCTTCATTTATACAGTAAAACAGTAATATTGTAAAATATTATTAAGCCTTAAAATAACTGTTTCTATTTTATATATTTTAAAATGAACTTAATTTTTATAATAGCAAAGCTGACTATGATAAATTGCTGCTCAAGAAATATTTATTTTTATTATTGTCGAAAACAGGTGCTTAATATTTTTTTATACTTTTTAAATATATTTTTAATACCTATATACATATATATATATATATATATATATATATATATATATATACATACATACATACATACATACATATATAAGAGATATGTATTAAAAAAGTAAGTTCACTTAACATGTAACACAAAATCCAATCCAAAATAACTATACACAGAAATATAGACTGACTTGGCTGCTTTTCATGGACATCACAAGCCGATTAAATAAGCATGTCTGCAAAGTCTGTGCTAACACCACACTCATTTACTGTACTTCAGTGATAATCCTCCCAACCTTGAACAAGGTCTCTCCTTCACGTCTGCTGGGCTCTAAATTACAAGGGGTATTTCCACTTCTGTCTGAGTGACAGCCTGGCGTTCACCAACCTCGAACCAAAACAGGGATTTCAATGGATCGTGGTGTCTGACTGTCGGCGAAACTAGGGAATTTACCCATTGTGCCACCCATGCTACCAGCAATGCCCACTCAGCACAGCCCTGGGTGGTCCACCATCATCTGGACAAGCTTGAATCAAGTTGTATCCAAGATGCCTCGGAGCAAGCACCACATTTAGAGGAAAAGCATGGTATAATGAGAGAACCTGAGCATTTTGGTCTAGGCTTAAAGGTCTGAACTCCGCCTGGATTATGTGAAATGGCAACATGGTTTTGGCCCAGACACAGATCTAAAGTCTGAAATGGAAAGAATTGTTTCAAGCTGAGAGGGAAAAAAAAGACCTAGACTTTAAACAACCATCACCCACCCTCCATTTCTGTGGAGATACGCTTCTCAACACACTTGCACTTCGTTAAGTTTCAGCAAGACACAAAACCTTTTGTGACACGGAGGAATCCGACTGAATTTAATACCTCCAGGAGGACGAACGAAAGCACGATTTACCACTTCTGGCAAGGAAAATAGAAGGCGCAGGAGTACAGATAAACCACAGCATAAATGCTGACCAACAGGTATTGCCCTCAGAGAGCAGAGGGGAAAAAGACAAATGAAAATAAAAACATTGCGAAGATTAAGGCTTGAGGGGAGACAGAGAGAAACAGAAGAACAAAACAGTGGCTCACATTCCAGCAGCAACCAAGAATCCAAAATATGTTTTGTGCTCCTGAAGAAAAGAAGGGAAAAAAAGTTTTCCCTTGCACCAAAGCTGTCAATCATGATGTCTGCACACTACAGACAAAATGTTCCAATCCAATTTAATATTTTACTTTAAAGTTGAAGTGTGTCATTTTTGGTGTTAAAGCAATAGTTGACCCAAAATGAAAATTCTGTCATCATTCACTTGGACCCATGTTATTCCAAAGCTGACTTTCTTTCTTCTACGGAACACAATGTCGGCTAAAATAGTTTATATTTGGCTTGGCGATTACAGAATTACCTGATGATGTCTGCATACTAGATCAGTCACGCTGCTCTGCTCCAAAAGGATCCTCATGATGACCACCTGATGGGTGAATACGGATATATGAGCCCGTTTATTATCCAGCACTCAACTGTTAGAAGTGCATTCCTGAGGAAAAGTGAGCTCAGTTATGCTCATTCAAAGTAAAAGAAAAGTGATTTTCAAGATGGTGTACAGTATGAAAAAAACAATGCAAGCCAGAGCTCAGTTTTACAGTAATGAACAGTGAGAGAGGCTCATTTTTACCCCTGTGACTCAAAGATCTCCAGCTGAGAGGAAGTTTATAAGTTTTGCTTTACAGATGTCAGGTGTATCTGAGATATTCAGAGATATACATTACATCAGTTGCTCACCAATGGATCCTCTGAAGTGAATGGGTACCGTCAGAATAAGCGTCCAAACAGCTGATAAAAATATCACAATAATACACAAGTAATCCAAACAACTCCAGCCCATCACTTAATGTCTTGTGAAGTGAAAAGCTGCTTGTTTATAAGACAACAAATGCATCTTTAAGGTGTTTTTCCTTTAAAATATCACTTCCGGCCAGCATATTTGTTTAGAACTGTTTTGGACTGTTTTTGCTTGTAAACATTGCTTGATCTGAGCATATTTCTCTCCTGATTCAGGTGAGATGATATTTTCACTGGAGAAAGCCATATTATGGATAGAGGACTTGTATTTTAGCTGGAAGCAAAGGTTTGTTGGTAAACATCTTGATGGATTTATTTATACTAATAATTATTGCTGAGTAACAATAAACAAAATAAAAATTCATGACAAAATACAACCCATACAGATGCCCAACTGGCATGGCAATAAGAGGTAAGAAACACAATCACTTATAGTCTAGGCCAAACTATACTGTTCATTGTTTTAACTGATTTTCAGAATAGCACACAATTGTGCATATTATGTAAATTACATATGTTCATGCACACCTGTTGTACTTTTTCTTTGCATATAAACAAACAAATTGTATAAAATTAATAGTGAACCAAGCTCACTGAGAGCACTGAATAGGATATGGACTCACAGAATTGCTGAATTATGACTAAATGTCTGAGTACTCTTTCACATGACAACTGTTTCACATCTGGTCTTAACACCTCAAATGAAACCAACATGCAGTTATTCAAGCACTTATTAGTTGCTAGGTTACATTAGTTGAACTTTGAACTATATTTAGAGGAATCAATTATTTTTATAGCCAAGACATGAACTAATTTAAAAACTAATTATAGTGTGAGCATGATATCACATAACAAGTTAAGTTTGATGTTTCAAATACGCCTCTTCTCTGTGATAATGATTCATTTAATGACCAAACTATCATGTCAAGAACCTCTTTATATTAAAACTGTTCTCCTTTTGGTTGGACTGCAGTCTTTTCCACAAACAACTACGTAATCTTTGATCAGACCATAGCAGTGTATGTCATTTGGTGACTCGGCTACCATTAAAAAAACAACATTAATGCATCAGTACACAGTTCAATGCAGATTTTCAGTCATAAAACCAGACTCAGCAGTGGCACAAGGGACTTATGCTTTTAATTGGCCCGGGTTCTGCTGAGAAATGAATTCTAAATCTGGATGTCTAACATTGGCGGTAACAAGCACACGCAAGGTAGTGATTACTTTTGCATTGTTGAACCAAATCTGCTGGAAAACAAACTGCCCTTGCATCTGACCTGCAGTATTCACAAACAAATATCACGAAAAACACTGCAGCAAATGCTGGCCTTATTTAGACACATGCAACGAGGCTTTTCTAAGTTTCCACAGACATTTTAAATTTTTTGTGATCGAAAAAAGATTTGATAAACTGTTATATGATGGTTTACTCAAACACAAAGCTGTAAATTACTGAAAAACTGGACGTTTTTCTGTTGTTATGCTTCTTATAATATCATTTCTCAATGAATTGGTGTCACTTTTCAGCAAACTATATAATGCTGGGTCAAAAGTAATACACAATAATGATTTTGATGATGGGGTTTAAAAAGAAACTGCTTAATTTTCCATAAAAATAGTGTCATTTGGAAAGAATTGGCAATATGGCTTTCACACTTTGAAGATTGGCAGCACAGCTTGACAGATAGACGACATACTGTGACTGCTTTTAGCTGCTTATCACAATGTCATCTGACTCTCTGTGGTAAGTAATAATGGCCATGACTCTCACTTCTGCTGAATTTGCACAGTCACTCCCATTATTATGGCACAGCCATGGGTGAATGCCTTCACGAAATGAAAGAAGACTGAAGTGTCTGACACATTTGAATTCAGAATGTCATGCCAAATGATTTACAATAACAATAGGTTTTTACAAAACATTATGCCAATTTACTGAGGAAATGTGTTTTTAATGTGCTAAAAAATAAATAAATAAAATAAAATACAATGTTGTGTTACATTCTTAATCATTCTAGATGTTTTTATGCTTCTTTTATGCTTTTTCTTGCATTGCCTCAAAAATTTGTGGTTGGGTACTTTTATGTCCTCTTTTATGAGGTCAGCTTATTCAAACTGGAGAAAAAGAAAAGGAAACTTTTCTCTTTGTTATATGAAGGTCACATAAAGCTGTCTTGGACACTTTTTAATGTGCCTCCGTCATTTATTTTTACTGTTTTTAAATGCTGCCAAATGTAAAGATTGTATTGTTTCACCCTGGTCCTGTAGACTTTCAAGCTTAGAATATGAAAATTAGATTTTTTTTCCAAAAAAAAAAAAACCTAAATGACACTTACTGTACATGAAATCAATCAAAATTTCTGCTGACGCAAATATTCTTTCACTAATAACAGAGAGTTATAAATGGCTCTAAGAGTAAATGCTGAGACTGATTAATAAATTCATTCTATGATCTTTATATCCAGGCAGCTTCCCTCCAAGTTAAATATTGTCTCTCAGACCAAGTAATGAACTGAAGAAAAATATAATTAAAATGACATGTAAAGGCCAAGCTGACTAAAACAGGTTGATAAATCAATCTATTATTTATTGCAGGGTCTGTAAGGCATATATTATGTTTGGAATTTCATTTCCGTGTTGGAACAGCTTGTGAAAATCAAAGGCAATGCACCTGTCCCGAGGGATTTGAAGAATTATAGGACAGATTAACTAAATATTTTTAGCTGTCCTGGGGTGTGTTTCCCAAAAGCAACTATGGTTGCAAGTACCGTCGTTACCAATAGAGTTCAATGGGACTTTCCACCATAGTTAGCTAACGATGCTTTTGGGAAACGCACCCCTGGTCAGTAGGTTAAATGACACCATGGAGCATAAGTAAACATTTCATATATGAATGTACAAGGAGAAATCTTTAGAACAACATTAAATTGACTTCTTGTTGATTGTTTAACAGTTTGTGTATTGCATTAAAATATATTGTCATATGAATGCCTAGATATGGTTCAGTATTAAATTATGAGGATTAATATTAAAAAATTTTTTTTTTTTTTTACATAAAATCCAACTTATATAGTATTAATGGTTTCAACAGATTTCTATAAATTACTAATTTATTTGCAAATAATTTTGAAAGGTGTTTTCTGAGAACGTTGACATTTCTGAGTGACTCACCATCTACATTTACAAACCCTGTAATATTTTTAGATTTGTAATTTAGTAGAACAGCATCAAAACCAGCAGTGTAAGTATTTCCTTTAGCTGTTTTGTGGTTTCAGCCTCAAATGTTTGTGGTCTTGGAATGACAGTGGCTCACAAGCAGTTTGGAAGTGTTGGAGGAGAAATGTAGAGCGCATGCAAAATAAAAGTAAGCCAAACATAGGCCTGGTGGTGGCGAACTATGAAAGAAACTGATATGAAGACAAGTAAAAAAATTTAAAAGTGAAGTCTGGAGTTTCACCTGATGCCGTTCACTTTATTTACAGAGCCAAAACACATAGACCACATTCTGAACGGTTTAGCAAAAGCTTTACATATTTATCTTAAAATATAGACTGTGGATTTGTTGAAATAACACCTGCTATTCATTTCTATTTGCAAGATTTATATATATATACAGTGCAGTTTAAGCCGTTTGTTCTCTTTCCTCTGTGGAGTCTTGGGTTCTGACTCCAGTGGGCTGTAAAAAAGGTGATTTTTGAGGAACTAAGCCAAATAAAAGGTATAAAGATAATGTTTTCACTTTCCGCGGTAAGAATTGAACCTGAAATTAAAAGGCAGGTGTTTAAAACTATACTCTTGGTGACTTACGGAACAAAACGGTCATGTGGTCCATCAGTTTTCATGCACCTCTGACATCAAGTGAAAACACCACACAAGAGAGAAGTTCTTCAACTACATAACTACTGTATATCTTCAAATAAGATGATGTTTGACAATTTCGAAGAAATTTATGGAAGCCTGTTTTTGCCACAGAATAAAATAAAAAATAAAATAAATAATTAAAATAAATAGTGACTTTTATCTCACAATCCTGAGTTTTTCTGAGAAAAAGAAACAGTCTGAAAAAGATGACACCAATCAAACTGTGGACACTAATCAAAGTGTCGTTCCAAATAAAAGGAAGCAACTAAAGTCTTAAATATTAAGGTTCTATGAAAAACCCTCTTAACATTCATGGAACTTTTCACAAAAGGTTCTTTGTAGTGGAAAAAAGTTCTTCAGCTTATTAAAATATTCTTCACACATGAAGAATTATATTTATTTCAGAATTATTTTAAGAATAATTAAGAATTATTTTAATTATTTTATGTCATCATTCCAAAACCCCTCTTTTGAAATCTTTTATTATTAAGAGTGTAAATCCTTTCCTGGAAGTAATTTTAGCATTTACATCAACATGAAATTTTATTTGCATTTTTTTTTTTTTCTTTTTTAACAAATGTAATACTCTATGTATTGCATTAAAAAACTAAAAATGCCTTAAAATTAAGAAAATTGCAATTGCACTGCAAAGCTTTGTTATTTGTAAAAACACACTTTTTTTGCAGTATAATGCATGTGGTGCTTCCAATTTGCACTCCAGACCTAAAAAATTAAACTTCTATGTGCTTTTCATTAGCTAATGGTTACTGGGTTTATGCAATGTTTGAATTGTTAAGGAAGCAATGGAAACCATATGTTTTTATGTTACATTCAGATATAAAAGTGACTCTTTTTCTATTGCAAGCAGCTCAAAAAGCAGTACTATCCTGCTCTTTAGAATAACAAGTGCCTTTCAATCAGTGGTGCTTTCACAGGCAGACTAATTAATTACTAGTAAAAAGCCTGTGCTAATCTCAATTGGAAGCAGGCAAGGTTTTGGACCTCTAACAGCTGGTTGGGGCAACTGAGACTTCTTATCATAGAAGGATCTGGCAACCCGCCTCAGCCCTGGCTTGCTTGAAAATGGGGCGTATAATTACCTTGTCCAGAGCAGTGAGGCAGGACACGCTTATATAGTAAGTGACAGAATCACCCAAAGAAAAAAAACAAAACAAAAAAATCCCTCAAAAAAGATTACATATTTTCTTCTCTCATAATTTTCTGGCATTCTGCTCCATAAAAGCACTCATGTCTACAACTGCAGGCAAATGCGTATAAGCAACTCATGTGGTCTTGCCCACATTTTCCACTTACAGGCTATTTACAGGTAATTCTTACGTTGACACTTCTCTCACTTTACAGCATAACACTTCATACGCATTACTCAAGTCGGACTCCTTTTTCTTCGATATCATTTGCATTCATGGAACAAATTTCAACATCTTTTGCAGACATGAAATCAGAGCAGACTCGGACACACACGGCTTGGCATAAGACTCGGTATTCTGTAAGCTAAAACACTGCAGAGGTCTAGCTTATAGCCTTAAGTACTTTAAAATAAAACATAGATGTTTCACAATTCAATGAATCTATCAAATACCAAAAATATGATTAGAATACAAATAGACTCTATAAAATTCCACAGTAAGAATACATTTTAATGCATATTCATTGAATATGATGGATGTCTTCACTAGTTTCACATAAAGTACTGGTTTAACCAAACTGCTCACCTCATCAACAAAAAACAAAAAACAAAAATGGCTATGAAAAGGCAACTAACAGATGTAAATGTTTCTGATAATGAAGCAAACTAATGGAAATCTGACTTCAGAAGGCATTCAAACTATGTATGCATTTCATGTGGTTTATTCTGATCAGACAACAAACAACTAAACACACTTTAGTTGAATAAACAAAAAGAAACAATTTTTGTGGCCTGTCTGAACAAAGGCAAAGAAACCCATCTATTTTCTCAGAAGGACGGACTAAAGGCTTGTTACAGACGACTCCTTTGTTCCCATGCAGTCTGGCCTGTGATTGTTCTCGCTCTCTCTTCTTCTCACTGTTTCCATGCTTTTACAGAACTGAGAGGCTTGTGGAAATTGCTCCTGTGGGTACCGTTTCACTCTTCTACTGTTAGGTGTTAGTGCTGGAAACAGAGACAGTAACTGAGCTTGTTTAAAAGCACAGATGAAACAAAATATTGAATAAACCTTTGCTTTACGTTTGTATATTTCACAAAGCAACATGTGATTCATAAAATACACACATACTTTTATGTGAAGTGATTGCTAATGTATGTTTACACTGAATCACATCTGTCTCAGTCCTGACTGGAACACTGCATCTTTTTGATGAAAGGTAAACTTTTTCTTTCTGCCAAACAAAATCAGTGGTTTTCATCTTATTGTTACCAATAACGTCTGAGGAGCTGAATGAATATCACCCTTAGCCTCAGGTTGTCAGTAAACATCTGCAAGCATTTTCTTGCAAATCCATATTTGAATGATCTAATCATTTGGCGCCACCACGTGGAGGGTTAATGTAAGCTCAAGTGTAATTCTTAAAGAGATAGTTCACCCAAAAATGAAGAGGCTGCCATCATTTACTCGTCCTTACGTTGTTGCAAACAAGACGGTTTTTGTTAACAGAGTGAAAGTCTATAACAACATTTGACCATCAAACATTTGTGTTACTTAAAATAAAATAAAATGTTAACTGACAAAAACATTATATATATATATATATATATATATATATATATATATATATATATATATATATATAATATAATGTATTTTATTATTTTTCATTTTTATTTAGTTTAACCTGATGTACAGAACTAGCTAAAACTAATAAAAGTCATTAAAAAAAACTATACGGATATATATATATATATGCTATTATAAATATATATATATATATATTTTTTTTTTTAAATAATAAAATATAAAAATAATATTAAATATAAAAATACAAAATAAAAACTCAGTACCTCAGTGATGCTAAAATATCATTATGCAATAAATAAATAAATAAAAATAAACCATCTAAACAATACTATAGAAAAATGTTCAGAAGTAAATAAAAAATCCTAAATTAAAATCCTAAATTTGTTAATGATTCTCTTACAAAACCCAATCAAAATAATCTGAACAGCATGAGAAGCCAATAAATTAAAATGTAAAGAGCCACAAACAGATGTATGAACAAATAAAAAGTAAAAAGCAATCAATTAACAGCAATTTGTACAGTTTATCCTGATCGCAGCTGGGAACTCAAGTAGGTTTATAGCATAATATACAATTTACATTATTAAAATCTTTACAATTATCCCAACCGCTCTGAATTTACTTGTGGATTTTAACTAATGAAAGAAATCAAGCTCAAACTTCTAAAACAAAGTAGAAATGTTAATAATTACTTGCAATAATTGTGGCAAGTCAAATGAGTGAAATAAACATGCTGATATAACAAAATGCAGAATATATACAACATATATTTAGTAGGCCTTCTTTAATGGTGGGCACAAAGTCAGCAGGGGATTTCATTAATTCTGCAGTTTACTTAATCACCACTTCCTGGTTAAATTTTTTTCCTTTGCACAACCACAAACCTCTACTAGCCAGTGTTCACTCTATCTATTGATCAAGCACAACCACAGGTGCATGTGCATATGCAACTGTGCAATTACTATTGTCAAGAAAGTAATTCAGAGAAACCATGCCTTGGGGAGAAAGGAAACATTGGCATATTTGTGTTCAGACTCAAAATGTTGACTTATGCTAAGACGTTCACATTTATATTGAAACAAGCAGTGTGGGAAAGCAGCTCTGATGCACATTGTCAACATGAATAGAAGGGTCTGTGTCTTACAGACAGGAAACCCAACATGAGCTGCGTTTCTCAAAAGCATCATGAGCTAATTTGATCATAGAGACCACTGGTGGCAATGATTCAAAGATCTACTTAAGCTTACAATGCTTTTGGGAAACGCAGCCAACACCACTGCTAAATGAACTAATGTATTCGTGCATAAACATGACTGAGGAGTCCAAACTACCAGGGCCTACTAGTAACACAGCATCTGTAACACCTAAATAATTGATATAGGATACAATTTCTCTATTCCAATATAAAAATTATAAGCTCAGCACAGAAGTTTTAGTATTTCATGTTACCTTAAAACTGCGATATGTGTAAAAGATCCGATTGCCTTGAGAATCTGCTTTAAAAAAAAAACACTAGGTGGCACTGTACATTATGGATCTCCTCTCTTCAAATTAGAATTTATATATATATATAGGCTGAATCCATTTGATAAAAAAAATACAGAAAAAAACTGTAATTTTGTAAAATATTATTGCAATTTAAAATAACAGTTTTCTATTTTAATATACTTTAAAATATAATTTATTCCTGTGAAGTAAAGCTGAATTTTCAGCATCATTACTCCAATCTTCATTGTCACATGATCCTTCAGAAATCATTCTAATATGCTTATTTATAATCAATGTTGGAAACAGTCATGCTACTTAATATTTTTGGGACCTGCAGTGATACTTTTCAGGATTCTTTGATAAATAAAAAGTAAAAAAAAAGAACAGTGTTTATTCAAATTAGAAACTGTGTTACAACATACACTATATTCAAAAGTTTGGGGTCAGTGATTTCTTTCTTTTTTTAAGAAATTAATACTTTTATTCAGCAAGGATGTGTTAAATGGATAAAAAGTAATAGTAAAGACTTGTTAGATATTGATAGAAAAGATTTCTATTTTGAATAAATGCTTTTCTTTTTAACTTTTTATGCTTCAAAGAATATAATATCACAGGTTCCAAAAAATATTAAACAGCACAACAGTTTCAACACTGATAATAAATCAGCATATTAGAATGATTTCTGAAGTATCGTGTGACACTGAAGACTAGAGTAATGGCTGATGAAAATTCAGTGCTGCGTCACAGAAATAAATGATATTTTAAAGTATATTAAAATAGGAAACCAATATTGGAAATTTCAATAAGTTTTCACAATATTACTGCTTTTTTTCTGTAATTTTGATCAAATAAATACAGCCTTGATGAGCATAAGAGACTACATTAAAAGACATTAAAAATCTTACTAATACCAAACTTTTGAACGGCAGTTTATATTAGTGTGTGTGTGTGTGTGTGTGTGTGTGTGTGTGTGTGTGTGTGTGTGTGTGTGTGTGTGTGCTTGTGTGTGTGCACTTGTACAGCTACCTTTGTGAGGGCCGGTTTGTGTTTTAGACCATCGGAGTGAGGACAATATTGTAAAGTGAGGACATTGAGGGTCAAGACTTGGTTTCAGGGCCTGTTTGAGGGTCAAGACTAGGTTTCAGGGGTCAGGTTATAATTGGGTAAAGGGTAGGTTTAGGGTTTGGGTGAAGTACTTATTCTGATGGGCAGGGTTAGGGTAAGGAGCTAGAGATTGCATTGTGTCAATGAATGTCAATGAATGTCCTCACAAAGATAACTATACAGAGTTGTGTGTGTGTGTGTGTGTGTGTGTGTATGTGTGAAATTTCCAACTTCTTTTAAACAAAAATACAAAAATAAACAAGCAGATAACAAGTTATTATTATTAGTAGTTATTATTAGTAATTTTATGTATAAGACACTGGTCTATTTAAATGACTCTATTACATATAAGTGGTAGACTAACTTCCGCGTGCGTTCTTCTGTTGCTATAGAAACAGACGGATGCAGGTCCGCGTGGACGCGAGTTCCTCCCTGTGAACGCGCAGAAGTGAGTGAGTGTTTGCTCAAACTTGTCGCAGCTTTCTGTAGTCATGAATTCATAACGCGTTCAGCTTCAGTTTCAGAATCTTCTGGGCGTTCAATTAAACTTCAGTCTCAGTTATAGCTTGCTGAAATTTTCTGCACTCACTGTCAAAGTGTGGAAAGTTTAACTCTTAACAGTACTTTTCAAGAAGAGATTGTCGCTTCATGGATGGACTTGATGAAGTAACATCAGCGGCTGCGTGTTTAAAGGTACAGTAAGGGTGTTATACTTTTACCTTGATCTGACTGTTTAACTTGACCATTTCTGTTTCGTTCTTTGGGTACTCAGAACAGGAAGTGTGAAAGAAAGTGTGAGAAGGAATCTCCTACTGAGAGGAGGAAACAAGTGTTCCTGTTTTCATCAGCTGCTTGTAGAGTTGCATATTGTTTTCATGTAGTACATGACTTTTCTTTTCACTATGGTCCATCTGTGAAAGTGCATTGCCTTGTCTTTGTCCCTGACATTACATTTCAACAGTATATTTAGTAACACCACAATTGTTTTGTTCTCTTTTAAGTTTAGAAACTATTCAAGAGTTGATTCACTAAGCAAAGCAGCATTGTCTTCAGCTATTGTAGGTGTAATGTTAGTTTAACTGGACTGACAAGAAATGCTTTCCGTTTGAGTTTTGATACAACAAAATGTTTGCATAGTGTAAGAACTTTGTTGAATCTACATTGACACACAAACTACTGTATATGTGGATGGTTTGTGCTAAACTTCAGAATCACAGAGGGTGTTCCTGTAGGTTTACTGGTAAATACATTCAGCCATTCGCCAATCCCCTTATCTGTAGGTTTGTGGGCCTTTACTGGTAAATGCATACTTCAAATGTACTGTATGTGGCTCTGCCAAATGCATAAATGTACCCAAATGTTTGCTTATTACTTAATGAGTTCATGCTTTTTGTTGTAATATTTTGGGATATATCATTTTTAGTAGAAACCTACAAGACTTCTTGTCAGCCAAAAAGATACATTGTCAGATCAAATACACTGTGAATTGTCTAGTTAGAAAAAGTTAGGTTGTATCAAAAGTGCGAATGATGTCTTTTTGTAAAAATGTTCTTGAACATATTCAGTCCAGTTTTTAGACGTGATATTTAAGTGAAGCTAGTGAGTCTGTCCATGCACCGAAACATTGGACCTTATGACACACTACGTCGTTCTCTTTATTGACATGGCAGCATAGATAAAGCTTTCATGCAAAGCAGTTGTGATATTCCATCTGAAGGAAGTTCACAGAGGGAGGCTTAGGTAAGCTAAGATCTATTTACTTTTTGTGTTTTCATGAAATGTAGTAAATAATTTACAAATAATTCAAAACAAAAGTTAACTTTTTAAGGTCAAGCAACCCTCTGTTGCATAATACCATTCAAAAGTTTAGGGTCAGTAAGATTTATTTTATTTTATTTTTATTTATTTATTGTTTGGAAAGAAATTAATACTTTTATACAGCAAAGATGAATCAAAAGTGGCAGTAAAGATATTTATAATGTTAAACAAATCTGTTTCAAATAAATGCTGTTCTTTCAAAGATCAAAGAGTCCTGAAAAACATGAATCATGGTTTCCACATAAATATTAAGCAGCACAAATGTTTTCAACATTGATGATAATAAGAAATGTTTTTTTTTGTTTTTTTTTTAATATGCAAATCAGCATATTAGAATTATTTCTGAAGGATCATGTAACACTGAAGACTGGAGTAATGATGCTGAAAATTCAGTTTTGCCATCACAGGAATCAATTTTTATTTTAAAAATATAAAAATAGAAAACAGTTATTTCTATTGTAAGAATATTTAACAGTATAACTGTCTTTACTGTGTTTTTGATCTAATAAATGCAGCCTTGGTGAGCATATAAGAGACTTCTTTTGAAACGTTAAAAAATTTTTACCTCCCCCAAATTTTTCAATGGTAGTGTATTTAGAGTCTTTACACAGGAAATTCGCATCACCACACTCGTATCTGTGGCATGGCTTGTCGGCTCCCATCAATCCCATCAACTTATAACTTGTGGGCACTGCACAAATAACGTCTGTATTCCACTAAATAAGAGAGACGTGCGTTTCAGCGTTCCAGTCCACTAGTTTCTGCTATTCTCAACAGCCGAGGACTTACTGCTTTTTTGCCAGTCCAGATGGGTTTTTGTTTTGTTTTTTTGTGTTTTTTGTTTTTTTTTTTATTTATTTTTTTCTTCCAACAAGACCCTGATGAAATTCAGATGTATGCAAGTGCCACAACTAGTTTGTAGGGGTTGATTCAGCTATAAAGTTCCTTTTGAAAAGTTTGGGAGCGGCATGGCATCAGTTTTTACTTGGAACTGATCATGAAGCCTTTTTAGTGAATATGTATAGTACTAAAGAAATACATTACAAGTACAGTACATTGTACAATCACAGAAATAATATTTA